>CATQJL010000112.1:59066722-59179767 GCA_958299035.1 Cylicocyclus nassatus | reverse complement strand
ATTTTGTATAACTACAGTTGTGACAGTGGAATGTGAAAAATTTCGGCGAATTCGCCGAATTCGCCGAATTCGCCAAATTCGCCGATGTCGCCGAATTCGCCGATGTCGCCGAATTCGCCGATGTCGCCGATGTCGCCGACTTTGCGTCTTTTCGTCATAACTCCCTTCGTTTTCAAAGGATTTCAAATTTGAAGGCAGATTTGGATTCAGCTCGCCGAGACGAATCTTTTCGTATATTGAACTGCTGTAATCGGCTCGGTCACGGTAAGTGCGTGGTAGAAATCCGTTGCATCCTGTGGTGGTGTCTTCTAGAGTGTGTATTTCGGCGCATAATGTAGGCAAAGGTTTAAGATAAAGAGCGTTTGATGGAAGACTTTCTGCAGAATGTTTCCAGCAGAAAACCATATCCTTTTTTGTAGTGGAAAAAAGAGAAAGGAGTACGTGAACTTAGTAAATATGCATGAACCACTTACCGTCAAACAAACACAACTATACAGTAACATTACGATTAGCAAAACGGTTATAATCTTTGTAATCAGCATGTCTTGTTGCTTATGTGAGCAAAGTGACACACCGCATGACTCTATGATATGCTGCTTCCAGCAAAACTTCACTTTTTTCTGCATACGCCTCTTTGCAACGCTGTGGGCCAGCCCCTTTCACACTTAAAAGATTCCGGTAAGGCGAATCGGAAAGAGTTGTTTCCGTAGATAATCCAGCGGTGAAAAGTAGACGGAGACATGCTTTATAAAGCGCGAAAAGAGATGGTGAATTCTGCAAAAATCACGCGCCTTTAAATTCTACTCGCCATAACTTCCTCCGGAATGAGTATATTCTGAATCCGAAAACGGTGCTGTGCTCAGCTCATCAAGGCGAATCTTTTGGTGTACAGCATGTCTTTGATATTTCGATTTCAGTATTCTTGAATCTTTCTGAGGACGTCTTTTCGCGAAGGTGTAAAGCAGCGAGCATTGTCCCGAGTACATTCCAGCAAAGACGATTCGATAGCACTTTTTCTGTAGATCATAATATGCTAAATAGTAGCCGCAGGTTTCTTTTCAAAGGGAATAGAACGGCTGGTGAATTGTGGAAAAATCTTGTCGTCCCAAATTCTACTCGCCATATCCGCAGGATACGAAGCTATCTTGCTAAGCAGATGTGATTATCGTAATCAGCAGGTCGGATAACCTCTATGAGCAAGTTTTCCGAGATGTCCGGGTTATTTCATTTTTTCTCGTTTTACGCTCTGGAAGCTCGCCGATAGATTTTGGTCAAAATGTTGATGCTCTTGAATTGTAAGGAAACTTCGCTTATAGAGGTTTTCGAACATGCTCTTTACGAAAATCGTGGTCTTTGAGGATTACAGTGTCTTTTTGGAGAGATACGGTGAGGTAACTGTAACTGCACCACGAAAGTGCGTAACTTTGCCCGCACTTCTCGCGTATCTCTCAGAAACCTTGCTTGCTTGCTTTTCTAAGTCAAAGTGAATAGGAACTGAGCTATCGAATGGTGCATGAATCGGGCTCCAGTCTATAAAATTCGCCGAGTTACGAGCCTACGAAAACACGTCCTCATGAAATTTGCACAAAATGTAAAGATCGCGTACTTTGTTGAAATTCCGTCGTGAGTAGTTGCATGACTAATTGCAAATGTTATTGTACCCCGCCCGCGTTTCATAAAACCACTCACGGTGGAATTTCAATAAAGTACGCGATCTTTACATTTTGTGCAAATTTCATGAGGACGTGTTTTCGTAGGCTCGTAACTCGGCGAATTTTATAGACTGGAGCCCGATTCATGCACCATTCGATAGCTCAGTTCCTATTCACTTTGACTTAGAAAAGCAAGCAAGCAAGGTTTCTGAGAGATACGCGAGAAGTGCGGGCAAAGTTACGCACTTTCGTGGTGCAGTTACAGTTACCTCACCGTATCTCTCCAAAAAGACACTGTAATCCTCAAAGACCACGATTTTCGTAAAGAGCATGTTCGAAAACCTCTATAAGCGAAGTTTCCTTACAATTCAAGAGCATCAACATTTTGACCAAAATCTATCGGCGAGCTTCCAGAGCGTAACGAGAAAAAATGAAATAACCCGGACATCTCGGAAAACTTGCTCATAGAGGTTATCCGACCTGCTGATTACGATAATCACATCTGCTTAGCAAGATAGCTTCGTATCCTGCGGATATGGCGAGTAGAATTTGGGACGACAAGATTTTCCCACAATTCACCAGCCGTTCTATTCCCTTTGAAAAGAAACCTGCGGCTACTATTTAGCATATTATGATCTACAGAAAAAGTGCTATCGAATCGTCTTTGCTGGAATGTACTCGGGACAATGCTCGCTGCTTTACACCTTCGCGAAAAGACGTCCTCAGAAAGATTCAAGAATACTGAAATCGAAATATCAAAGACATGCTGTACACCAAAAGATTCGCCTTGATGAGCTGAGCACAGCACCGTTTTCGGATTCAGAATATACTCATTCCGGAGGAAGTTATGGCGAGTAGAATTTAAAGGCGCGTGATTTTTGCAGAATTCACCATCTCTTTTCGCGCTTTATAAAGCATGTCTCCGTCTACTTTTCACCGCTGGATTATCTACGGAAACAACTCTTTCCGATTCGCCTTACCGGAATCTTTTAAGTGTGAAAGGGGCTGGCCCACAGCGTTGCAAAGAGGCGTATGCAGAAAAAAGTGAAGTTTTGCTGGAAGCAGCATATCATAGAGTCATGCGGTGTGTCACTTTGCTCACATAAGCAACAAGACATGCTGATTACAAAGATTATAACCGTTTTGCTAATCGTAATGTTACTGTATAGTTGTGTTTGTTTGACGGTAAGTGGTTCATGCATATTTACTAAGTTCACGTACTCCTTTCTCTTTTTTCCACTACAAAAAAAGATATGGTTTTCTGCTGGAAACATTCTGCAGAAACTCTTCCATCAAACGCTCTTTATCTTAAACCTTTGCCTACATTATGCGCCGAAATACACACTCTAGAAGACACCACCACAGGATGCAACGGATTTCTACCATGCACTTACCGTGACCGAGCCGTTTACAGCAGTTCAATATACGAAAAGATTCGTCTCGGCGAGCTGAATCCAAATCTGCCTTCAAATTTGAAATCCTTTGAAAACGAAGGGAGTTATGACGAAAAGACGCAAAGTCGGCGACATCGGCGACATCGGCGAATTCGGCGACATCGGCGAATTCGGCGAATTCGCCGAAATTTTTCACATTCCACTGTCACAACTGTATTACCTCTTCATTTTCATTCATTAAGCCATTTTACCATCATTTTCATCTTTTTCATTCTTGTCTCCCCTATTTACTTTCACCCATCACAATACTTTAATTCATGTACGTTCGAGACGGGATAGAATTTCATAAACGAGAGGGGCAGTAGAAATTTTTCGAAAGGGACTTCATGAAGCTTAATCAGATGAAATTTTGTCGCTCTGGACATATAAAACGACATGTGCCGAGTCGTGTATGAAGTAGGCTTTGCTCACTATTGTCCAACTGGTAACTTGAGCTGAATGGAGCTTAGTTGCATGGCTGTGACAGTCTGTCAGGACTCGTTCATAGTCATTGTCGTAAGCTGTTGAGCGTGAAGACGTTCTTATGATACGCATATCCGGTTTCGAATCGGCAGAAGAAGCCCTTGCCACTTATCCGCACACTGGATGCCAACGGCTACTACTACGCTCATCTAACACTACATTACTGTACTATCGGGCAGTCATCCAACCAGCTCCAATTGCTTGGACCCCACATTGTTTGAGCAAAGCGCGTGACTAGTTCAGGTCCAATGCAGCTAAGTCAGAATCCAACCTAGTCAGGGTAGTAATAACTTGTTTCCCGGTGTCGGTAGCAACTCTATCTCGTGGCAAATGATTTTCGGTGGATATCTAGCTGTTTTCTGAAAGAAAATCTTTAGTGTTATTTGTAAAACAGTCATGCATCATCTATAATCGCGCATCTGCAAGGTATGGCTTCGTATATACTTCGCGCGAATTTAGACCCCAGCGATCTGGCAATTTGCCAATTGTCCTTATCCACCACTTGACTTCCGTTACATAGTGTCTTCTGACTTCTACATCAATTCTTTATACAACTATATCCAAATTAAACTTACAGTTCTCACTAACTTGAACGTATGTTCACGTTTTACAAGTATTATATCAGTCTATGGAACTCCCTTCCCTACTGAGGAGTTCCTAGGAGGCGTTATGGATTCTTTCACTTCGCCCAAGGATAGGAACGGAATTTACAATTATATTAACAACAAAATTACTATTTGTATTTATGAGATATCTCTAATTTGTACACTCAAAAGCACTTAATGTGACCATAAAGACTTGGAACCAATCGCGCGTCGATTGGGTTTGCGTATAGTATGCTCAGGGCTTACGGCGGTCCAATCACTTTATTAATTCCGTGCAGCAGTTTTTGAGCGGCAAAACTTCTGCACTTCTCTTACTGCCGTGAACTTTGCATGGAAACCATCTTGCACCCACCTTCGCCCCCACATCCTCCATTTTCTTCAATTTTCACACACTGTGATCTCGTCTCGCATCTGCTCCCGTCGCTACGCATCGCCGCGGGGGTCCGCCGCCGCTGCCGCTGCGACTGCCACAACGATCCGCGTAGCCAGATCGAGCTGGTGGTGCTTTTCCCCGGGGGCAGTTCGTTTTTCGTCGTCGTCGTTGTGTGAGCTGCTGCTCAATTGACCCTAATTCATGTCGCCTCCGCGGCTGGCGACGACGTGCATTCTCCGTCCGCCGCTAATCACTAACAGCCTCGGCCACAGTTTTCCGGGCTTCGTCTTGTCTCCGCTTTCTTGCCTTTCCGTTTGGTTGCGTTGCCCTCTGCATTGCGACGAGCTCGACCCACAGTCATTGCACCCGCGATCTCTCCTGACAGCTTGCATAACATGTTCTAAATTTCTTCCATCCAATACCGTTTACGTTACTCTTTCGTGAAAATCTATTGTTCTACCTCGGTTATTGCAAGCAATTCCATGTTGAATTTTTTCAGTATAATTTTTGCACTCAGTCTGTATAATTTGTATAGAAAGTTAGCTCTGAGAATTCCATTTTCTAACTCATTTTTCTCGCAGTTGGCTGGGATTCAAAGATGTGAAATTGTATATGAGAAAGCCTAAGGTTTTTGATAGCACTTTTGATTGGAACCAACCAACGTCAAAACCTAAGATTTGTGCACCAGAAAGAACGGTACGGTGGATATTTAATTTCTTTTGCGTCAGTTGTCTTTACTGAACACAGAGTCTTTGAATCTCAAATAATCTGTTTGTAAGCATCATTGTCTTTGTGAGATTTTTCCGTCTTTAATCTCAAATCAGTTTGCTTGAATACACAGCAGTTTGAACAAGTTTTCCGCAAGCATACAGAAACTCCTCTTACAATATTATCAGATGAACCAAAAGTTAGTTCGCACTATTCATCCCAACTTCGTTTTAACTTAATATTTCTATAAAAATCTAATCTTATTAGGAAACACAAATCATTTTCTTTCTGATGACACACTGAAGGTTTTGTTCTGATCTCTCGTTGCAGAGATAAAAATTGAAGATCATTTTTGTTTTGGTGATTCTAAGCAGGCCCAAATCAAAAAATAAATAAAACTCAAGAAATTTTTGGCTTGAGTTATGGGCGTCCCCTTTTCGCTGAGCATATGCTGGTCTAACTTGGAAATTTTGATTTTTGATGAAAATGCTAAAAAATTAATTTAAACGGTTTTGTATTGTCTTTTCTATAATCATTACTTTGTGAAAAGCTCGACCATCACTATACTCATCTAGAAAGAACATGTTCTAAGAGTTATGCTAATAACTGTATTTATTTTATTGCATAGTATTCAGATTTTGTTTTTGACGGGCCGCAAAAAATTACTGAAACTCGGATAATCTCATCTTCTAGTTTAATTTCCGCAGTCAAAAACATAGAAAGCCTTCAGATACAAAGTAAATACTTTTCTTGTAGAGTTAGAACAATTGGAAAATCGGAGCTACGATTTTTGCGAAATAGTACGAACGAACTTTCGGTTCGAGACATGTTGAAATTTTAGAAAATCGAAGTAGTCAAAGATGATCCAAACTCATAGAGTATTGAGCTTTTTATGATAGAGTCATCTTCAGAAAAAAAAATAATTTTCCTCTGTTACTTTTTTGTACAGTGTTATATGGTTGCATATTTTCATCTAGTCATTTCACAGTGAGCGACTTTTTACCTGATATCGCTGAGACTGCCATAAATATTGGAATATAATCACTGTTTGGGACAGAGTGGAGACATGCAACGGAACGACAACTTTTTTCTATACCAGGAAAGTAACTAAAGTGAAGTCGCTACTGTTCCGGATCTTGTAAACGTTAACGCGAGAATGTCAGAGTCTCTTTTTAGCTCTATAAGTCGCCCAGCTAACCACCTAATCAAATATTGCAAACATTTCTTATAAGCACCATATCTCTAAACTGAATTGCGACTTTATTTCTGCATTGCTTTCATGGAGCATTTTCGAAAATTTCAACTGGTGAAGCTCCCGGCAATTTTTTCTAGTCTGAACCAACCACTGAACATACGTGTTTTCCTTTTTTCCCCAAACGGTAAAATGGCAGAAACGTTTTTTTGAAAAAAAGTAAAAAAATAAAATAAATGATGTCAAAAAATAACAAATAAATAAAAGATAGTTCTTAAGTTCTTGTTCAGAATAATCGCTGCTGTAACACTTTACGCCTCTGTTTCTTCATATAATACTTCCCATACTCGATAACTTTCATTATTGTAAACCCTATGACTTCTGGAATCTCTTAGCACCATATAAATACAATGCATCCATGATTTCTACGTTCATAGTATTGCTGTTTTATTTTGATCGTAGGATCGCGGAGGAGTTTGATCTACAGTTGTGCCGTGATTTTTTGACAGAACACACAAAACTCGCCAAATCGCGTGTTTTTCTCATTTTTGGTTGCGGTTTACATACCAATGGAATTGTATTCGAGAGCTCTGTCTATTCATGTCAAGATCGTTGCGCTGGCATCACTTTGTGGAACTTTAGTCTGAAAATTACCGGCCATGCTTCTGTGGGCAAGCCTGCGCTAAAACTAGGATGGATTAGGAATTAAATAGTGTCAAAAATGACTACAAAACAGATTTACGTATCTCACAATGTGAGGTAGATCTGTTTTGCAGCGTGGAATTCTTTGTCTATATTTTCAATGAAAAACATGACTGATCAAAGATCTATGCATCTCGAATTTATTTCTCGCCACATGTGGGTGTAACCATTTCCCATGACCGTAGCTCTCAGGCATTTCCAAGCAGGACCGCGGCTCGCTTAACCGTAGTGCTGCCTCGAGCTTTCCATCCGCAGTTGCGTTTCGCACGCGTTTGGAAAAGTAATAGATGATTGTGCCGTGCGAAATAACCATTTTCCTAGAGGAGGTAGTGTCGTTGATGTACTCCGCATGCGCGGACAATTTATGCAGACAGTAACGTTTAGGAGAGGATGATAGTAACAGATGTCTGCATGCGAAACTGCTCGGTTCTATGGCGTCCTCTAGTAAGTGAATGAGATGCTACAGTGAAAATCTGCCCGAGAAATACATGCTTCCTACAAAGTGCTTGTTCGTAGCAACTTTTGGTAGTGCTTCCCCCCCCCCACATCAAATGCCGGAAGGTAATCTGCAAAATGATCTCCACATCCCTTCTAACAAATGAAAGATACATCTTTTGTACAACTTGGATGGAGAGAAACTATGCCCTTCACAGTCGAATTCCCAGGGATTCCCATGTAGGGCGTTGCAAAGTGCAACGTTCCAATTATCGCAGTAAAATCCTTCTCGGAACTACAACTTTTCACTCCAGTTCTCAATTTCCGTAGCACTTCGTTTCTCAGAGTGCATTTCAAATTGTATAGGTAATAAAAAATCAAATGTTACAGAATGCAATTGAGTAAAATTTATGTACAAATAGGCTAAGAAGGTGGTTATAAGCGTACAATTGTAGCATCCTGAAGTCTTTACATATAGGCTGCTGCATGACGAAGGCGCAATATCTTCGAGCGCGAACGCGGCTTTATTAGCCGCAGAGCGCATGAGGTGCAGGATTTACAACGGTGAAGATACGCGCGCGTCGCGTTCGCGCCCGCTAAATCATTACTGCTTGTGCGCCTTCGTCTTGCACTAGCCTTTAGATGGATATGTTGCTTTTGTGGAGAATGTAGAGTCTATTTCAATCAGTACAGGCGCGAAATTGGGATCACGCGCGTCCGCCACGCACTGGTTCGCGCGCTGCGCTGCTGCACTGTATGTCGTGACAAGATTTGTGTCCTGCGTCTCTTCATTCTCTTCGGTCTTTGCCTGGCATGCCAGCGCTGTTCTGGCAAGGCCTCCACCGATACGGATGCGCTGCTCCACAAGAAGTGCTTTGCCCGCACGCATTGAGCCAGACTGTAGTTTCAAAGTTTTCCGCAATCTTCGACCGAGTCAAATGCACTCTTTTTTCCTCCTTTCCACCCCGACATCCCCAAATCGTAAATCATATAGAGTTTGAAGCCAAAATCGAAAGAAGTTCGTCAACAAAAACCCTACGAGCTCCAAATTGGTCATCATACAGGAGAAGTATTCGTAAACGCGTTTGCTAAACTTTTTTCGTCATAGAAATAGAGGAAGAAGAGATAATACAGGAATGGCGAACATCCCAGCCCCTTCCACATATGGTGTAAGTATAATCCAAGAATCATATTCCTGTATGTGCATTAGCGAAAAACCCGGAGAAGTGACATTTTTGCACTTGCAGGCAATTCTTGTTTCTTGGGTTTGAGCCGCGGAGAAGGTCCAGCAAATGTATTTGTGAATACAACTATGTATATGTCTACTGTATAATGGCCAAGTTGGATGTTCGCAGAAAATTTCTGAAAGGAGATCCTGGTTTTAGGGTAGTTGAAAGATCTTAGTTTGTGGTCCCAAACTTTACCTGTATTACAGCCTACGTGGTGGTGGTCATTTTGTAGAGCTTCCTTTGCTTCATCGCATGAAATTATGCTAGGAAAGTGAGAAGCGATTTACTTTTCGGACAACCTAATATCAACTGTCAGAAGGACTCAAATTCTCGAAAACTGCGAAGTTCGATGATGAAGTGAGGCGCTACAAAGTGCCACTGGTTTTGTTTTCAGTGTTTTGAGTGATGAAGAGTGCGAATAGTATGCTTGAGATTCAAAAAGTTGAGGTTACACACTTTTCGTCAAGGAGACTCTTTAGTTCTCAGTACTTGTATCGGGCTGCTCTAGCAACTGCATTGGATTACTCTGATATTTTTAGCCGCTTCGCAGCATTGGTCAAGGCAATTTCCTGTCTGGCGCTGATTGCGCACACATTTTCTAGCGAGCACATGGCTCTGACCTTGT
Organism: Cylicocyclus nassatus; assembly: GCA_958299035.1. NCBI lineage: Eukaryota > Metazoa > Nematoda > Chromadorea > Rhabditida > Strongylidae > Cylicocyclus > Cylicocyclus nassatus. The sequence goes on along the minus strand of CATQJL010000112.1, from coordinate 59,170,330 downwards.
CTTACACTGAAATTTTTCAAAAAGTTACTGATACACCCCGATTTCGTGGTCATCTGTTTTCCTCTATTCTGTCATTTAAGTTCTTCATTCGTTCGTATATCCGTCACGTCTCGTTAACTATGCCGTTCATGTAACAACCTTTGTTTGTAGACATTTTCAGGCTACTACTACGAGCTGCATGGCTCCATGCGATGTCTGCGAGTGATTCATAGCGACAAACATAAACAATGATGGTATCCGTGTCAAGCTCTCGGGTTTCAGTTCCCCTAAAAGTTCATATTTTACACGAAAAATGCTTTTTTCCTCGTTCTACTAAGCTTTCACTTCTGCACCATCTACCGCATTTGCTATTACTAACTGACAGTAAGTTCAAACTTTCTCCTGTCAGCACTACGTTGCACAAGTGGGCCAAGACTGGAAGAAGTTAGTCTCACAAACAATATGAGCATGCGTACAAAATACTTGACTGAACCTCACTACTTAGCTCACAGAGCTTATTTCTTGTCGCTTCTCACCCCTCCTCATATTTACAAAAAGTAGCGGACTGATCAAAAACAAATTTTAAATAATTCACGTTGTTTCTAGCAACTTTTTTCGAAATGTGGCTACCGTTTGTTAAAAACTTCTTCTAACGGAAATCCGCCCTAGGATAATTTGCGGGATTGTCACTGCTGACAGTCATTGTCATACAATAGCTTGGAACATAGTCTTGCACAAGATTTCAAAAGATTTGCTAGAAAGTGCTTAGATAACCGCTTCAATCTGTAGGATTTGTTTTCGCTGCACTTACAGAAAGTAGCATGTTGTTTGACCGATTAGAAATTTTATTGTAATTTGAATAAAGCAGAATTCGAAGAAAATCCAAATATTTTATTTTCTCTTACAATACTCAATCAAAAAATTTCGCATTATTTGGGAAGAATCAATCATAGAACTTGAAGCGAACGGAAGATCAAAAGCTCTTGAAATATCTAGTATTTCTAGCAACCAAAAGTCAACAAAAGATACAAATCGGGTAGTGGCGCTTTACGAAATTTTGAGCAGGGAGATGCGCGACAGGAGCTGGCCACGTCCTCTTAACATTTTTTGAGACGCTTCTTCATACTTGGTGGTCCAGTAACACAAAAAAGCGCATTATTGTTCCATCGAACTCTTTTATATGAAGCTGGATAGTACTAATTTGAAAAAACTTAGGCTTTAGCCTGGTAGTTTTACGCACTCATTTTGAAGATTGGTAGCAAACACTCGTAATCTTTACACTGGCGATTTCGTATCACATGAAGTTGAATATCACTCTAATTGAGATTTTCTGTCTGTCATTCATCAAAAATAATCTTTTCATTGATGGTGTCGCTAGTTATAGACCGACAATTATCCGATACTGCTCTTAAAAGATGTTGCTAGAAAAGTCAGCTCAGCGCACGCGAGAGTATTTGCGCTATAAGTCTAATAACAGCATGGACTGCAAAGTTTTGCACATAGTTGTATGGCAGATTGATCTTGTACTTGAATGTCGATTTCAGCACATTCCGACTCACAAATGTGCGAAAAAAGCCGTCAAACGTCTATGCAATATCGCACACCACCACACTGTCAATGTCGAGTTTTTCTCGCACGCCGCGCATTTTTTCATCCGCAATCGAGTGCGGTATGTTATACGACCTTGGCGAGCGAGCGAGCGCGTGAATAGCTTTGTGAGGCAGAAAACGATCTGTTTGTCGAGAAATATCCGCACGGCTCTCTGTATACGATGATCACTGTTATGCGCTCTATATGGACACCGAACCACGAAAATTCCTCTTTTCATAGACTTCTCCCGCCTAAAATTTGAGGGGCCCCTTACTCACCAATACTCGTCATCGTTCATCCTTCCAATCGTCATCGTTTCTTTGTGGGGCCCCATCAGATCGTTTGAAACGGGTTGTTTGTTTACCAAAACATTTGAGGGAACTGTTTTTTCGGCTCTTTCATCTCTCAACTGCAGGTGCGTGGAACTGCTTGAGTGGGTCACCAATTCAGCCTATGAAAAACTTTTTGCACCTCAAACAACCAAACTGAAACAGAGGTTGCTGCGCAGTTTCCATTTTCATCAAGAATATCTTCTAAGTAGTTTGCTGGTTTGAGAACAGCTTTCTGATTGTTGAAAGATTTTTACACCACTGTCACCCAGGGCTCGGCACGAGGTGGCTAGATGAAAATGGAAAAAACGAAGTCCCCCTTGACTTTTGGGAATTTTTACGAAGTCCCCTTTGACCCTCAACCAAATTTCCTCTGAAAACCTGAAAAATTCCCCAAAATCCCCCAAAAAACGAAACCCCCTTTGCTTTTCGTCCCAAAAACGATATCCAGCTTGCTTGTAAGCCACCTCGTGCCGAGCCCTGCTGTCACCTTCTGACAATTAATGAACTTCTTACGGAAATATAAGGAGTACTGTAGTGTGCATTTCCTAATACAAAAACATCGCCTATTATATTCGCCAGAAAGCCTGTCTAACTTCTTTTCCGTTCCGTGAAAGTTTTGATATTATAATTTTGAAGCATAAATTTTGCATCAAATTTTTTTTAGGCTCGCTGGTGTTTTCCATCCAACGAAGTTATTCAATATGCTTGAAAGAAAGAAATTTCATGAGCTTTCTAGCTTTACTCAAAGCAAAAATCGTTGTTGGCATCTTTTGCAACATAAGCTGATAAAGAAGCACACGTAAATCCTTCGCCGAAATTCGATCATAAAAATAATCATTCTGACAATGAGACTGTTTGGCTTTGTATCTCTTATCTATCTAACCTAAAAGAGGATACCGGATGTCTTTATGAAACTTGCCAACTTTTTCTTCGGCTTTTTGTTAATGTTTGAAGTCATTCGCTAATATACACTGAAACAGGCTAAATTTATTATACATAATGTACATTGTACAAATTGTGACTTTTCTAGATTTTATACACAATTATATTTTCGGTGCAAGACTGCAGGTATGCATCAACCTAATACATCAGAATGGGTCTGATCGTTTACGGTTCAAATTAAAATGCATCAGATGGATAGAAAGTGTTTGTGTATTGCAGTGAGTGCTGCAATACACAAAGTTATTTCCGTCTCGATGAATACTAGATTTCATAAGTCTATGGTAATCATTATAGAATGAGTAGGCTATTTTGACATGAAATATTAGGTCGATTCATAAGTTCTTTCCGTTTTTTCAGCCTGCCATAAAATCAGGTGAAATAAAGGCCGGCAAATGCTCTAAGGACTACCAGACGCAGTTTTTCTTCCTCTTTTAACCAGTCAAGTTTTGGGACCATTTGCCTTGGTGCCCTGGTGCTTTGGTGGTTTTTGAGATAATTTTCGAAATTTCAAACCCATAGTTCTTACCATGCCCAACTTCGGCAGTTTTTCAAAACCTTCATTTTGAACTTTTGGGAAAGCTTTGAAGGCAGTTAGATGGCGTAGACAAAGGGCAATGCAATGCAATTTTCTTGCATCTTCAGTTAGCTTCTTTGTATGTTTAGGATAACTTTTCCGAAAGTCTTCAGTTTTGCGAAGTCGTAAAATATAATATGTATATAATATAAAGGCTCCAAACACTAACAAACCGTCGGAATTTGATACTGGCAAAGTCCGATTCTGGTCTTGTCTTAGCATTTCGCAAACTTTGTCATTCAGGAGTTTATCAAAATGCATAGCAAGCCCTATGCTCTGCAGATTGGTTGGAAAACAAGTAATCTTGAAGTTACAGTCATGCTTTTGGTGGATTTATTTATAAGATTTGTGGGGGGGGGGGGGGAGGATCAAAATCTTCTTCTTCCTTGCGTATATGTAGCTTAGCTAATGTGTCACTAGGGGCAAGTTTCACGATGTGCTAACTGCACTTCGTCTTCATTGAGGGAGTTTTTGCTCGAAGGGTGGATTAACAAGTCACTCGCATAAGACGCTAGGTTCGAAAGAAGCTCAGACGCACACATAGAGGGGCGGTTTCACCATCTAGTCAATCTCCTGAAGTGTTTCAGCGTTTCAATAGCATGTCGATGTGTATCTCCACTACATTTCTAGCATATCGATTGGTCTAGTTTGTATCGAGTATTACAATATAATTTGTCTCGAACAGGACTTTCGTTTGTGTTGATGTACTGATTTCAAAAATCGCCGATTTCCAACTTTTTGCACAGCCCGTTTCAGTGTAGAGAAGATCGAAATTGGGACGACTCGTGTTTACTTCGCGACGGTACGCGCCGTGCAATCGTAGTTGTGGCTTATCGTCGCGGGAAACGTGTCATCGTCTCTTCGTTCCTTCTGTCTCTGGCATGCCAGCGACATGTACACTCTGTCTCACTAAAGTTGGCGGCTGGAGGGCGGACCGTCGGTCAATCAGAGAGCACGTACGTGATGGAGATGCAGAGCCTGTTCTCCCACGCTCACGTGCTCTATAATCGGTCGAAGCCCGCCCTCCAGCCGCCAAATCCTGTGAAACAGAGGGTATATAAGCGCATGGCAACCTCATCGCGGCAATGAGCGCAGCTTGTGCGTTATCTCGTTGATAATTCGGCTATGTGCAGTTATAGCACTGTGGAAATAAACAAATGTGAATTAGTATTAGTATTTATGTTAGACAGACCAAGTGCAATCCCATGAGAATGACCCTCTATTAATTTGCTTTGATCACCATGACTAAATCGACTTTTCAAAATCTACGTCGATGCTCTTTCAGACCAAGTGCAGTGCCGAAATGACCCTCTATTTATTTGCTTTGATAAGCATGACTAAATCGACTTTTCAAAATCTACGTCGGTGCTCTTTCTTTTCTCTTTTTGAAAACGATTCATTTGTGCAATTTTATAGCTCATATAGGCCAATCTTCAAAACTTTCGCGCTCCATAAACTTTCTCAATACCTTAACTACCCTAAACTTGTTCATAGGCCAGCACAGACTTAGCAATAGCGAAGATAGATGCGAACGTGGTGATTTACAATTCTTTGTTCTCTGACCGATTCCTCTCCCCTTCTACCACTAGGTAAGACTTCCTCTATTGCGCTACCCTAGCTTCTAAGCGTCTAAGTTGCTGTGCAACCGCCGTACTAGCGCCGTCGATCGGTTAAGCACGGCCCTCCTGTGGCGCTGGCACGACGCTAACGCGGCGCTGGCACACTCCAACTCTAGACGCTGCCTAAACCCCTGCTAAAATTCGATACGACACCTGCCGTACAGTTTCAGTGCATCCTCTTGGATTACGTATTTGTTAGAACTCACGCTACTCCAAAGATGTGACTACAAGCGTATATGCAAAAACACCCATAATTTCGCCTAGAAATCGTTAGCACACATGGAGGGCAAAACCTGCGAATCACAATTCCAAGGCAATCGTCAAATGATTCGTTTATGAATAACTAGCTGGCATACCCGGCTCCGCCGTATGTTCCGATTAGAAAATTCCATTTCTCAACAGATCCGAACCAAACTTGGCACACATACACTTCGGGCCCCGGCGGGTGTCACAGTCCACTTTTCGTTATCGATTGATGCCGATTTTATCGATTTTTTGCAAAATTTGAGCTAGGGGGCTGGGATTTGGCACAGGGGGTAATCGAGCATGCTGATTACGAATACAATATTAGTTTTCGAAACCGTGCATTACTTTTATCGATTTTATCGATTTTTTTTTGCAAAATTTGAGCTACGGGGCTGAAATTTGGCAGGGGGTGTAATCGAGCATGCTGATCATCCCCACGGGGGTGATCAGCATGCTCGATTACCCCCCTGTGCCAAATCCCAGCCCCGTAGCTCAAACTTTGCAAAAAAATCGATAAAATCGATAAAAGTAATGCACGATTTTAAAAACTAATATTGTATTCGGAATCCCCATGCTCACTTACCCCCCTGTGCCAACTCCCAGCCCCGTAGCTCGAATTTTGCAAAAAATCGATAAAATCGATATCGATCGATACGAAAAGTAGCCTATGACACCCGCCGGGGCCCGAAGTGTATGTGTGCCAAGTTTGGTCCGGATCGGTTCAGAAATGGAATTTTCTATTCGGAACATACGTAGACACATACAGACAGACAGACATACATACATACAAACAGACATTCAGCTTTATATATAAGATCGTTGAGTTCTCACTATTTCCTTATCGCCCTCCTTCTAAACGGGAAGATCATGACGAGACCAGCATGGGCGGAAGTTTTTTTGAGGCAAAGCTTTGATAGTAGCGCGTCTATCTTCAAGAAAGCTTCTTTCATATTCTATCTTTCTAGGAACGAGCAAGCTTGGAAAGATGTAACTTCTGCTTCCTCATTCGAATTTTTACGGTTTATGATGTATGAATCATATAACTTTGGGTTTGCCGAAACATTTGCAAACCTGAGTTTTCTACTTTACGTTATTCATACTGTAAATATTTGTCTAGTAACGAATATGCCAAAAAACTTGCTAAGCTCCTGCAAAGAAAAAAGCTGACTGCTTTCTGTGAAGTAGAAGGCAGGTGAGTGACAGCTTACAGAGAAACAAAAGAAATTAAAAGCTGGAAATTTGGGTGCTACTGCGCATCTAACAATATGTCATATTTCTGAACGATCTAATACACATTCGCGGTGTCAGCAACACTTGCGCGTAAAAACAGCCAAGGCGCGATAGATAGATCTGAGATACGCGTTCCATGTCATTTTCGTGCGCGCAAGTGTTGTCGAAATCGCAAATGCACAATATCACCATTCAAGTTTATAATAAACTTTTCATCAAGAAAGTAATGATTAGAATGTACAAGATGGCCAAGAATGAGCTTTTTCTACCAAATTATCAGAACACCTTTGAGTTCTACCAGTCTTCAAAAATCCAAGACTCCTGTCAAGCAAGACATACGAACTTCCTTACCAGAGTGCTGCAAAAACGATAAAAGTAATAATAAATCAATCATATTTACTTTGATTTCAGGCTATCCAAATTCAAAATCAAATAAGCACAAGGGCCTTTGTAGTACTCCATTCATATACTAAGTGCTCCACTTTGCAATACGAGATCATGCTTGGTCTTTATGCTTATCTGGAGTTACGATGCGTACGATACAGGGTGTCCAAAAAAGTGCATCGAAAGTTTGATCTTTCATAACTTCCTTATTGGTAAAGCTTTTGCGGATCTTCGGGTGCCATAGTTAGGGCTAGCTTCAACTTGAATTTACAGTATAGAGCAAATCACCGATTCCTCTTAGTTACTGTAGGATTACGGTAGGAATTTTCGATTATTTTTAGGGTTCTGACCGACGAGAATTGCTTCTAAAAAATTCCAAAAAAACGAGACAATTACAAAGTTTTCCGCTATCTACTTTTTGGCTTCTTACGGTATGCGTGCCGTAACGCTGAATTTTTGGCTTTTTTCCAAAATTTACTAGTTGCAGTTACAAACACGTCTTCTCCATCAAATCAGTCAAATCAAATCATTATGTGTTTAAATCTTGATTTTATTTTTTGCACTCATTATCTGCAGTTGATAAAGAATAAGCCTTCAAGGTTCAACTGAACTTTACTTGGCAAAAACAACGTTGATTTAGTAGGTTTTGGAAAAGGCTAAAAGTCATTGTTACAGCGCGCATACCGTAATTAGCCGAAAAGTACGGTAGCGAAAAACTTTGTGGCTCACCCCGAAATGTTAGTTTGACGTCCTTTGGGTTTTTTTGGAAATAAGCAATTCTCGTCTTTCAGAAGCTTAAAATTAGTCGAAAATCCTACCGTAATCCTACAGTGACTAAGAGAAATCGGTGATCCGCTCTATACTGTAAACCTAACAAGGGAAGCGTGTTTAGTCGAAGTGGCCTTTTCAGATGAGACCCATACTGCTTTGAAGAGTATTGCACGCTAATTCCAAATCTGCCTTCCAAATCTGCTCTTTTAGGACGAAAAATGAATGAATTTAGGTAAAATCGATTGTTACAATCTTTCCAGCGCTCAGGTAAAGCATTGTTGAATATTAGCATATTAGGGCCGCATGCACTAACCTCCCCTCTGGGGAGGGGATCGCAGCTTAAAAGCAAGCTTTATATTTCGAAACTCCAGATACCTGGATTTCACGTTGTGTACCTATCCGTAAGTACTCCTGTTACCCTTCACTGTGAACATGTTGAACAGGAGCGAGAAGCTATACGAACCGCATTTTCCAGCTTTAGTATGATCCTTGATGATCCCCGGCGCTTTTCTTTAAAGTCATTTTTCTTTCTCCGAAGTTAACAAAAACCTTCCAAAGTTGTACTGAACATCTAACACAACAGTGCTAAGCATGTTGCTGATGAGCACAAATGAGTTTTTGAAAAGTCGAATTTTTCGGTAAACCTCAAATTTCGACCTGTGGATCATCGAAAATTTCATGACTCCAAAACATCATTTGCTCTTATCAGCAACATGCTTAGCAATGTCGGGTTAGATAATCTGCACAACTTTGGAGGTTTTTCGTTAACTTCGGAGAAAGAAAAATGACTTTAAAGAAAAGCGCCGGGGATCATCAGGGATCATACAAAAGCTGGAAAATGCGGTTCGTACAGCTTCTCGCTCCTGTTCAACATGTTCATAGTGAAGGGTAGTAGGAATACTTACGGACAGGTACACAACGTGAAATCCAGGTATCTGGAGTTTCGAAATATAAAACTTTCTTTTAAGCTGCGATCCCCTCCACGCGGGGATGTTAGAGCATGCGGCCCTTAGACAAAATGTATCCTCTGCATAAAGGGCTCTGATACTTAACACTGGACCATTTGAGCAAATATGGGCAATTTAGTTCGTTTTGCGTTCAGTTTTTGACCTGATAAACCCATAACTCCGCGTCCAGAGGCGCTTGGCAGATTTGGAAGGTAGATTTGGAATCATCGATAAATGCTCTTCAAAGCAGTATGGGTCTCATCTGGAAAGGCCATTTCGACTAAACATGTTTTCCTTGTAAGTTGAAGCTAGTCCTACCATATGGCACCCAAATCCGCGAAAGCTTTTAAGGAAGTTATTGGAGATCAAACGTTCGGTACTTTTTTGGGACACCCTGTAGTATGAGGTTAAAATCACATATTGTATTTGGAAAAACGGTGACATATGAGCGGCGAAAGACGTGTTCCAGAAAAATGTCAACGATTGAACAGTGTGCACAACTTTTGGAACACCCTTGTATATCACCCAAACTCACATTTCCACCACCCAAAGTTGAAATCAAGAAAAAAAAACTCGATCTAGTAGTTGAACGAAGCCAGGCGATAAACGTACAAATCACTTCCAAAACATTACAATTTTCTGTAATCGCAGAAGCATATGGTACGAACAAAATGCGGAAAATGAGGAGAGCTTATAGGACGACGCCACTGCTCGGACCACAAGTCCTCGCGCAGAGACCACTGTAGAGTTGGAAACGATCCAAAACCTGGGATGGTCGGCGGCAGATTTGCTGGCCGTCGTTACGCAGCCTTTGAGGCTTTTCGTGGAATTGTATTATCATGTACGGTGTATGTACAGGGCTTATCAACTGTAGTGGCGGGTGCACCAGCATCTCCGCTTCGCCTGGACTCTGTTCCTCGTTCGCGGACACCCTTTGATCACTTTCTCATCGCTAGCGTTGGAAAAAGCGGAGCCCTTAATTGATTGGCATATTGGAAAGCATGTTCGCGGAAGCGACGCAGAATCTGGCGCAGGAGTGGAGATGCTGGTGCATCCGACACTGCATTTGGTAAGCCCTGTACTCACAGTTAGTGGTCCGCGGCGTCTTTGAGGGCCAGCATGAGCGAGCGGTTGCCGCGAGGAAGTGAAGGCGGTCGCTTGTAGAATTTTTTTTTAGTTATTGTATCGTTTCGGATATTGCAGAGTAGTAAACCAACTAAATGTGACTTCAGAATTTTCCCAATGAACGCAATGGACCCAATCTGGCGTACCCAGGATTTCGGCTCGGGGGGGGGGCGACAAAAATTTTTTCCAATGAAGGTGCGTGGCACTCAGAAAATTTTTGTGGCTAAAATGGATTTTTAAAAATTTTTAAAAATTATTTTAATCATTTACAAGTGCAGATAAGTCATTTGCACAATTTTATAACTCATGTAAGTAACTTTCAAAAATTTCGCAACCCGTTCTCGGGGGGGGGGGCGCCTCCCCCCCCCCCTCGGTACGCCACTAGACCCAATGTTTTTAACCGTTTCGTGTGCTGGTGTACCACGCTAGGAAGTTCAAACTCCTCCTATATAGGGTTTTGCAACCCTTCAACGAGGCGTTTTTGTAAATTTATTCAGATCACGTTACGTATCCTCCCCTCCCCCCCCTCTCGCCCCTCTCCCGAAATTTCTGCCAAATCTGAGATTTCGCACCTTGCGGTCGCTTGCCAATTTTTGTAGGCCAGCTAAATGAACTGCAAAATTTTTAGAATTGGAATCAACAATTTGCAGACATGTGAGGTCAGCAGAATGTATATCGTACAGATTTCAAAGGAAACGTCTGTTTGAATTTTTGAAAGCGTTCAGTGCTCTCGCATGGTACTTATCGCAGCTGTAAATTGGTGCTCTCACCGCTTGCCCTCTGCTTTCAACGTTCGCCGGCGCTCAGACAGGGCAAAGGCAACGTCGGCGGACTGCTGCGTCCCTGCTTCGGCTACGGGTTTGGCCCCGCCTGACACCCGCCCCCGGTCCGCCCTCGCTCCGCTCTGTGACCATTCGAATCTGCAGGCGGCGAAACCACGAAATGTTCGGTTTTGACCTTGCATCTGTTTTCCGCGAGTTTTTCCTTCACATTTTCATCTTCGCATCTTTTATACGCCAGATGTTGTCATCATCAACGCTTTCTAAATTTTATCGTAATAAACTTATATATTACAGTTTTCACATCTCCGCTCTTCTTGATGGTATTGTTATTTTCTTTGGTTTTTCTAATACTTGTTATCCGTTATACTGTTATACTTGCTTCTTTCCTCTCAATTTGTTTTTGAAATGTTGAACACATCATTAATTCATGTGCAGCACTTTGTTGTTTACGGGTCATGCGCTAATTTTTTATGGACAAAACAACAAATCCGTGGGGCTCATGTTGCCTTCGGTCTCTGCTTAGATTTTGGGAGAAGAACATATCCATGCTGTAAGTTTCTAACTTACTTCTTTTCAATAATCTTTGTTGCGTACATTCCATTGTCCTCTGATTTCAAGTTCTTTCTTTCTTCTTCTTCCATCGCGGTGCTAATCCTAACAATTCCTGTTATGTTGTAAGGATGATATTTCATTCTTGCACAATCGCGTTTTTATTCTTTCGACTCTCAGTCGCACTATACAATCGTTTTTTTTGTGTGTGTCGTAGTTTGTATGTTAGTCAGCTCGTTGAAGTTGAACAGCTCTTTAGCAGATCTGGTTCTGTTGATGTTCATTGATGTGTTTTTGGTCGTAGACCCTCTTCATTTTGTTCAGAACAAAACCGTATAAAAATAGATCAAGTGGTTTTCAATTTACAGTCGAGTAGGTTTTCTCGCTAATATGTGCCATTTTACACATTTTCCACCAGAATATCGGCACAGGGTCTAACGTTTTTTTCTCGTTTTTCTTAGTTTCCTCTGTTCAGGCATACTTTGAAGAAACCTTTGTTAGATATTATCTTGCACTCTTTTCTGGGAAATCTTTCCGCTGCAAACATCCTGGAACATAGCAATTGCACACATTAGCAAAAAAACTTTTTCGCCATATCCACTTTTGTCAAAAGTGTGAAATCTGAAGTGCTACTTTCATTGTCACACTTATACTCTGCAGCGATTGCACTTTCACAGACATTGTACGCCTATAAATATGAACTACAAAGGAAAACCCGGATGTAGTACAGCGAATTCGGGTTGTTTTTTTCGCGCGAAATTTGCGGTAGTGCGCAAAAAAAATCGTTTTGCGCCCGTTTGCCTGCTGAAATGGCTGGAGAAGAAGTAATGTCGCGTTGTAACGTTCTTCCTCGAATCGGTCAGATGCTGTTGTTGGGTAATTAGGCTTACCTAGCCTATTTCGCAATGAACATCTTTCTCTGTCTGTCGCCTCCGCTACTGATATCATCGGAATGCGCAATGATGGCGCTTATCCGACCGTCGGATCAGTTTTGGAGGTTTACAACTCGTCGGTCGATGTCGGACAGTTTTACTTCGCGCCGAATCGATATCGACTTCTAGCTCGATCAATACGCTATCGGTTGTCTTCCTGCTTTGAAAGGCAGATTGATGTACTGCCTTGTTTGGGGAGGCGTGCTGGGTGATTCATCTTCTCAGGTGAAATCCCTCATATTCCATTTATGCTTGTGGAATTCATCTTCCTTTGTTAATTGCCCCTACTCAACCCAGAGGAGCCGGTTATCAAAGCAGTAATTCACCTTGTCTCTATTATCATCTAAGCTATCCTTAATTTCTTCTATTATTTTTATTCTTATCTGCAGTAAAATCTTCTATTTTTGTATGAGTCAAGAGAAATTCGGATGTTCTTTGTTGCAGCTATTGCTTTGCTATTTTTATGAGGTCGAATATTAAATCATCTTCTCAGTTACTGCATTCATTTTGCATCTAAAAAATGTGGTCATTACGACGAAAATGAGAACAACGAAAAATCCAAGCAAATAACAGCTCCAGTGGTTCTGTCCAGTGATTTTTTGAATATCATTCCAAGGAGAAATAACTTCGATTCTAGTTCTAGAGGTATTTGTTTTTCAGGGACACATGTATATCTATATCTATAATTTCTGTAGCTATATATATAGAATTCTACCTCTATTCGCTCTAGATGTAGAGGAGCGACCTGCGTCCTTATTTCTTTTTCTTTCAGGCAGATCTCTCGACTACTCCTCTTGACATGAGTCTTGGGCGCTCGCTGCTTTTTGTTGTTTTATCATCGCGTAATCGGGTCAATCTTCCACTTGTCTCTTTCTTCTACAACCTCTTCAGTCTTGTTGCGGAAGAGCATAGACTAATGCAGAAAAAATTTGCAACTCTGACTGTTTTTGTACCATGGTTCCGAACTGAATTTTAGCACCTGTATCATGTTCAAGTAGTGTTTATTTTGATGTGAAGTGCTAACTTGTTACATCTAGAAGCATCACAATTTTTTGGGACTTTCACGTACTACCAAACTTTGCTTAGGGCAAGTGATTGATTACATCTGTTGCCTTTCCTCAAGGTTACAATTCCAATATTTACCTTAATACTTTTTCACCTTTACTGAATTGTCCAGCTTGTGAGTCATATACAGGCAACTCATGCATTTTCTATGACATCTTTTTGTCACACTGAATGATCTGCGAGTTTCTACTTTTACGTTATTTAGTTCTCTAGAAAACGCGGTCGCATTTTTCAGATAATTCCAACATAGTATTTTAGTTTCTTCGACGAATTTGGTGTTAGTTGAATTCTGGCTTCGCCCGTGCTTGCAAGTAACGTGCTCTCTTGCAGTTTACTTGTAGCTCTTTACACTTTAGATCAGATAATTATGCGTTTCGGCGATAATTACTCAGTTCTTCATAATCTTCAAGCATGTGATTGCTGTCTTTCTTCAATTGCTGAATGGCAATTCCTATCTTTCGTCAATTGTTATACGACAAATCATACCAGTATCAAATTATTGAGCTTTTCTAGGATCGTATTTTCAAGAGGCGCTCGAGTATGTCTAGGAGATGAGTAATCGCAACTGGCGACATGTATTATCGAGCCGAATTATGCGTGTTGCCACGCTCGAAGCGATGGCAAACACCTTGGAGCAAATCGCCTCCGATTAGCTGTTATATTCTATTTTTATCTATATTTATTCCTTCAAACTATGGCTACCATACTGATGAATGGATAGTCTTTAAGAATAAGCATATTGACGAAGGCATGGCATTCGAGAAAATGGTGGGTTGCCATTTTGATTGGACTTTCAATGTTGCGTTATTTATGGATTCTGAGATTTTCGTGTTGTTTTATCCATTGCATCGTCAGCTAGTGCGAGTTACGTTCGATGTGTAATATTTGGTGGCGCAAGCGCTTAACCGGGTCATCCAAAATGCACACATTGTCCTGACTAGCGAGATCCAAAATTGCGGTAAACTGGTCTCCTTATTATGAAAACCTGGGTTCACATCTCGGTTCTTTATATGCGCTAGATTACATTCTATTGTTTCGTAAATTTTTGGGAAAGGATTCTATTTCTGTTTATCGTTCATCTTGTTTTTTGGTTAAAAAAATCACCATAGTAAAGAAAAATCAGAGAGGACCCTTAAGTGTCTTCAAGATTTGCGAATTTGTCGGTGTACCTGCATATGTTCCTAGTCAACCTTTTACATGATTTCCAAAGGGCAAGACTTCTATGTAAACTTGCTACTCGGATTCCTTTTTGAGGCTAAATTGAATGAACGATGCACTGAGAGTGGTGAAGACAAAATCTCACTGAGGCAGCTGCAAAGTTTTTTGTGTATCGCTATCTATTGTGCTCTTGCAGGAGCTTTCTTTCTGTGTATCTGGCCTTTTTAGATTGATTTGATGTATGCCATTGGGAATGCAATGATATTTGTGCCGTTCAGGTTGTCGACCCATCAAATACACGAATATATGTGGCCGGCGTTAATTATCTGTACGATTTGCATTCGTCAGATCTTTCCGTCAGGGTAGAGGCCGTGACTGGACCAATGGACGATTCTGATCAGTGTAAAGGGGGTAAGATATTCTGATTCGATTTTTTGTTCTGATAAGATGATTTTTGTTTTTATACGACGAATGTTTGGATGGATTCTTTGTGCTGGTATAAGCTGTGTTTCTTTAGTAGGATGTTAGTCGTGGCTGATTATGGGTTTAATCTAACTTTATCCACTGAGGGGTGGTTTTTGTGTAACGCACAAAAACCCGCTATTCTCCTCCTACTCTTTGAATTCTCGATTAGAAATCGCAAATGGATTGTAGTTGGCTACTTCTTTGGCCGTACGCAATCGCACTTCGCAAACAACAGGCTTTTGCTCGATCACAGTGCAGCGTTAGAGTTCGTGAAAAAGATGACGCGACAGTTTGTGAGAGTACCGTGAAGTTAAAGTTGTTGGTTTTTAAGGTTGGAGCGTTCTTTCACAATTTTTCATAATACATGGACTGACGCTCACAGAATTTTCCTTTCATGTTTCGCAAAATGATAAGCAGTTTGGCTTTCCATTCTTCTTTTTTTTTTATTACTGCTCTTTTCAGCTTCCTTTACCACTCAAAAGCACTACTGTTTCTTGTTTCCCATATCTGCCTTTTGAAATTCGCTCAAAAATCCTTATCAACCATCACCATCAATCAACCTACTGCTTCTAACAAACAGCAACCAGAGCTTTCCGAGACACGCGCACTGTATCCTTGAGCGTGATTGGTTACGTTAGGCCTCCTGCTGTGTGTGAGAAGACTATTCACACCCTTTCTTCGTCATCCATATCGACCAAAGCCACCGCAACCTTTCTGGATTAGCATTTTATGTGAATAGGGCGCATTCGTCATGAAAAGCGCGGCTTCAATTTGGATTTATTTGACTTTGAGCTTCTATCAGTTAATTCAAGGCTGAGTAGTGGATAATCTTGCGAGGAACTGTCCAGTTTGAGGGGAAAACGCTATGCGATTTATCTGTTTACTAGTTTGAAGCAGCGGCTGTAACGGGCGCTGCGTTTAATGTCTCCTCTTTATCTTCTGTTTTTGGAACAGTAAAATAATGTAATTAATTTGCCAAATATGATTTACTACGCTCCTTGAATTTCAAGACTGATTTGCTTTGGGTACAAATTCCCTAGTTCTCCGTTTCCAGTTCACTTTGCGTTTGAGTGGAGCAGTGACTTTCTTTTCCACTGTTGTGAATCAACCAGGCGCGGCGACCGCATTGCAGATACTTGCAGACACTCCAGTTGTAGAAAGTTGTGCGGTGATTAGGTCAAGCGGCAGCCTCTTACGCGAGTGTTTATATACGCGGGCGGTGTGATGAATGAGGTTAATTCGCTGACGAGGAGCGAACGGAGGAGGAATTGAGGTGAGATTTTCGCGTGGATGGCGTGGCACATATGGCCATTCATGGGCATCGAGTATGCGAATTCGCTAAAGAATGCGCCTCGTGAGTGCAAGGGGTTTGCATATTTAGCGGACCAAAAGAGCCTCTAATTATCCCTCAACGCTCCCAGCCAAAACTCATCGCGCAGCATCGTAAAACAATGGGACACACTCAGTCTGTGGACTCTTTTGTTGATGAGCAATCAGGTACACCTTGACCCTATGCGAATAATTTGTGAGAGAATGAACATAGTGTTTTGGTTTGTTAATTAGCTAGCATGGTACCTTTCGTACAGCGAATGAAGAGATGCAGACCCAAAGACAGTGTTCGGTCAGATGTGGCCTCATTCCCAAAGGATTACTGTATTAGGCCAATTCAAGTCGTAGCCCGATTGCGACTGGGAAATGCCTCTTCTGAAGTAAAAGATTTACTTTAGAACTCCCGACATAGCCTCATCCTTACTGAAGCAGGGGAGCGTGGACGCTGCAGCCAGTGACCTTCTGGAACTATTTTCTTGCTTCAGAAGCGGTGTTTTGCAGCTGCACTAACACTACTTATAGCGGGATGTAGATTTTGGATCAATGATTTGCTCAAAAGGAGACTTCTCTTTAGAATCCGTTATAGAGAATAGGAGGTTATAAGTTACATCAGCTAATCAATTAGTAAACTGTTGTATGAGGAAGCAGCGTATGAATTGCGCGTACATCGTGCTGTCAATGCTGGTTACATCGCAGCAGCCTTTGTGTGTCGTCGCAAGACCTGGAAAGTGTATGGAACAGTTGATGGTCTTGTTAGCACGAGGGCACCGTTGTAGTTGTGTAATAATGGTCACTGGGAGATAAGGGACGCATCCGGACAGCTGCTTCGAGAAGTGCAAAGTGCTGGACACTGCTTCTTCCCTGACACGAAAATGAGAAACTGAATATGGAAGTGTAGTAATTGCGCCTGGATGGCTTGCAATGGTCAATTTTTTTCTAGACGAAGTGTTGCTAAAAGAGAGCGAGCTGTTGTTGAATCATTGGCGATACATGTTGCTTTATGTAATATTGAACAAATTTTTGATTTTTACACTTATTTTTATTTAATAGAGTCGTATCGAAGTTCTTTCTATTTGAAATTCGCATTTGGGCAGGTCTTCTCGCGAATTGTCCGTTCACTGGATGCTGCGTACTTTCCTCCGTCAATCTGTTTTGCAGCGATTAATAGCAGCTGTTTGATCCGGATCATCCATCTCTACAGAGAATGTGTGGACTCCATTAGAATAGTTTGTTTATCTGCCAGATGCTGAGGTCATAAGCGCAAAATTCGACCAGTGACTTGAAGTGGATATGTCCCAGATGCAGCAGAATTGATTTAATTAGATTTTTTTCAACTGTTGATAGAATTAGCCGATTTGTATGTGACTCGGATCGTAGCTGTGCTCAAGCAATTTCCATGACTGACTCGCTAGAGCTTTATTCAAAAATCTAGTTATAGCTTTATTAAATTGTAACTTAAGTTTTGTTACACTTATACGAAAAACTCTAAATCATTCTCGAAGATTTCCACTCGGTTTAGGCCGTATGTGTGGAGGATCGTAGCTCATTGGTATTTGCTTGTCACACATAAAATCAAATTCTTCATGAATTTTGTTTTACTTTTGGCAAATTTCTTGCGTTGGTGAAGAGTCTAAACTTGAACTCCATAAAATTTCAAAACTATAAGATGATAATAGCGGTGGAGGTTCTGGTGACGATTTACTGTAATTATTTATAGTAAATGGCCCGAGGATCACCAAAAATCTTTCCCTCTTCAGTTCTCTCCACTATACATATTAAATCGTTCCTCCATCTATTAGGTTGGAAACTAAGTTTTGCAACTGGTCCCATAACTTCCCTCTCACTCAACATGGCGCACTCAAATTTTGCCACTGCATTGGTTTTCACGTACGCTACAAGCACAGCTGCTGTCCTACCAAATTCTGACGTCGCAGTGAGGGTTACGGTAGGTGCATGGTATAAAGGGGAAAAATTCAAAGTTTGACGGATTTGGCTGAAACTTGGCATAGGGGTGTTATCCGACAAGATGATGACGAAAACGATAGTGAAATTGCGTGATTAGGCTTTTTTATAGGATTACTGTAGGTGTACGATATGGCGTCTCACCCAAAACAAGGAAAAAGGCGTTGATTCAACAAATGAATGTGATATTCGCGTTTGGCAGATCAAATAACCTTACTATGTAAAGTCTCGGCGGAATTTGAGCTTTGGACTCTTTAGTCATTGACGGTCGTCCCCAGCAGCTCTTGCGAACATCGACTCGTTCGACTTTATGAGGGCGCCAAATCTCGACATGCCCCTAAATTTTGTATCTTTCTTACTAGGCCAAAGGAGTTAATCACTAGCAATAATTTTTAGAAGAATCCGGATCACTGCGCATGGTCTAGGCTGCCAAAGGCTTCACTTTAGCTTGAAACCCCAAAAATTCTCAAATTTCACTAGTTTTCGATAAACGCTTGAAACTTTTCTATTTCGTGTTCAAAATTTAGACAACTTGTGCTCTCTTGTAGCTCACATTGCTTTCTACATAATGCCAAAGTTTGAATGCGCCATATCCAAAGAGAGTGAAGTTATGAAACCAGTTGCAAAACTTAGTTTCCAGCGTAATACTATGGCTTATTGACAAGCAAACATGGGACTAAAAATTTCCGCAAATCGAAATCACGCTCATATTGTGTATCATCTTGAATCTGTGCTTTAACTGCCGCACGTTATCCTTCAGTATAGTGACTGGTCACTATTATGGACTAGATCGTCACGTATCGATGTCAGCCGATATCTTTTGTGAATTGTTGTACGCGGCCAGTATCGCACGCTCGATTAGCGTTGATGGTAGCGAGTGTGTGTGCCGACAGAGGTTCTCAAGTGGTAGATTAGAGAACGAAGCGAAGTGGGGGATTTGTTTGAGATTACTCGAATCGCCGAGACCCCACCGAGCACTTGTACGGAAAACTAGAGGTGGCGGGGTCAGTGTTTTCGTGCAAAGTGCGCGGCGGCAGCGTAGAGTACAAGAAAACGTGCTGCACGGGTCATCGGACAATGACAAAGTCGATGAGCTGTCTAGCCCCCGATATGACAGCCTTTGATTGTTATGAGTGATGCGAAGAGTAGTAGCAATGGATGCCATCCGATTTGGCTGAGGTAGATTACTGGATGTTTTTTGGCACAAGTTATGTACAGTCAAGTCATTTCGAATGATCGCATGTCTCGCACACGTAGTGCACAGTTCGCAGTCCCTTTCTTTGATTTCCAGGAGTATTTATCAACATATCGTCTGACCGCATAGACTGCTCAAACGCTGCGGAACAAGCGCAGCGCGACTGAAATGATGCAAGAGCAGGACTTGTGCAATGGCCAGTTTGTATTGGCCGAAGTTTTACCTCGCGGCAGGTGCTCCACAGAAGTCCAGTTATTGCGGTCAGCGAATCGACCATACCCTGAGGCGGTTACCTTTGCTCACACAGTATGCCCAGTCCATTGCTTATATCCCAAGATGTGTGGGATTACCTTGAGCCATCACTTGCATTCACGAACATACCTGAAGGTAGAATCCACTTTGAGGCAATGCAAATGCGGTGGGTCAGGTACAAACTCAAGATTAGTTCAACTTTAGCGTGGAAGATATAATTTGCCTTGAACTTTTGTCTTGAGCCAGTGCATTTCGGTTGCCTCTTCATGGGTTTTACATTGAGGTATGTTCATGTGTGGTTAAATGGCTCAAGGTGTTTTATCTTTGATTCAACGGGGTTGGGGGCTGGAAGGCGACCGCTCGCACCTGCAACGCAGTCTGCGTCTCCCTCTGCGAGCGTGCTTGATCGTTCTCTAGCATCGATTAGGCCACAAGCCCCACCTTTTAGCCGCCAGTTCCGTTGAATCAAAGGATATATACCTTGAGATAAAAGCTATTGATTGAGAATAACTTCTGACTACGAATATACACTCTCAGTCTATTTTATCTCAAGTGTTGATGAATACGGCCACTGGTTCCAAAGACACAAGTGACCGGACCGGATTGTTACCGCTTTCATTTTGGGGAGAAATATGTCTAAAAAGGAAAGAAAACAAGAAGAAAGTTTTGAAAGCACTCATCTGGAGCGGTGACTGTTTTAGATTTCCAGAATGAAGACGTCAAGGATAGACATTGTATGCGTGACACATATGATCGCATGAGATGACTAGACTGCATAGAGGAGTTAACTCGAAGGAAGTAAAAATTAAACGGGGGGGGGGAGTGCAATTTTGAATACGGCATCTTACCTTTTTGTGCATCGTTTGTGTGCTGGATCTCTGTACCCGAGTTCAGAAGAAGTGTCACCCCTCAAGTAAGCACAAGCGATGGCACGCATTGTTGACGTATGAAGATCGTTCTTCAAATATCAACCTCGGAAGCCGAAAGGGTATGAAAGTATAATAGCAGCGCTTTGAAAATAAATTGCGAATGCGCTACACATTGCTTTTCTTCAATCCCTGGACTTCACAGACGGTATCTAGCAACCGCCTAATTTGATGATCGGGCGCTGTTACCCTCGTAAGTGAGCATCACTAGGGTGGTGGCGCCTAAACTATGTCTTGTCAAAGCGTTATGTACATCGCCTTTTCTGGCAACACACCTTTTCAATCTTTCGAGATCGTGAGGTGCTGCTCGATCAGGCTATTTGGATTGAACTTGCATCGCCCTATCTGGAATCCTCCATGCGACAAAACAGTGCACAATTTTAGCTCGTTGCGGGAAGCTAATCCGAAGTCCACGTAAATGAAAATTGCAATGCATTGTTCATTATTTCATTGAAGAATTCTCTTTTGTTATGTTTTCGTTGCTCTCTTGTTGTTGGATCAGCTATTACCCATCTTGCAGGTCGCAACGACAGCTGCACTGCAATTCGGCATAAAACCAACTCTCATGCTAAGGCGTTAGCAGTGTACGACAAGTCATCACAGTTGATAGAGTGTACTAGTCTCTTTCAAGTGAGTTTGTCATCTGTACCTAGTTATCTTGCATGCACTGTATTTTATATTTGCAGGGTCGATGCCGGCTGCGAAATCTCCATAACATCAGTAATGTACAGATCGAATCACCTGAACCTATGATAGCGAACGATGCCACTTCTTCAGCAGTGGTGTTTGTCGGGATGGGACCATCGAAAGATCCAGTGTTGTACGTTGGCACTACTTTCGTAAGAGGGCCGGTAAGTGGCTATATTGTGTAAGTATATTGACTCTCAGTTGCTCTGATCCAGCTTTTTCGTGACGATATCCCTGCCGTCACGTCATTACGATTATCGCGTGGGGATGGCGAAGCGAAAGAGTTTGAGCTAGCTGACAAAGGACTTGCAACGGGGACCGAGATCAGCCTGGAAAGAAAGTTCAGAAGTAGCTACAGGTGCGCATATTCTCTTTCTTGCTTCTGTGAACAGAAAATATTTTTTTAACCTGGCTTGTGTCTGTTATTCTTTGCTATTCATTCGTAAATCTATCAGTGTAGAGCACTGGAGGCGATGTTTACCAATATTTGATTGGTCGCTGGTTGGCAGGCGCTCGTTTGTAACGGTAAAACAGCGCCCGGTTAGAAATGGGCATCTTATAATAAACCCCTGCAGGGTTATATAAATTTTTTTTCGCATTCATTAGACAAACGTTTCGTTCATCAATGGAAACCTATCTGTTTCATTTATGTTTTTTCAGAATCGACTACATAGGTGGATTTGAGTCTGGACGATATGCATACTTTGCTACCAGGCAGGGAGCCACAATAGGAGAAGATGCACCAATACAATCTAGGCTCGTTCGAGTCTGCACAGGAGACGCGCATTTTTACAGCTATACTGAGGTGCAACTAAATTTCATTGGTTGGTGTGTTTCATGAAATTCGTACCTAGGTCCCACTCGAATGCACCAAAGACGACATCAATTACAATTTAATTCAAGATGTTTATGTTGCAACGGCTGGTTACAATCTTGCAAAGTCGTTCGGAATCAGGTCAATTCCACTTAAATTAAATTTTTCTCAAATTTTCTATTTGAATAGCAAAATTGCTTGTTTTTATGGTTTTCAGCGAGGGCGATGAAGTCCTTTACGCAGTTTTTGTGGCAGATGACACCGCCGCTTTTCAAAGAAATGTGAGGCCATCAGCTATCTGCATTTCATGCTCTCCGTATTTTCGGGTTATCACATATTCAAATTCCTTTCAGTTTCCCACCCGTCGCTCAGCGGTATGTGTTTATCCCATACAAAAACATGTAGAGAAGAAGTTCGAGGAGAACATCATGGAGTGTTATCGGGGAAAAAATCTCAAGGTAGCCATGCTTCTGGCAAGTAGCTCATTACTTAATAATTTTTTTTAGCAACTGCCTTGGTTCAAGTCGTCTGATGAATGCAAAGGAACTCACCTGTCTTGGAAAGATGTGGAATGTGGTCAGGATGTCAACAAAAACATCGGTAAATTATTATATTCTATTAAGCTTTTTATCACATCTTTTCTCATTCATTCTTTTTCGAGTAAACAAAATTGATAATGTTGCCATTTATAATCTTCGAAAATGGGCTATATATTTTTTTAATCTCTTCAGCTGCTCTTTCAATCAACTTAGTCTCCCACTAACTTATCGCTGGTCTTATGCAAGCCGTTACTCAGAGCTTCGTTTGCAAAAATATCATCTTCTGTACAATTCTTGTCAAGTGTATGTTATCGGTACTAGTAGAAGCGAACCAGTCGTACATTCCTCCTAGCAGTCATACAATTTGTCCTCCTACGTTTACATAGCTCTAGTGTCAAAATTGATATCGCTTTGGGATTAGGAACACTCGTGAGATTTATTTGCTTTGCGTTCTTTTTGCTTCCTATCTAGGATTCTCTGGAAATAGCTTACTATTTTTGCCTTTGTCACATTCTGAACGCTGGCGATTAACTTCTTTGTGAGTCTATAATACCTTGTGCATATGTTTCAGATTTTCGACTGCATGCTCTATTGCAATTTTATCTTTTAATGTTTGAATTTTTTCAAGGAGGAGGTAAACCAATCTCGTCTGAACCTTTGCTGACAGTCGACGATGCCCGATTCACTGCCATCGCCATCAACACAACGCGCGGAGCTACGGTAGCATTTATCGGCACCGATGATGGACGGATACTTAAGGTGCCTATTTTTTCCTCCTGGGTTTTTGAACACCACTGACGAAAACTTTTGGAATCGAAGTACTAGCTAGAGCGGTGGTCAATTCCCATGACAGATGGCTAACAAGGGAATGATGTTAGCATTCGGGTTCAGTTGTTTTTGTGGCCGAAAAACCTTGTAGAGCCTTGGCCAAATCTTATGTGTGTCGGACGTAATTTTCCGAATCTGCTTTGCGCGCACACCCTAATAATGGACTGCTATAGCGGCAACCATCATGGTATTTAAAACTTTTGCTGCTTCTCATATATAGGGCAAAAGAAAGGGATGTCAAAGTGATATTTTTTGTCAGCATATTTTAGTAACTGCTAATTTTGTCGAACTTCACGTACATATTAGCGATTAGGAGAATATACTCAGATTACGTAAAGTTGCTGCCTCCTGTTTGACGCCATAAATATAATATGTTTAGGTCCGTGAGCAGGTTTCGTACTGGTCTAGCGTTTGAAAGTTCTTAGCGTCTTCTCCACAGTAGCGATTAAGCACAGTTTGCAGTTTTTCTTGTATCGTACTAGAGCCGTAAGCTTGATTGCCCATACTATCGCGTATAATCAACGTAATACTGGCTAGCAAAGATGAACAGTTTCTTGAGATTGAGTGTGTAAATTGTATTTTCAACTAAGAAAAGGAATTTATCTTTTTGATCCTACTCACGGACTCAAGGGAAGCTTTAGAGCGTTCTTGTTGGTTTGTTGAAAAGTATATGGCATTGGAGTCCACATTTATCATGACCTTGCATGGAACAATCAAAATCATAAGCATGTTTCAGTAGAGAAAAGTGCTGCATAGGAGCTTTCGCTTCTCAAAATTGCCTCTGGCTTTGCCACAAGCAGTCGGTCTCCTCACGAAATTTTTTTAAGATGCAAATTTGTCCCGGGTTCTCATCAGGTCTCTTTTTAGAAAGTGGTATAAGTTTGAAAGAGTCATCTGCTACCATATAGAAAAACCACCAGGGTCAAGATTGGGCAAGTTGTTCGCAAACACCATACTATCAGAACATTGTTCTCTGGGTTGGTTTTGCCGAAAAGTTCAGGCAATGCTTTTCTCGAAAATTCGCCTCGGTTTTTTGATTTTGAAAATTGACCCTTCACGGGTTTGCTTAGCGAGCGTTTGACAACTACGTTCTTCAAGCTGGACCAACTCTACCTATGAACCGAGTTGATGATCGATAGTGGGACTGAAGAATGAGGATAAGACGACTATCACTGAAACATAGGAAAGAACGAGCAAAAACCGGTCAAAACTCTTTTCCCTGCCCTTCACACTCCACTTGTAAACCACTTTGTGTATGATATGCCCACTGTTGCAGACACATCTTGCTTATAATGCAATTAGCGCGCTGATTGCTGCCAAATGCTGCCATATGGCATGTAGGAGTTCACTCCGGCAGCTAATCACATTTGTATCTGGATATGTGGTGGGGCAGTGGCAAGGAAGCGGCCAATTGATGCCGAGGCACTGAAAATCTATTTAGGCGTGCCTAGCCTAGTCCATGGCTTGGCTTGGTGGACACACTAGATGTGACGAACTTTGTGTGATGGTGCTGGGGAGCGTAGATTCGATAATCGCGGCCGCTCTCGTAATGACAACAATTGCGATTTGCGAGTGTTCGAGACAGATGAGGGGCTTTCTTTCTGACAACGAGATATTTAATTTTATGCGAAAGAACTGTAGTCAGTTTTCGAGTAGTATTTTCAAGTTAACATAAAAGTCCTACAGCTTACATTGATAAAAAAGATCAATCTCTCGCCGAAAGTTTTGCCTTTAGTGGAACATCGTACTTGTTTTTGAGACCTCTGTCCCAACATTATAACGTAGGCCAAGCGCATACTTCAAAGGATGAAGAATCTCGAGCTTAAATAAATGTCTATCAGGTCATTCTGTCACTTTTATCATTTTTCACGAAGTTTGAGTCGCCAAATATGAAATAAAAGTGTTAAAAAATCTAGGATGCGTTCCATGCAGCATTGCTTTATTTTTTTAAGACCGACTTTGGGAACAGAATCTTTGAGGAGCGTACAAGTATGCAGGAACTTGCAGTATCCTTGTTATCTGTTTGAATTCGCCAAACCTTTTATCGTACGTATAAAGCCAGCAATACATCGTCACGAGTTTAATCTTTGCACGGGAGTTTTTCTTTATTTATGACGAGCGCATCTTATACTTGTCATGATTGAATTTCGTTGAGATGAAGATTATCTTTGGATAAACTTAGCGCAGAGGTTTTTTTGCGTTTAGAAATAACCTTTTTGTAGATGTTTTCATACGTAGATGGCTCTCTGTGGATTCTTTTAGAAAAAGACTTGGAGAGGCCTTGATCTCAGAGGGCAGAAATCTAAAATCTGCACCGTCGTCAATGTGCTCATAAGGATTTCTGTGCGCATATCCTGATTTCTTGATTTTTTTGCGAAAAACGAGTTTTTCGTTACAGACTTGCGAATTGTGATATTTTTGCAGTCAATTATAGGCTGCAAAAATACCAAAATACCTTCTCCGAAAACCATGTACACTTTTATGCTCTTGTTCTGCTGCATCGTGACCCTGTTTCAGTGACTTCGAAAAAGATGTCTGAGTGGTCAAGTTCAATGACATTTTTTTAGAAGGCAACGTTCAATGACATTTTTTTAGAAGGCAACATTCAAGTCCCACGTAAATACATATGCAAAAAGAAACTCCTCCTTTTACAAGCATTTCAATAGTAAAGTTTTTTATTCTGGAGGTTAGGAATCCGAGAAAAAACGCAAAGCTTTTGGAATGACCTAATGATGTTTGAGATGCAGGCTCGCCAATAAATTAGTAACACGCTGTAAGTTTAGGACGATGGATCATGATTTCCAACTTTGGCTTTTTGTTGTACTCTTTTGAGTATCAAAAGTAACTACTCGTAGGTAAATGGGATTTACATTCGGGGTGGAGTTAGGGTTTCAGGATATTACGCCAGTGGGTGTTAATCATGTTATGCGTTTACGATCGTTCCTGTAATATATAATAGTTGAATAATGCAAAGGAGGATAGGCTCTGCTTTTTTATATGTTAGATTGCAAATTATGACGGAATAATGACGCATTGTCAACCTCCAGGCGCTGCTATGATCATCATGTTTTTTTTTGTCTCAGTATGCATACATCATTGTCATTTAGACTATCCTTCACGACTCGACTACAGCTGAAGTATACGCTACTGAAGAGGTATCGTCGAGCCATGAACCGATTCTTGCTGATCTCGACTTTAGTGAAAACGGCCAGTATGCCTATGTACTCACCCCCAGCAAGGTAAGCTATCATAATTTTCAACCAAAAAAATTTTTTTTCAAGACCACATCCGCTGTTTAATCTTTATACCTCTTTTTTCGCTGCAACTAAAGCTTTTGCAGCCTATCATTTGTGCTTATCCGTACGTATGTTCTACTGATTGTGAGAATAAGGGGGGAAGGAGGGAATCTACAATTAGGGATATGAAATGCTGACGCGGCGGCGAAAGTAGGTTATTAGACTTGCAAAAACTTCTCATGACCTGATATGCGTATACTCGCAAAGATAGTTGTCCCTAATCCAATTAGCGAACAGGACACGACTGATGTAGTTGTCGACACTTCTCTGGTCACCTAATGCAGGTAGTTATTTTTTCATGGGAGATGACCGTTTTGCACTACAATATCCAACAGTCACCCTGCTTGACTTTTTATGCACTGTTCCACTTTGCTTAGGCAAAAGCCGCCGCAAGGAGTTTCGCGCGAGACTGCGGTCCGGAATGGAGTGCCTGAAGCATTACGAATCAGCAGACTCCCAATGTACATATTTATATCGGAATGGGCACGAATTGATGACCTTAAAGTTGACAGCTATGACATGGGAGAAGTGATGCGGTTATGAAGTACAGGCTTTCCGCGCAGGTAGCCCTCCCGCAGCGTATCTGCAAGATTACATACGAAACGCATTTTTTCGATGCTATGACATCATACCAAAGAAAATTACTAAATCTGGAGAAGAATTGCAGCAAAGAAATAACAAAGGAGTCTCGCACAAAGCAGCTATGCTTCTTTCCAATCCGGCGTTTCGAAAAATTGTGCGGGTGCACGAGATGATATGTAAATTACTGCCTGCACTTCCCAAATATGTATCGGTGGAAAATACGCTCACCAACGATGTCAATATGCTCAAACATCGGCTAATGGATGCACCTGGGGACGATTCGATTTTCGTTTTGGTGTAGTCTTATCCATGACTTTGCATTTTCCATAATCAACTTGTCGAAGACGAGCTAATGGAAGCAATATGAGCTTGAGCGCTTTTTCTGGCTTGGACCTAACAAGGGAAGTCATGACTTAGATTCGCTTTTGAGATGAGGCACATATATTTGGAATCACCTTCGAACACTAATTCCAAACACTACTTCCTTGCTGTGACATATCATTCTGAAGTGACTTGTTGGTTTTTTATGCAAAATTTGCATGCTCTGTGACCTATTGGCATTGCGTGGTCGTCATACAAGTGCTAACTTACTGCGTTAAGTTTCTTGTCAATGACAGAAGACAAATCTGATTATGTCTCATTACCTTAGCACATATTTGGGCAGATTTCCGCTTACAGGCAGAAATCCCATATTGCCCAGTTTGCCAGTTCCACGCACAAATAATGTTGCAGCTAGGAACCGATCTGGAATCAGCGTCTGGAGATGCTTTGAACCATATATGTTTCTACATGAAAGGCCAATCTAAGTTACCTGATTTTTCTTGTAAGATTCTGATTACTTCAGATCATTATTTCGCGCAATGCGTTTTTGATGTTTCCTCGTGTAGTCTTGAAGCAGCGGTAAATGTGCAGTCATAAATACATAAATAAGTATAGAACAATTAGGGATTTGTTATTTTTGAAGGGCAATTTTGTAGCTAAGTCTGTAAGGGTAAACAAACGAATTGCACTACATCAAGCGTGAGTTTCTGGCATTTGACGAAAATCCAGTCGTCAGAGGTGTGTACTGTAATCTTTTCCGGCTGACATCTGATGTGTTTGTCTGTGCATTCAGCAACCGTCAGACAGCCGAATGTTGAGTGCGTGTTTGCCCAATTGCCTTCTCTGAGTGCAGAGAAGGGAGCGACGTTTTGCAAACTATGGCTCCACTATGGGAGATTTCTGTTTAGAAGCGCTCTGCATTGATCTGCACAGATACGAGCAGTCTTTGTTAGCTGCCGGAATATCTTTAATTATTTTCAACAGCACAGTCCACCACTCATCACAGTAGTGTTTGTGCACCATTGAAGAACTTGCCGACCCAGTGACTGTTCAAGTAGTTAAGAAGCTGCTGCCGTAGTGCCTTTGTGGTCGCAAGAAGCGACGAGGGATGTGAATTGTTAATTTGCCACTTTATGTGCGTTTAGATTTAACCTCTCTTGAATCGAAATGCTTCCCACTCAAACGAGCGATAAGTGCTTGTAAAAGCTGTTGTTCTGAATGAACGATGTCGCTAGCGCTAGATCCCCCGGATATGTGAGAACGGCACGCAAGGCGTGCTTGTACTCATCCTAGTCGCAATCTTGACAGTGGTCATGTCTTGCCAAAACAAGGGACAATGAGATTTTCTACTATACTCTGAGATCAATATAGCTTGAGCCTTGATGGATTATGTCAAACATTCTCCAACCACAGTGAAGTCAGAGCGATTTTTTTTTTGATTTCCGGATGCCGCGCATCAATGGTTGGGTCATTGGTGACTTGTCACGAAGGTTTGTAAAATTCTTCAATTCTAATATCTTAGTAGCACCGTGTTGATATAGCAATTCGACAAGAGATATACAGTTGTATTCGTTTGAACCCACCTATGCTCTAAACCGAGAAAAGGAATGAGAAATATTAGAACTGACGACTTATAATGAGTGTAAGTCGTGAAGTCATGTCATGCATTACACAGAATAAGTTACAAATGACCGACTGTGACTATGCGGGGGGGGGGGGGGGAGGGAGGAGGGAGTTAGGGAAGGAGGGAGATGCGGCGTGGGATTTCCCTGGGACCCTCAGTTGTTTCGCAAAAGCATATGCTTAGCGACGTGCGCGGGTCTACTCAACTCTGAAGTACACGAAATGCGGCTTATACATCTGAAAATATAGTAATCTCGTATGGGATTTAACAAGGGTGATTACGGCAATATAGTGCCCTCTCAGTGGTATCTTACATTTGCAAAACTTGCAGTTGCTCCTCCTCTATTACATATTACTTAAGGTTGTGAAAATGAGGACGTCGAACTGTGCTGATGCGGCAACATGTAGCGCATGTTTAGCGAAAAGAGATCCGTTTTGTGGATGGTGTGTGAAAAACAGCATTTGCACTGAAGAAGATACATGCGAACGAGTATTACCGAAAACAAGCAGTGGATGGTTGGATTTTCAGAACAATCGTTGCCCTAAGTAAGCGTTCCTTACAAGCTCTTCGTCTTTGTATATTGATTACGCTCTGAAAACACTTTTTCCATGTGCTTTTTTAGCATCAGAGGTGTTGTACCCGATAAAATCCAGATAACAACAGCGGATTTTTTGAATGTGAGATTTTTAAAACAATTTTCGGCTTATTTTAATCAACTGATCAATGTTTAGGTTAGCTTGGAAAATATGGGAGATATCAAGGGCAGATTGCAGTGTTCTTTTCGCTTTGCGGACGGGAAAGTTGTCAATAGTGAACCAGCTAGACAAGATCCTCTTGATGGGTAAATCTTTGTGAGCCAGAAAAAAAATCCATAACCAAGGTTTTTGCATTGCAGAACACTGAGATGTGCTACTCCTCCAATAAATCGATTACCGATGATCCCGTTGAATGAGTCACATCATCAGACTACTTTGAGTGTAGTGGCAGAAGGTATAATCTTGCTTTTTTCGCTAGAGGTTATATCAGTCTCCCGATCTGTGATCAAGCGCATTTTCACCGCTATAGCTTAGTGCCCGATCGGAGCGTGAGAAAATAGCGCCGGCTTTTTGGAGGATTTACAGTTACCGCAAGGGGTCTACACATTCTAGACTATCAACTAGAAAATGTTTTATGTCCATCATGTGCCATCTTTCAGGGCGAATTACTCCAATTGCATCCACCAATTTCTCATTTTACGACTGTAATAGATATTTGACTTGCTCGAAGTGTGCAAAAAGTGAATTTCCATGTGATTGGTAAGAACTGGAGCTTCTGCTTTTATTATGTGAATTTTTATGAGGAAAGCACGCTACGTATCCGCTACAATTTTTAGGTGTCTGGAGTCGAATGAATGTGTTGCAGGGAAACTCACTGAAGATAAGTGTCGAAAACAGCACATAGTCAACGGATTGAATGTACGTCTTGTGCTTTTTATAAATCAACGTGAGGTTGGAAGTTACATATATCATAGGACGAGCTCTAGCAGACCCGATATCATATGCACACGCTGTGAGAAATTTGCGCGCAAAAAGTAGGAGAGTAATTGCAAATCCCACCCCTTTGGCCCTAGACTTCTCCCACATGCTCGGGTATATACCCAGTACATCAACAAGTTTGCTTTTGTACATGCATTGTTAAGAAATGACGCTTTAGCTCAAAAAGAAGTCTCAGAAGCCAACCTAATTGTAGTGGCGGGTTTTATGAATTGCAATGGTTGGAATGTTGTGAGAGCAAGTGCCAACTTTAAATGAAAGAACAGCTAGTTTGACTATTTGTTCAACTTGTATGATATTCTGCACTGCAAACTCATTCCACTTACAGTTCATCTGTTAAAATTTGTGACAGGCTCAAAGAAATTTCCATTTTCTTTCGAGCTTCCCGGTTCTCCGCCTTTGCGCAAAGTCAATTCATTACATGCAAGGAAAGTCTGTGTCCTTGCTTCTGATGATAGATAAGCCTTCAATTTGCATTCCAGCGTGAGGGTCACTCTAGGAGGAAAGGTCCACAAAAATGTCCACATATTGTTGCACCGCAAACCAAACTTTATGTGGCTGCAGGTGAAAGGAGGAATATCACAGTGAAGGTGAGTGGTACTTACATTTTCCGAAGTGCTCATTTTTGAGCTTCGATTTGCCAGGTCCAAAATCTTGATCCGATCTTCATGACGGATTTTCGATGTCACTTCAAAGTAGGAAACGTTGAGCACGAAAAACCTGCTGTTAAGACATTCGACGATAACGTGATGTGAGGGAAACTGTAATTTTTTGATTTTGCATCCATTTCTATCCGTGTCAGATGTGATGAGATGCAGTTTGATCATTACGGGCTTGGCGTGTCGGGAGGAACAGCTCCAGTCGAGTTCAACGTTGTGTGGTCCTCAAGTGATTCTTCCAGAAAACACACTCTGGATAACATCGGTGGAGTGGCCGTAGAGGTTAATCGAGAGATTTTACAGTGATAGGTGTCGTCATTTGTGCTTCTTCCAGGTTTATAAGTGCGAAGCTCTTGCATCGAATTGCGGCCGATGTCTTACGCTGGATGCTGAAAAGTATGAATGTGGCTGGTGTGCTATAGATAACAGATGTGTCAGACCGATGGCATGCTTGGCAAGATCACCACAAGATTGGCTGAACAGCACGCAGCTGTGTGCAAATCCAGCTATTGAAGACTTCAGTCCTAAAAAGGGACCTGTTGGTGGAAAAACGAAGGTTAGAACTACTGCTGCTGCGTTTAAATAGGGGGATATGTCGCTTTTACTAGCAAGAAAGTATAGTACTATCAGTTGGATGGCCATTTATAGTGAGATGTAAAGGCTGCTGCATGACGAAGGCGCTGGAGCAGTATTAGTTGAACGAACGCGAACGCTGCGCGCGTGTTATCTTCACCGTTATAATTGCTGCGCCTCGTGCGCTCTGCGGCTAATGTAGCCGCGTTTGCGCCCAAAGGTATTGCGCCTTCGTTATGCAGCAGCCTATATATGGGTGAGCGTAGGAGCAAACGTCATGCTTAGATCTGGCATCCGTATTTGCGGAACGCTTGGAACTAGGGTCACAAATGACGCGAAAACAGCTGTGAAAGGAGCGAAACTTGTGACCCTGTGTACTAAATGAGTACATTCTCGCTGCGCCATTTGATGTAGTACGTGCTGCAGAGCTCATCTACCTAACTTTGAGTTTAAGGTGGTCCAGTTTGTAAGTTACTGAGAAAAAGCTTTCCGCAGATATAGGTTATAGTTTTGATTAACATTTGTCACTGGCTCAGCAGCATACATTTCAACTCGAATGGTAACTTCGACCAAAAGTGTGTTTACCTCGTAAATCTTTACATTTAGTTGCGAATCACGGGTACCAATTTGGGACGACGATATCAAGATGTGTCGGGTGCGGTGATTGTAGCGAATGTTCAGTGCGTCGTGATACCAGCCGAATACCAACCAGCGACAGAGATCGTATGCGAAACTGGCAAAGCAGCGATCAAGAACAGCAAGGGACCAATTGTGGTAAGCTTATTCTTGATATACAAAAAATGCTCAGACTTGCTAAATAGTCGATACATGAAAAATTGAAGAAGCAGGTCATACCCCCATTTGAAATTACCAGTCGCTTTGCTGCCGCTGCAAGGCACGACAGGGAGGGCTGACTAAAAGTGTTTGAATATTTGTTGGTAATCAGCATGCTCACTTGCCTCCTCTGTCAGTTTAGTCCTAGAAGGCGTCAAATGCAAAGGAATTAATAAATTGATGATACCAATTGAAGTTTTATTTGGTGATAATAGCTTTAAGGCAACGTCCACCCTAAGTTAGGGGTTTTGACCTTTGGCAGCACACGATAGTAGCACCCCTATCAAACCAATACCCGAGTCGCGACGCAAGATGTCGCTTCTGTATCGACAAAATCGCTGCAGAATAACGAAGAGGTACAAGTACGCTCAGGCGGCACCGCCCTTCTCCAGTAATGCCCTTCCGTTCCTGTTCGCTCACCCAGCCACCGTTCGAAGAACCCACCCATGGGTTTTCCGGAACATGGGTCTTAGGGTTTTCGCGGATTCTCGACTCCATATCCGTAATCAGGGACATATGTGGAACGACAAAAACATGCATCAAGAACCCAATGACACCAGCTTCACCCCGAAGTTTCTACATGCGATGTTCCATGCAAAAAGTTTGATTCTTTTGTGATTTCGACCGTCCATGAATGAAATGTTGCACGAAAAACGCAATAAATCAAAAAGGCCAATCAATAATTTTGTGGCAGAAATAGCTTATTGACAATAGTTCTTCCCGCAAGTTTAGTGTGCAAAACTTGATCCAGATTCCTTGAGTCTTTCTACCATCTCAAGGCGAACTTACAAAGCTTACCCCAAAATCTCTTATGAGGTTAGCCGTTTAGTCGAAGTGGTGTCTACACGACGCCTATATCATTTTGTAGAGCCTTGAACCTGATTCCAAATTTGTTTCCTTCACCTGCCAAGTGCCTCTGAAGCCGAGTTATGAGCGTTTTAGGTCGAAAAATCGAACGCGCAACTGAAACAAATTCATCCAGAATTGCTCAGTTGTTCAAATGTTAATTATCAGAGCTCATCTAATGAGCGCCTTCTGTCTAATACCCTCATCCTAAACACTGCTCTATTTGAACGCAGAAGATCATAACTATTGTTGATTCTGTGTTCATTTTCGCTCGATAACAATCATAATTCGGCGTGTAGGGGAGCTTGACAGATAGTAAAGCCTTCAATGCTCTTCAAAGTGAAGACCCATTTGCGCTTGGCTGAGCTTCCCTTTTGAGTTTAGTGACAGAAATGCTAATCTTTCTAGGTGAGACTTCGTGCTGACGATGCCAACTATGCAGCTGTTTCAAAATATGATTTCGAGTATGTTGAGCCGGGAGTATCGTCTGTGAAGCCGAATCGAGGTAAGCGCAGTGAACTCTCCTAATCTGCATTTCAATACGATCATACACTTGTGCTCTTATATTTTCGTGACTATGCTAGAAATTTCAATATGTGTTCCACTTACCTTGCCATCGTCACAACGAATTCTTCGAATTTTGAAAAATGGGTCCTTTTTTAACGGGTTTGTCCCTCGTCATATCCCACCAAACTTGCAGCATCCGTATGGTATATCAGAAATGTATCAGAAATGTAGCGAATGATCGCTAATAACTCTTGTATCATTAGCTACCATGGGGCTGGTTTGGAATTATTAGGTTGCATAATAAGTTCGTTCGGATCTTTTGAGTTTCTTCTCAATATTTTGCAAAGATCTGGCAAAATGTTTGTATGCATTCGGAACCACTAAGTCTGCTCTACAAAACTGTAATCATTAATTTTCAGTTCTTGAATAGTTGAACGAAAAACTCGACTGCAAACCGGAAAATCCGAGTTGCCAAAACCCCATTTTTGACAACTATCTTGCGTCTTCTCAAATGGATTTGCTCGCTTGAAAAAATTCTCGAAAAGTTTGCGAAGTGTACGGATAGAATTCTATACCTCCCGCAAGCTACTTATAAGTGCTAAAATTTCCTGAAAATCAAATTACAACTCAAAGATAGGTCTGTATTTTGACGTACCATTGGCGTCAATGTTAGGCATCTGAAGGCACCTTGAGAGAGGATGGCCGCTGAGCAATACGGATTTGGCAGTTAAGAGGGTATTTACTCTAGAATCATCGAATATGTGGGTTGCTTACTCTACAATTTAGACTTTGGGGGACAGCAACTCAAGTACGCGAAACGATGAACGCCTTTGCGGCAAAGTCTTTCCTCCGCCGACTTTTACAAAAATGGCATTTAACGGTCAGTGAAAGGAAATGAGCATGCATACACAATGGCTCTTAATTCATAAGTGTGTTGTCAAGCTTTTTAAATAGATTTCATTATTATCGATGAGAAAAACTAAGAGAGAAGATGTCGCGAACAATTTCCGCCTTCTCGGACTTGCGGCCTGCAGTCGATTTTTTTAATCATTTCATTAAGAATCGAGAAAATAACGACAGCGATTTGATAGGGCAGACTTAGAGCTTTCGAACGCATGCGAACATCTTGTCAAATGCTTTCCAAATATTAAGAAAAAACTAAAACAAAAACTGTGAACGAACTTATTACACAATCTTATACATTCAGATCAGCAGTACATCGCGAAAATCTATCGCTTTATATTACTGCAGGGTTACGGTAGAAATTTGTGGTATGATGCATTGCAAGTCAGCTGCCTTCAGGAAATTTTTGAAGCGTCTGTAAACGTGAATTATTCAGATTTAGGTTCTAGAGAATAACTTTTTACGGTTCCAGCCTCCCCAGTCAGCCCGACTCTGCTAACCTTTCGTGGGAACCTTTGGCTCTCATCGAACCCTTTTGAATGTTTTCACCGTAATCTACAGTACTGAAGATTGATGGCGATATATCTTATACAGATCTAAGCTAAAGCTAACTTCACAATAGGTACCCACTCTGAGCTGATGATATAGGAAATTTTC
The DNA here is from genome assembly GCA_958299035.1 of Cylicocyclus nassatus. NCBI lineage: Eukaryota > Metazoa > Nematoda > Chromadorea > Rhabditida > Strongylidae > Cylicocyclus > Cylicocyclus nassatus. Next base: position 59,134,774 of record CATQJL010000112.1, on the reverse strand, counting down.
AGCGACCAAACATCAGTTGCATTTTTGGATAGTCTGTATTTTCTTCCATGCGTCAAAGAATCAGAATATAAGCAAACCACCCTTGCTGTTTACAGGACCAAAATCTGGCGGAACTCATGTCACGTTGTACGGCACTGATCTTGATGCTGGAAGTGAAGTTCATGTCTCGTTTGGTGAAATCAAATGCGAGGTATCTGGTGGGCAGGAGTGCATTCAAAGGTGCCCCTTATTTTGAGCATACTCAGGTGATTTCGCGTTTCCCGGATAATTTGGTATGCCGGATGGGAGCAATGGAATCGGATGCTGGTGTCAGTAGCAGCAAAACACTCAGACTGGATTTTGATGGGTCACCAGGCCGTGTTCCCTATCAGCTCAGTTACGAATTTGTGTAGGTTGTTTTTATGTTATTTAGTAAATAATGAGGCGCTCAGAAGTGTCTGTGCCAGCGCCATGGCAGCGTTATCGACCAATCGATTGCGCATCTTTGTGGGTGCTGACTTGGTTCCGACACGGCTCTGGCATACAAGTGGCTCTGGGACACAGCCCCGAAAAATTGAGTTTTTTTTTTCAGATCAAATCCGCGTGTGAGCACAATAGTTCCGGCAAAAAGTATCGCTGCTGGTGGGGTGAAGATCGATGTCAAAGGAGAAGGATTTGCTTTGTTACAGAGACCACGGATGGTCCTCATCAATGATCGGTTCGTGCAATTTTGTTGAGACTGAATTCGTTCCCGATTATCGGCTTTACCCGTAAATGGTGACATGTACTCTATAGGGGCATTATCGAGTCTGGGCCAGTATGTGACGTGGAGGATGATGGACTGATGGTTTGCCTGACGCCTGGTTTACCCTCTGGAGACACCGGAGGTCGTTTGCATCATAATTTTGCATTCGATTTTGATGGGACGATCACTGAGTTAGTTACACATGTTCATTAAATTCATTGCATTAGAGAATGTTGTCTATTTACTGTAGGAGTCGGCAAATGGAAGTTTACCCAAATCCCAAAGTGAATGAGTTTGCTGAGACAAGATTCTATCGTCCTGGCGACAACTACCTCACTATCAATGGCGACGATCTCAATGTGGGAGCAATGGAAAGGGACATCAAAATCACGGTAGGGTTTTTCGAGCCCTTCCTCGCATTATGTCGGTGACAAATTTGTCTTAGGTTGGCGGTGTTGATTGCCAACTAACTGCCTTAGCTCGGAAAGTCCTCACCTGTAAGCCACCCACAGAAAAACCGCATTTGGATGGTGGACTGGAGCCAGAAGTTGTTGTGAAAATTGGCGGGAAAAGGTACTGCTTGATGTCCCTCCTTTATCTCGGCTCTCACTTTCAACTTTTTTTTATTTTTCCATTTCTCCAATCATGTTTTATTTCTTCAGCTATAGCATTGGGCTCTTCTCGTACGATTCTCCTTCAGTCACTTCCGGCGTGGTGTTGGTAATTCTAGGATGTATCGCAGCGATGCTTGCATGCTTTGTTTGCTTGGCGATCATGTACAGGTAATATTAGGTTGATGCAAAAATAATGAGCGTTTTTATTTGTCTGCTTTAACAAAGCAACCAGACTTAACCCAACAAAGAGTAAGGGGTACTGTTCGATAGAGCAAAGCAAGCTCTACAAGATGGCACTCATGCCTTTGCGCCATGCTCGATCCACGGAGAGTTCGAACTCAAAATCTAAAGATTTCCAAATGCCCAAAAAATCAAAAAAAATCAGATCTTCGTCCAAATAATTTCTACGGACCTCCCACTCGCTCATATCAATACTATCGATATCTGATATCCATATGTGCGATTGCCGTATTTTTTCCTTGACTAGAAACTGAGACGACGAAAATTTCCCTGATTTTCTCAAAGCAATGCTGAGCCGTTTTTGCATATGTAGTTCTATACTACAAGCCTAGATAAGCATAACTGTAAGTTTTCAGCCTATTTCGAGCGGTACTTTTCAAGAAATGTCGATTTTAGCACTGAAACTGAAACGAAAAAATCCGAATTCGTTATTTTTCGAAAACTACCGCTTGGAATGAGCTGAAAATCTACAGTTATGCTTACCTAGGCTTGTAGTATAGAACTACATATGCAAAAACGGCTCAGCATTGCTTTGAGAAAATCAGGGGAATTTTCGTTTTCTTATTTTCTAGTCAAGGAAAAAATACGGCAATCGCACATATGGATATCAGATATCGATAGTATTGATATGAGCGAGTGGGAGGTCCGTAGAAATTATTTGAACGAAGATCTGATTTTTTTTCGATTTTTTGGGCATTTGGAAATCTTTAGATTTTGAGTTCGAACTCTCCGTGGATCGAGCATGGTGCAAAGCATGAGTGCCATCTTGTAGAGCTTGCTTTGCTCTATCGAACAGTACCCCTTACTCTTTGTTGGGTTGAGTCTGGTTGCTTTGTTAAAGCAAGCAAATAAAAACGCTCATTATTTTTGCATCAACCTAATATATCAGAATGCTAGTGAGGCTATAGACTATTAGATTCGCCGTAATATTCCTTTGCGGTGCCAACATCCGCGGACAACATTCGCTCGTGCACAAGTTGCCATGTAGCGCAAAATCTGCAAATATGCGCTTTGCGCCCAATTTGCAAATGTAAACTACCGCCATCACACGAGTAGCATTTTATCAAAGCGCAAATGTTGTCGGCAAAAGCATTGTTTTTACCGGCAGTTCTTCTAGCCTATATGAATAGCATATTTGGATGCAAAGACTTAATAATATTTAAATAGGCGAAAAACCAACTCTCATCAGCGACAAATGAAATATTTGAAGACCCAAATGGATACAATTGAAATGAAGGTGAGTCGTATTTGTCATGTCTGATTGTCTTATGGCTGCGTGGGGTGCATAGTTGAATTTTGAGCAGTGATATTTTAGGTTGCTACGGAATGTAAGGAAGCCTTTGCCGAATTGCAGACTTCTTTGAACCAGTATACTGCTGATCTGCCCCTTGGAACACCTGTTGTACCTTTCCTGGAATATAAAGATTATTGTGCTAGGGTAATGTTCAAATGTTAGTTAAAAATCCAGGATAGCTTCATCAACCGATTTCAGGTGTTGTTTCCCAACAACCCGCATAATCACCCAGTGCTACGAGATCTGGAAGTTGATAGTCAGAAAGCAGGAGCAATTGAAGCTGGATTGAGAGAATTCCATAAGTTGCTCATGAATAAAGTGAGTGGCAATTAACTGTGGTTAACTGGGCGGCTTTTATATTCGCCTTGCGGGCGCTGTTGTATCGCCCGATGGAAGCGATGGGCGCTCCTTTCTGAAGGTAAAGGGCCGGGCATACTTCACGCGATTTCAGTCGCGACGCGATTTGGCAATCCGCCAGAAGTCTTCAGATCCAACACTAGCAAACTGCACATGTATAGTGTGTATAACTTACGTGGGTTGATAAAATGCCCTATCTTCTGTACATTAAAAATGTGCTAACAGTGAGTTATGGACACTTGGAATATTGCCAAATTGCGTCGCGACTGAAATCGCGTGAAGTATGCCCGGCCCTTAAAGCAGCGCTTTATCAGAAATCGGAAGATTGATACATACTGCTCCTGAGTATCTACAGATTATCGAACTTTGTATGGTTTAAGTCCTCATCATTTAGACTTTCTTCCTGACGATGGTACGAACAATGGAGTCGAACAAATATTTCCTGGGTAAAGATCGTGTCTACGTTGGTTCGCTAATCATGGTTGTCTTGCAAGTGAGTCTCCAGGGACATCTTTTTTGTTTGCTTTAGTCAAGTTCACCTACTCTCTGCAAATTTAGGAGAAAATGGGATATTGCACGGAAATGCTCAAACAACTTCTCAGAGAGCTGATTGATCGTACGGTTGAGAAGAAATTTCAGCCGAAGATCTTATTCAGAAGAAGCGAGAGTGTGGCCGAGCGCATGTTGGCAGCGTGGTTCACCTTTCTGATGCATGATTACCTTAGGGTGAGATTTGAAATATTGGTTTTGCTTATTGGGTTGTCGTATCTGATTTCGACTCTTATCCTCTTGTTTGTAGAATTTTGCTGGAAAACGTCTCTATGACCTATATTGGGGCATAAAACAGCAAATGGAAAAAGGACCACAAGATGCTTTAACACTCGAGGCTCGGTATGCCATGTTTTGTTGGAAAAATATCTCGCCAAGATTATTCTAATCTAATTAGAAGATATTCCTGAAGATGACCTTTTCAGATATTCTCTCTCGGAGGAGAAACTATTGCGTGCAACGTTTGAATACAAAGAACTGACGATATTCATAGCAGCTGATTCGATGGCTTACACCCAACCAGATATGCCCGTGCGTGTACTGGACTGTGATACCATTACTCAGGTAGAAACAAATCTTGTATGTTACACAGTGATTTTAATAACTGTATCTCTGCGGGGTGAGTAATCTCGTGTGCGGAGAGCCAGCCAAGGGATTGCATGGACAAGTCTCTTGGAAAGGTTGTCTAAAGAAGTTGCTACTTTGGGATAGTCGGGCTACTCGCCGCCTTCTAGGACGAGGAACTTAAAGACAATGCCCACATAAATACGAGTTTGCTGAGATTTTGGCGCGTTTTAATAGTAAGGCTCCTAACTTAGTAACTGCTCAAATCTTGCTGCAAAAGGACCCACTTGGATGGGCATGTCGACCTCTGCTGTTTCCTTCTGGTGACTTCTCGCTTCGAAATCAATCTGTTCAGTGGACTAGGGCAATTACTTAGACAGAGTGTTGCCGATCATGGGGGTAGAGTTAGGTATACAGTACTCAACCGCAGACTGGATCTGCACTTTGTGGCTGGACTGTTTTTTTTCCTCTGAATATTTTCATGCTTCAGGTGAAGGAGAAGTGTCTGGATGCTAAGTATCGAACTGTGCCATATTCGGATAGACCCAGCGCCAATGATCTCGACTTAGAATGGCGTACGGGCATAAACGGTCGTATGGTTCTGCAGGTAGGTTAATCTTGCTCTATCTAGCAATCTTTAGCGATACGTTGGCATTTGAGGATATCGATTCGACATCTCGAATAGAACCGGGTGGTTGGAAGCGAGTGAACACATTGGGGCACTATAATGTACCTAACAATTCTGTGTTGATGTTGACGACCAGACAGAACTCTTTGTATAATCTGGTAAGTTTTTGATTTTCCAGTTATATTCCGCTGATAAGTTGTGCATTCTTTTTTCTTTACAGTCTTTACTCTCTGAAAGGAGTGAAAAGTCGACGCTGAGCCTGAAGAACAGTCCGACGCTCTCACGACCGTGGGTTGGAACGAGCAGTAGTAGCACATCAAAGGTATTATTTTTATAATTATTTATTTTTTTGTTATATACCTCAACTATTATATTTAGGTATCTTAGCATTGATCATAATTGATGTATTTATCGTTATCTTTTGTTATCTTTCTTGTATTTCCGTTAGTCGTGATCTCGGCTACTTGAATCATATCATGATTATATAGGATGCCGAAGGTCAAAAGCTGTATCATCTCGTCAAGCCCACCGAACATGGCCCATCGGAAAATCAAGAAAAAATGGTCACGGAAATCTACCTCACTAGGTCGATATAAAGATAACACAATCAGCTGTGTATTCACTCAACAGGACTTTTTTGCAGATTACTAATGATGAAGGGTACACTTCAAAAATTCATAAACGATCTTTTGGAGGCAATATTTTCCACGTCGTCAAGATCCGCACCATTACCTGCAGCTATCAAGTACATGTTCGACTTTATGGATGAACAGGTAGGATTGGTTTACTGCAGCTGATATACCGCATACATACCGTTTAGGCACTTGAACACGGTATCACAGATGCAGAAGTGGTACATGCATGGAAGAGCAACGCTTTACCATTGAGGTTCTGGGTCAATCTTATAAAGAACCCTCACTTTGTGTTTGATATCCAAAAACCGACCAAGGTAATCCTGGTTTTGTACTTTTCCTCAGTATACAGTGGCGTTTAAGGTGGAAGGATGTTTGTCCGTGGTCGCACAGACTCTCATGGATGCATGTTCTACGCAAGACCATCAGCTTACAAAAGATTCACCATCAAGCAAGCTTCTGTTCGCTAAAGACATGTATCAATACAGAGATTGGGTGGATAGGTATGTAGCCGTACAACCTGTAGTATATCACTCACCATCGGTCGCGGGATCCCATGAGCTGAGGCGGCGCGCGTGACGTAGGCATCGAAAATGGTACGCGAGCGCGAGAGCGTATGACGCGTAGAACTGTGGCTGACTCGACTAACTGTTCTTTTCAACCGTTTCTTTCCGTGGGTGTCTTCAACGTACATTCTTGAGTTAGTTTTGTTTGCGAGCAGATGCGAGGAGAACTTGAATACAGAAAGGAAGAGTCTAAATACCTGAGCAAACGGCTAACTTCTGCGCCCGACTGCTATTTCCGCCGCTGCGGTGCTCGCGCGCTGCCTCATTCTGGAATTCCTGCGACCGGTGATATTCATTATAGCCTAGACATCATTTTCTTATGCCTGAACAAAAGTTCTTTTCAGTTACTACTCGGATATAGCTCGCTTAGCGCCGATATCTGACCAAGATATGGCCAGCTTGCTCAATGAGGAGTCAAGGGTGCATCGCGGCCAGTTCCATGTGTTCTCGGCATTGAATGAGCTCTACAAGTACCTCGATCAGTATAAAGAGCCAATAATGGATGCGCTGGAACACAATGAACACGCGCAAGCGAGTCGGTTACCAGGACGGTTACAGGTAATGAATGACGTTGTTCAGACTTGATCGTGAAGTATAATCGGAGACTGTCAGTCATGTTCTGTGTTTGGGACAAATTCTAGAAGAGAGCTGAATGCTGTGAAAACTGCAGAATTTTGCTAGCATGCAGTACTGAGGCTGCGTCCGTCCGAGTTCCTCGAACCAGCTCCGTGCTAATGCCGCACCGAAACCCGAGGAGCATCGTATTGGTCGATCGACGTTCCGCCACGGCGCTGGCACAGAGCTCGTCACTCGAACAGCTTTAAAGGCAGTGTCCGGGCAGAAACTCGACTTCTAAAAAATCAACTTATCTGGGGTTATCCGCAACGCTGAATCCGAAAATCCACATCAGAAGGCGCGAAAACGGCGAGAACATGCATTTTCCAAGTCCTCACATTTCGAAATTTGGGGATTCCCGCCAGGCTAAGACGCAGAGGTTGCAAAGAGCGCACGGTTTTCAACTGTGGCGGCATACGTACTCTGCCGTCTGGCATTAATTCAAACAGCTCGGAGGACCCCGCCCCAAGGCGTAAGTTTCCCCAATTTGCAATCGTTTTTCTTGCTTTAGGTCGAACGTTTTAAGCTCGCAGTTGCGCGATGTTGTGTCTCAGGGGGGGGGGGCTACTTTCACATGGCAGAGAAATCTCAGAACCCCCATTTTGCCCGGACACTGCCTTTAACAGCTCCACGAGATTTTTGATCCACACCATTAGCACGTTTCGGACCGGTGCTGCACATGGTGCAGCACGCTGCTTTGAAGGATCTTTCTGGCGTTTGCAGGAGGTTTCCTTTTAGTCTAAAGTTGTTAAGTCAAAGGTCTAAGCTCCTACTTTTCAAATGACTCTGTAGAGTTGTGTCGCCGATATTTGTTTAGGAGATATGAACACAAATCGAACAACAGTTGCAACGAAGTGCGGCGACGCGAACGACGCGTGCGACTTCGCAACTTTCCTTTGCTTCGATATCAAAGAGAAAAACCGTAGTTTCAGTACTGATGTGTATCGTGTACAACATAGATACTTTTGAGTACTATTAGAATCTGAGTTCTTGTTCCCATCTTTCAAGAAAGCACAAAAGTCCCTCTCAAGCGACAAAATTCAAACACTTCGAATTCACTCAGAACTTTGGATATGGAGCTTATCTGACATGCTGATTACGAATGTGGCCCATAGGCTGCAAAATAAGGTCCCTTTGTAGGCTAACGGCTGAAAGTACACTTTTTTTCGCCGCGCGCGATTTCGCGGTCCGCAACGTCTTATAAAGTGCAAAATTTTCAGTTTTTAATATGTATAAAATCAAATAAATTTATCATAGTTGGAGGAGATGGATTTTTGAATTTAGCGCAAACCTTGTGCACTAACATATAATATATTAGGTAGGAAGGAAAGTTCTCAGACATAGCATTTCGAGAAAAAATTTTTTTATGTGTGGTAAATGGGGCATGCTGCACCTTCAAAGAATCGAAAGTACATGATTTTGACGTACTGCGGTTTTCCAACCTCCGTAAATCATATGATACTCCTGCATGCACCAATTCATAGTAGACACATACATACATGCACATGTGTATGGAATTTGAGCTCAAACAAGAAGAACGAGATAATTGCAAAGTGGCAAACTTTGCCTACATTATTCTTAAGCTTCTCCCACTTGCTTCTTTGCTAGAGTGCAAGAGTACACGTTTCCGAGGAATAGCAGATCTACGAGGACCTACGAAAACTTTTTCACCAGCTTATCATTAGTTTCTGTTCCATTACGGTTTTGCAGGATATGCTGGCATTGATGGAGGCAGATCAAAGTCGGACGGACTATGATAGCTCGACGCTTGGCATCGGCTACAACTCGAACAGTCGCCTCATGCCGCGCGAACGTTTGTGACCACCAATGGTCCCGATGAGCCCAGAACATCTTTGCGGGTCCAGCACTGATGTAAAGATGGCGACGATGGAGTCTACTAGTCCGCACGGGTACAGCGCGCGCTTTTGCGCCGCGCCGCATGTGTTGCCGCGCATGTCAAGAAATGATCAAGATTTTACGAATGTGTAAACAAGTATAATAGTTTTTGAAATGTGGCTGTGATTCTTGCTGTGTATCATAGTTTTCGTAGTTCGGGTCGTGTTCGATGTAACGCACATCATTTATGTACCAGTGATCAAGAATGAGGTATGTGTAAATTCAGAAAATCGTTTCGTTTGCTCTTTATTGTTGTTTGATAATGGTTGCTTTGTAAGAGCATCTCCTTACACACAATGCGAGAATGCTTCGCCGCTCACTGAATTCCTCCATTTCTCACTGCAAGCCTCATTTTCTCTCAATATGTATCCGTTGTGCTGCTCAAACGATGTATCAAAGCCACTAAATAACGATGGTGCTTTAGTGATTTCGCTTGATGGCCGTTTATATTCTTTCGCTTACGGATTTTTGTAGATGTTTCTGTGAAAGTCGTATTTAGCGCCACTAGGTTGCGTTCTAGGTAAATATGACATATTTGTTGTGAGACTTGAAACTTCAATGTGAATGACGATATCTTTCAAATTTATTGTTGCGATTCTTATAATGTCGAATATACATCGAGTACAGGGATCTGAATAAAATTACTATTTCATAAGCTAGAGCAAGTTGTTTGCAAGTATTGTAGTTATTTAACTACCACATTGTTTGTCTCTTTTGGTAAAACGCGATATCCTATAATCGCAACGTTATTTGCCTGATGCTAGAGATTTTTTGTACCCTTCTATCCTAGCTGGAACAAACCATTTTATTTAAATGGACGTTCGAAAACTCAACCGGCCTCTACCATGAAGGAGGGTAAGAAATGCGCCGATAAGTGGTCCTTCCCTTTTCAGCCCCCTACTCCACCCTGTCCAAACCTCGGCTGATCGTGGCGAAGTATTGACCAACCAGAGCGCACCACTGTGCGAGCGGTTCAGAAATTAAATATCACATTATTAAATGGCACAGACATGCCATATCTTATTGTGCACGTCTTCAAAAATTGACATCAGAAACGTTCCAATTGTAAGCCGAGGAAAGCCCATTACTAGCAACTTTCATCAAGAAAGCAAAATGGGATAGGCTGGTTTACTTTGATCTAAATTGAATAGGATTTGCGAGCATACTGATTAGGATTTGATATAAGTCTTGCACCACGCAATAATTCATATTTCTCCTATACCCTAGATGGGTTCTGATATATCATTCGCTACGGCAGATATATCAGAACTTAGCTCTAAAAGATACTATTCAGAGATTTGCACCAACTATTATTCAAACGAAGCTCAAAGTTGACTTGGTCAACTTTGAGCTTCGGACTAAGAGAACTTATGCTTGCGAAAAGAATAAGGAAATTGTTGACGAATTTACATTCTTTTGAAAAATGTTACGTGAATAATTCCTTGCTTACGCATAAACGGCCCATGTCAGACATTTATACAGGTTGTCCCAAAAGATGTGCACACTGTTCAATCGTTAACAACTCCTGCTTTCGCCGAGCCGGGTCATCAATCACTCATCATTACTGTAGGATTACGGTAGGAAATTCGGGAAGGATTTTAGACATCTGGAAGCGATTTTTACCTCAGAAGGAATACCAAAATAGCCAAAGAGACTCTTGTACTGTACTAATCGAAGTCGCTGTCTCTAAATATGAAGTTTGCACTTCAATGTAATGCTTCTTTCATAAGTTATTTCGGCTGCGGAGTAACAAGTATTTTTCCAAAGTTGTCAGAAGTATGAACCATTAAACATCTCAAAAAACTTGTGAAACCACAGATTTCCAGTTCTTGTGGAATTTTTTTCCATCAAAAGGCCTACATCACAGTGGCGCTCGATGCCAAAAGTTTATATCGTAATACTACAGTAATGAAGAGTGATTGATGATCCGCTTGTGTTGATCTAAGTTGAACCTCGCTCTACACAATGGTACCTCAAGCTCGGCGAAGGACATGAAAGTAAGAGAGTTATTAACGATCAAACAAAGTTCACATTTTTTTGGAACACCCTGTATGTGCAGTTGCAGTATTTTTTTTTCTCTGCTAGAAAGCGGAAAAACGAAAATTCTATGTTTTTGAAACCTATGCTGAGCTGTTCTTACACTAGCTGTAGTATCCTCTCCTATAATATAAACCCGATCCCAAAAAACGAGACGGCGAGGATGGTCCGCCCACATGTATGCTTCAACGAGTGTTTTGAATAGACGCCAGTTGCCGAACGGGGCCTTATTGTGCAGAGACGCGACGGTGCGATCATGAGGTCAAGAGGACGCAGAGGTCCTAGCGCGAACGAGAGGACACGACACGCAGGTTACGCTCTGCTGCTGCAATGGGTGTGTTGAAAGACGCAAGCGCGTGCCAAGGGTGTTGAAATTGCGAGCTGGTCATTGTTGCAAAGTTAGTTGTAGAAGCCTACCATTTGATCCGCTCACATCCAATCTCTGTATTCACTATGCTTCCACTTTTCCGCCTAATTTTGAGAAAATCCTCGAAAATCTCGCTTTTGGGAGCTTTTGCTCTGGGCGAATTCGATTTTTCTCTCCAGATGGTAAGCGTGAGTGCGAGAGTGACATTGCGAAAAGAAGCTGTACAGCGATGACTGGGGCAAAACAAAATTTTAGCACGATATGATCCACTTTTCCGCCAAATTTTGAGAAAATCCTCGAAAATCTCGCTTTTGGGAACTTTTGCTCTGGGTGAATTCGATTTTTCTCTCCAGATGGTAAGCGTGATTGCGAGAGTGACATTGCAAAAGGAAGCTGTGCAGCGATGACCGGGGCAAAACAAAATTTTAGCACGATATGATCCACTTTTCCGCCTAATTTTGAGAAAATCCTCGAAAATCTCGCTTTTGGGAACTTTTGCTCTGGGTGAATTCGATTTTTCTCTCCAGATGGTAAGCGTGAGTGCGAGAGTGACATTGCGAAAGGAAGCTGTACAGCGATGGCTGGGGCAAAACAAAATTTTGGCACGATATGATCCACTTTTCCGCCTAATTTTGAGAAAATCCTCGAAAATCTCGCTTTTGCTCTGGGTGAATTCGATTTTTCTCTCCAGATTGTAAGCATGAGTGCGAGATAACGTTGCGAAAGGAAGCTGTACAGCGATGACTAGGGCAAAGCAAAATTTTAGCACGATATGATCCACTTTTCCGCCTAATTTTGAGAAAATCCTCGAAAATTTCGCTTTTGGGAGCTTTTGCTCTGGGTGAATTCGATTTTTCTCTCCAGATGGTAAGCGTGAGTGCGAGAGTGACATTGCGAAAGGAAGCTGTACAGCGATGGCTGGGGCAAAACAAAATTTTGGCACGATATGATCCACTTTTCCGCCTAATTTTGAGAAAATCCTCGAAAATCTCGCTTTTGCTCTGGGTGAATTCGATTTTTCTCTCCAGATTGTAAGCATGAGTGCGAGATAACGTTGCGAAAGGAAGCTGTACAGCGATGACTAGGGCAAAGCAAAATTTTAGCACGATATGATCCACTTTTCCGCCTAATTTTGAGAAAATCCTCGAAAATCTCGCTTTTGGGAGCTTTTGCCCTGGATGAATTCGATTTTTCTCTCCAGATGGTAAGCGTGAGTGCGAGAGTGACATTGCAAAAGGAAGCTGTGCAGCGATGACTAGGGCAAAGCAAAATTTTAGCACGATATGATCCACTTTTCCGCCTAATTTTGAGAAAATCCTCGAAAATTTCGCTTTTGGGAGCTTTTGCTCTGGGTGAATTCGATTTTTCTCTCCAGATGGTAAGCGTGAGTGCGAGAGTGACATTGCGAAAGGAAGCTGTACAGCGATGACTAGGGCAAAAGAAAATTTTAGCACGATATGATCCACTTTTGCGCCTAATTTTGAGAAAATCCTCGAAGATCTCGCTTTTGGGGGCTTTTCCCCTGGGTGAGTTCGATTTTCCTCTCCAGATGGTAAGCGTGAGTGCGAGAGTGACATTGCAAAAGGAAGCTGTGCAGCGATGACCGGGGCAAAGCAAAATTTTAGCACGGTATGATCCACTTTTCCGCCAAATTTTGAGAAAATCCTCGAAAATCTCGCTTTTGGGAACTTTTGCTCTGGGTGAATTCGATTTTTCTCTCCAGATGGTAAGCGTGAGTGCGAGAGTGACATTGCAAAAGGAGGCTGTGCAGCGATGACTAGGGCAAAGCAAAATTTTAGCACGATATGATCCACTTTTCCGCCAAATTTTGAGAAAATCCTCGAAAATCTCGCTTTTGGGAACTTTTGCTCTGGGTGAATTCGATTTTTCTCTCCAGATGGTAAGCGTGATTGCGAGAGTGACATTGCAAAAGGAAGCTGTGCAGCGATGACCGGGGCAAAACAAAATTTTAGCACGATATGATCCACTTTTCCGCCTAATTTTGAGAAAATCCTCGAAAATCTCGCTTTTGGGAACTTTTGCTCTGGGTGAATTCGATTTTTCTCTCCAGATGGTAAGCGTGATTGCGAGAGTGACATTGCAAAAGGAAGCTGTGCAGCGATGACCGGGGCAAAACAAAATTTTAGCACGATATGATCCACTTTTCCGCCTAATTTTGAGAAAATCCTCGAAAATCTCGGTTTTGGGAGCTTTTGCTCTGGGTGAATTCGATTTTTCTCTCCAGATGGTAAGCGTGAGTGCGAGAGTGACATTGCGAAAGGAATCTATACAGAGATGACTGGGGCAAAACAAAATTTTAGCACGATATGATCCACTTTTCCGCCTAATTTTGAGAAAATCCTCGAAGATCTCGCTTTTGGGAGCTTTTGCTCTGGGTGAAGTGCGAGAGTGACATTGCGAAAGGAAGCTGTACAGCGATGACTAGGGCAAAACAAAATTTTAGCACGATATGATCCACTTTTGCGCCTAATTTTGAGAAAATCCTCGAAGATCTCGCTTTTGGGGGCTTTTCCCCTGGGTGAGTTCGATTTTTCTCTCCAGATGGTAAGCGCGAGTGCGAGAGTGACATTGCGAAAGGAAGCTGTGCAGCGATGACTAGAGCAAAGCAAAATTTTAGCACGATATGATCCATTTTCCGGCAAATTTTGGGAAAATCCTCAATCTCGTTTTGGGAGCTTTTGCCCTGAGTGAATTCGATTCTTCTCTCCAGATTGCAAGCATGAGTGCGAGATAACGTTGCGAAAGGAAGCTGTGCAGCGATGACTAGGGCAAAGCAAAATTTTAGCACGATATGACTCACTTTCCTCCCATTGAAAAAATCTCTGAAAATGTTACTTTTGAGCGATTGTGGCAATACATATACTGATAAATTGAAAATTCACTTGAGAAAATTATAGGTATGAAACGCGTTTATTTATGGTGTGCCCTACCCGCTTGCTAGCGACCCGTAGGGTCGCTAGTCTTATATATAAAGCTGAATGTCTGTCTGTCTGTCTGTATGTATGTCTGTGTGTACGTATGTGCGGAATAAAAATTTTTATTTCTGAACCGATTTGGACCAAACTTGGCACACATATACTTCAGGGCGGGGAGCGTGTCATAGGCTACTTTTCGTTATCGATCGATATCGATTTTATCGATTTTTTGCGAAATTTGAGCTACGGGCTGGGAGTTGGCACAGGGGGTAATCGAGCATGCTGATTACAAATATGTTATTGACAGGGCCGGGCGGAGCCGGGTTTGCCAACTAGTACTACTATAAGCATTTGGAAACACAATTGCATTTAGTTTTCTACAGGAGCTAGTTTCCGAGAAATATCGATGGCATAAAAAAACCCGAATCAAAGTGGCAAACACGCCCTAGCATCACTTTGCGAAAGTAAGGCAATTCTTTTTTCGAGTTCCAGCCATGGTAAGTGCGCGTATAAATGTTTGGTGCAAAAAGTATATTCTTTGAGCAAGTTGCAGGTTCACAGGATTTTTTCAAACGGAATCATGACTTTTTTTCGATATTCAGGCGAGCTAGGTTTGCTCTATCGAATGATATATCTATCCTATCTACAGTGGCTACCCAGGATTTCGGCTCGGGGGAGGGCACAAAAAGGGGGCGAAAAAAATTTTTTATAAGGTTAAAATGATTTTTTTTAATTTTGAAAATTATTTTAAATACTTACAAATACTAAGAAGGCATTTGCACAATTTTATACCCCATGTAAGTAACTTCCAAAAATTTCGCAACCCGTTCTCGGGAGGGGGGGGGCACCCGCACCCCCGCCCCCTCGGTACGCCGCTACCTATCACTACGTAATACACTACGTGATATATAACGAATTCGTTGTTTACCCATCAAGCCACCTGATCGTTGGAACATGACAAACGAGGAGGCCGCAGACGGAGAAATCATGATGAAATATGCCGATCTTTGTCTTTGGATTGCTGCCAAGTGGTGTGGCGGAATAGCGCCTTTGGAATGAGTAGCTCCGCTGTGATATCAGACGTAAGCTTAGAGCTTTATTGAGTCAGACGACCTGCATGGGTGCAGTAGTAGAATGCTGCATATAATGGGCGTGACAAGGTAGTATGCATGCATCTGGGCTATGGAGATACTCAATCACAGCAGGTCATGCTTATGGCATGACCTGTACGGTACTTAGCAGTGAGTAAAGTGATACGGCAAAGAAGGGTGCCGACATTGTCGGCACACTGCCACCGACGGAAAGCGAATGGACAGCGAGGAACGTGATAAAAATATAACGACTGATTGTTAGGGAACAGTAATCTACGAAAAGTGTGAAAGAGGTGCCGAATGTACCGGCACACTGCGGCCGGCCGGGTATGAAAGAGAAAAGGAGAGGCAACATATAGAAACATGTAAAATAATCTACTCCTGCTCGCAAATTCTTCTTTTTGTCTGGATAGAGTAGTGGTCGTTGGTGAGCGGCGCATATCGCTTCAACTGTGTTGATATCCGCAAAGCATGAGTGGATGTAGCGACGGCAGGAGGCAGATGGTTGGAGCAAGGAGATTTCAATAAAAAAGTTGAAATTATTACATCGATTATGGCACATGCTGTTGAGTCTCGAAACGTTTACACTTTGAATACTCGTAGTTGAATTCGTAGGTATTGACTTTCCATCTTCGATATCGGCTCTCTCTACCTTTGTTATAGCCGTAGGCAACATGACCTGCAAAGGTACCTCGTATGCAGATAGGGCCTTGTTTGTATCGCATCGGTCAATCCTATCGCATCGATTGTTGTTTTCTTTTTCTGGATCTGCTTTCTCCAGCCTGATGTCTTGCGATGATTCCGCTTCTGTCGTTGCAAAACTTTGATCATTTCTTTTGAAACTTAAAATGACTGTTTTGCTAGAATCTTGTAGTTTATCGACAGCTGATGGTGAGCTGTCCACAACAGCGATTCTCCTAATGTGTGAGGTCACAATATGAGTATCTTCTCTGGTTGCTGGTTTCGTAGAAGTATGCTCGGCTCTATTGTTTTTCCGTAATGAAGTGAACGATTTTCTGCGTTCCAGTCTAGATAGTTCTATCTCGCATTCCAGTACTCGATCATGCAGCTTGTTAACGAACATTTCGGCTTCGAACATAGCTTGAAAGTACCTGATTTCTTCTTCAAGCGCGTCGAGCTCCTTCACCATAACTTTCCTCATCATTTTCGTTTTTTTCAAATACAGCTGCTCCAGTAGATCGATTTCCGTTTGTAATGACTGTGTATTTGCTTCGACTTCCTTGATAATCCTTGTCGATACACGCAGATTGTAAGCGCATATTTTTCGTCGCAGTTCGTCATCCTCTGGAAGTGTGGTTTTCTCACCTTGGTATGCATACTCTTGCAGTACTTTCGTGAGTTCGTTGGTGTGCCATCTAATTTCTTCTATGTAGTGGCGAGGAATCAGCTTCATTTTGTGGTGATCCCTTTTGTGCTGCTATTAGAAGCGAAACACTGTGTCGGCCTTCCTATTTGGCCGATGCACCATAAATGTGGCGGAATAGCGCCTTTGGAATGAGTAGCTCCGCTGTGATATCAGACGTAAGCTTAGAGCTTTATTGAGTCAGACGACCTGCATGGGTGCAGTAGTAGAATGCTGCATATAATGGGCGTGACAAGGTAGTATGCATGCATCTGGGCTATGGAGATACTCAATCACAGCAGGTCATGCTTATGGTATGACCTGTACGGTACTTAGCAGTGAGTAAAGTGATACGGCAAAGAAGGGTGCCGACATTGTCGGCACAAGTGGCATGCGTTTTGGAACGCTGCCAAATTTCATAACGAGTGACTAAGCAAATTTTCGTAGAAGGGTCACACATATTTCGAAAGGCAATCATGAGTATCGCAATGATTTTGAGAAGGGTCGCCAGTGTCCGGGTGTGTTATTTGTAGCTGCTTTTTTTTTCGAGCTTGTTTTCCCAGAATGTGTCTTTCAAATATGTTGTACTCCTATTAGTTGCTTTGAAATGATGCCAAATTGCGTACCAGCGTGACTTGAGCTAAATCAATGCTCCAACTAAGAACAGTCACTTTAGGATTACCTTTTTTCCACGTGTAGACAAGATAGTGCGTGAGTAACTTAGTCTCGCTGATACTTTTGAAAGCGTTTATCTAATAACAGCCTTGCTTTTGCTTGTGTAATGGGTCCCGCTGGCGCTTTCAACTAGGTATCGGTGTGTAAGCGGCACATAGGGCAATTGCATCGGGCAGGGATACAGATTTTTGTACGCTTGGGGCAGTTCTCAGAATTGAAATTCCAAGAGTGGCATGTACGGCAATTTGAAAATAACGCTGTAACTACTTGATTTCGTTTTTTTCTTTTTGTAGGAGTCGTAGATGGTTTTTCTTATATATACGGTCTTCAAGCGGCACTTAGGGCATAAACTTTCTTTTTGAATAGTTACTATCGGTCTGTAAGCGGCACGTAGGGCAACTCGATCTAGGATATAGAAGAAATATGGATTATAGCGGTTTATACTTGATTCAGTACAAGACATATGTTCCAACCTTATTGATTCGAAACTTGATTATGTAAAAATTTATAGTCAGTCAAGAATCTTGATAATGGTTCATTTGCAGATTCTGTAAATTTCAAAATTCGACACTTATAAATCGTTTTGAACTTTGTTCGGAAACACTATTACATCAAAAATTGGTATCCATTGTACAATACGCTTATGCCTAGGTAGAACAAGCTCAAGTTGACTGTTGAAGATACGAATAAATTATGATCCTTATATTACAGCGGCATTCAAAAATATCCAAACATTCCTGAAATTGGACCCTTGCTCAGAATAATCCACAAACGATTAGCATACAACGATCAGCATGTATAACAGACCTATGAACGTTTACTTTGAGAAAGTCAGCGAGGAATTATATTTATAAGGATTGGGCAATCCGGCTGGAAACATACTCGCTAGCACAATGACGACACGCTGAAACTGTGTCAGAACTGTGCTGTAACGGTCTAGGTAAGCTTCTTTGGGAAAAAGGCATGAAGTGTCACTGGTCAGGTTTGCCATAGAAGCGGGAGTAGGAAACAAACCGAAAGTGATTTTATATAAATGAATATTGGAAATGAATCACTTTCATTATCTATTAACTACGAAAAACTGCCCGGTTCCCCCCCCCCCCTCCGCAATTTTTGACTAATCTCAGCTCTTTTGTGATTTTTGCCAGTGTCTCATTCTCGTATCTCGTTTCCCCTCATGATTAAAACACATTCAAACTTGGAGCGGGTGAGAATGGGCGGTATATATCTCGTTTTGTATACTATTAGGTTGGCACATAAGTAATGCAACTTTTTATATAAGTTTTGTCTCTTTGAAAGTAGCGCATTCATTTCTTGGCACCATAAGGATTATAATGTAAGCTTCTAATGCACACATTTTTGCCGAATTTTACCATCTTATGTAAGGATTACGGTAGGTTTACGGTACTAGGGGAAAAATTTTAGAATGCATCAGATTTTGCTGAAACTTGACCTATATGACTTATTCGACATGCTGATCACAAAAATGAGATCCGTTTCGCACGAAAAGGCCTTGTTCGTGAAATCAAAAAATGAATTTTACTTTAGCGACAAATGAATATGATATTTGTGTTTACCGTATAGGGTTACCCTACAGTGCAAAGTTATAGCGAATTCTGACTTTTCGCAGCTTAGTTATTGACAAATTGCCTTCAAAACTTGACGCATTTGACTTGTTCAACTTCTCAAAAGCGTCCCACCTTAATTTGTGTCTAAATTTCATTTCTTATTTTACTGATTCCAATGTGTCCACTTCTAGCTACATGCTGCCTATATTTGCTTTTTGATATGTTTGATACAGGTTTCGTAGGGCTTCATGTTTGTCAAAAAACCGTGAAGCCTCGATTTTCAGCAGTTTTCAAAAAATGCTTAGATTTTTTGTACTACGTTATCAAAAATCAGGCGGTTTGCGCAGACTTGCAGCTTACTTTACGGTCTACATGATGCCACAGAATGAAATTGCTACCTAAATTAAGAGAAAAGTTACGGAAAAAGTTGCAAAACTTATGTGCCAACCTAATATTTGAATTATCTCAAAATGAACGTTCCCACAACGCTACATTGGTATTTTCATTTATGCAGAGTAGTAAAAATACGGACGAAAGTAATAGTACGATCTTTATACGCCCGAGAACTCAATCTCATCAAAACACTAGGAAAAATCTCGATCTCTGTTATCCTGACATTCATATCAGCATTTATATCAGTCTTGTTTGAAGACAACTGGCTATGTCGAGAACCACGGCTTGAGGAAAAACAAGAAGGATTTCCGATAGAAACATGGAGGACGAACGCGCAGAGGAAAAATTTAACAGATACGCAACACACGACGCGTAAAGACATTCAGTCTCGAAACTCGCTTCAAGTTTGCAATTTTTTTTATCACAAGAGGGAGCATGGTACAGGAACGAGACGAAAACGAGAAGAATTTCCAATGAAGATCATTAAAAACATTCGAAATTCGCTACCCGCAGCTCAAAAGCCCAGGCGAGCCGCTGCAACGCATGCAGCACAGTTCTAACGCAATTCGAGCGGTGTTGGTACTGTGCCGGAACTACCGGATCGGTATGAGCGCAGCTTCAGGCTCAAATCTGTCGTGAAAAAAAGACGGTATCACTCTATCAAAATTGTGGAAAAGTACCACTCGTTCTTGACACACGGTGTGATCAGGAGATCCAATACTTTTCAAAGCAGGGTCTGTGGAATCCCGAAAGAGAGATTCACTCTCATCTGCTTTTCATTTGTGTTCCCAAAAATTATCTTGGATGGCATAAGAACGACAGTGCGATCAGCCTCGTTCATGTACTACGCCTTGAAACGACGCGACGCAATTAGAGCCAAGCTAGAGATGCAGTTGTTGTAGGACCCGTATGGTTCTGAAATTAATGCGCACTCTAGCCTTAGAAGATAAAACTGCGGTTAGGTTGGGCTAGAGAGAGGAGACTTGGGCCAATTTTTGCGGTTTTCTCATCTTGGAGTTTGAATTCATACATACGCTTGGACGTTGACACACAGGGTACACTTTTTAGAGTGGAGTTACACTGGCGACTTCTAAAAGAGATTAACAGCGGATGATATGTAGTGAAGCCACTGTGGTAAAGATTCAATAATGTTCCGTAGAACAATGAAGATTATGATATATGATTCTTTTTCATAACGTGTATCTAAGCTGCGCTCATACTGATTGGGAAGTTCGAGAACATTTCCCGCATAGCCCCCAGTTGAGCACTGTGCTAGGACTGTTCCCGTACTTTCGGATCAATATGGACGCAGCCTAAGCGAAGTAAGCCCCTCAAACTGGTACTGTATTTCCTTCAAATGACTATAGACCGAAGGTTTATGAACTGTGCACATCTTGGAATACTTTGTATAGTGAAGAAGCAGTGTTAAAACCGCCTTTTTTTTAAAGATGAGATAAGGGTTGAATTTCGTCACTTCAACTGCTGTAGGTTTTCTTCGGGAGCAAGCGTGTCGCGTGGATCGCGTCTCTTCTCAGGAAGGTAAAGACAAAAAACGTTGATAAAATTGCTACAAAAACCCTTTCAAAGTGTCAGACAAAGTGTACCGATTAAGCAAGTCAATAAATTGACAACCGCCAAGTTTGAAGGTGCTTGCTGGAATCGAGTGGAATACTATGCTCATCTCCAAGATTTTAAGCTGTTATCTAAACTTGTAATTCTATTTCTTCTTAACAGTTCTCCATATCTATCAGTGTGATTTTCTATCTGCTAATGCTTCGGCAATTTAAGGGCTTAGAAAACTTGCTTTTGAGTTGATAATGCTAGCTTGGTGTAACGATTTTCCGAAGTTTTCGGCTTCTTAGGTACACCTTTTTCCTTAGTGCAAATCGTCTGCTCCAATTTCTGTTCCGCTTTGTGTCGCATTTCTATAAGTTACACGCTATTCGATGATTGGGCACTTTCACTTGCCAAAACTCCTTGCAATTTGCTCGTAGAATCGAAATGCTATCGACACGTGCGGTATATCGATAAGAAGTACTGAACAAATAGTAGCGATAAACTATCAGGAAAACATTGCGTAGCTAGCGGAGAGACAGTGTGCGAAGAAATCGAAAAGCCGGCGTGACCAAGTGCGACTGAATGCACAGCTACAAGGTCAAATGTCACCCAAGGCACTATATATAAGCCGGACAAGGCAAACGAGAACATCGTCAGTCCAGCAATGGATTCAGATCATCGTCTCAAAGCCTATCGCTTCGTTGCCTATTCGGCTGTAACCTTCTCGGTAGTTGCAGTACTCTCAGTATGCATCACACTTCCGTTGGTCTACAACTACGTGAGCCATGTGAAGCATTCGGTGAAGAGCGAAATCCGATTCTGCAAGGTAGTATAATTGTTGCAAAATACTCAATGTTTCGTTTTCAACAACTTTTTGCAGAGTTCTGCCAATGACATCTGGGGTGAGGTGACGCATTTGAAGGGACTCCCCACAGGAAACAGAACTGCTCGTCAAGCTGGTTATGACGAAGCTGTAGGAGGTGGTGGAGGCGGTCAAGGCGGTGGAGGTGGTGGCGCAGGAGGAGGAGGTGGAGGAGCAGGAGGGGGAGGTGGTAGTGGTGGTGGAAGCTGCAGCGGTTGTTGCAATCCAGGTCCACCAGGAGGTGCAGGAACTCCAGGACGACCAGGAAAGCCAGGAAGACCTGGAGCGCCGGGTATGCCAGGAAATCCGGGAAGATCAACAGGAGACTGCAACCCCACAACTCCTCCACCATGCCAGCCATGTCCAGCGGGACCACCCGGACCGGCTGGACCCCCTGGACCACCAGGAGACGCCGGATCTGATGGCGCACCTGGATACGGTGGATCTGGAGCGAACCCTGGACCACCTGGTCCAAAAGGTCCACCTGGACCCGATGGAAATCCTGGAAGTCCTGGAGCACCTGGATCGCCTGGACAGGATGCAGTTACATCTCCACCCACTCCCGGAGCGCCAGGACCACAAGGACCACCCGGACCAGCTGGAAATCCTGGGCCTGATGGCCGACCTGGAAACGGTGGAGGCAACGGTTTGTGACCGCCAACACATTATCGTACTTTCTTCATTCAATGTTTTTTTTTTCAGGGCAACCAGGACCAAAAGGTCCACCTGGACCACCGGGCCAGCCTGGATTTGATGGAAATCCTGGACAACCTGGACCACCAGGAAATTCCGGAGGAGGTGGCGAAAGGGGAATCTGCCCCAAGTACTGCGCCATCGATGGAGGCATCTTCTTTGAAGATGGAACTCGTCGTTAATTCGCAGCACCAAACGATAGAAAATAAATTTTTCAAAAATTCCCCGAGTAGTAAAGTTGCTGCAAGGTACAAAAGGAATCACAATACAGCATTGGTGGGACTTTTATTGAGACACACAGGTTCTCCCCAACCTCCAGTTCGGGTACTCTTATTTTTGTAGATTATTATCATGCGAATTTATTTAAAAATACAATCCCCAAGCAGAATGATAATGCTGTTGCTGTTAGTGGCGGCACACCGTTAGACGGCGAAGTTGGGCTGATGAAATGCTCTGGCTAAAACGTAACTATTTGAAGCAGTGAATATACACGAGTCCTTGCAAGAAACTTGCCTCCCTTGAATGGTGTCGGTTGCATTGGCATCGGGCGAAGGTTTGGCGGCAGTGATTCGAGCAATGCTCTGATCTTGTCACCACGTTGGCGCCAATTTAGCGACTAGAATACGTCGCTATTCAGGGCTCGATAGCGATAAAGAAAAAACTCACCCTGTCATGATGAATGGCTTTGAGCTGTTCGCGAATGTTTTGTGGAAGGTTTTCAAAGCCAGGCGGTTGCGGCAGCCTTTGGATTACTTCCTCAGGCAGAGTTGTCATGATACGGTCGATCGCCTCATGCTGTTGTTCTGCGGTCATTTGATTATTCTCATGGACAGCACGAAGTTGAGCTATTACTTCTTGTGGCAGAACTTCTTCGAAACCTGGTGGAAGTTCCTAGAATACTACTGTAAATCCAAATTATGCTTATATAGTAGAGTTCCATTTCCGTTGGTGTGGATACTGATCAGCCACCATTTTATCAACAATAAAAATGTTCAGCAAAAATTTCAAAGAGGGAAGATACAAAATCGCACTGGAGGTTTGTAAAAACATATTGCCTATACCTTTGCACTGTGCTGAATGACATTTCTTGGGATTTATAAGGAATATTGCAGAAGAGAGCGCAGCTTATGTGAATCTGGAGGCACTATACACTGCAAAAAATAGCAAAACGTGAGTGAGAATTGGCGGCAATTTGACTATTGAGAGGTTTGCAGACTGCCACAACCCTCCATTCTCTTCTAGAATAATCGCTCAGCAGATTCGAAAAACAAATTTGAGCTCTCCGGCCAGAAATTACGTATGCAATATACATCAATTCACAAGTCGCCGCTTCGATTTATCCTCAACAAACTTACCTTCGGAAGTCTTGGAAGCACAAATGGTGCTTGTTGAGCGTACACGTAGCAGACGACAGCTAGAACAGCTGCGACAGTTCTCATATTGCTGCTGGCGGAGCAAAGTTGTCGAGCGAAGTCGTCCGAGCGCATATATAGGTGTCCGTGTGTTTGTGAGTCGTGTACCATCTCGACCCGCTCAAAAACATCTTTCACTGGCCGGTCTCCGTTGTTGGCTGCGCTCTCTCAACCGTGCATATGCTACATTCCATACGAGAGGTGTGGGTGCTAAGTGGTGTGAACAAGCAAACATCGGCATCAATAACTCGCTGAGCCAAATGACCGCGCCGACCACCAGTCCATCGAGAGTGGTCGTGTGCGGCCAGTATGACCACTTAACACTCACGATGAGAGTTCCGGTGAATACAGTCTGAATATAGTTGCGGTTCGATGACAGCTACCGGAATTGCTCTACAAATAGGGGCCGAGTCCAGCTCCAGTCCTCACATCAAGGGGCTCGGGCTGACGCGTACCGTAATCCGAATGGGGATGTCTAGCGACGGCTTATGCTTCAGAAATCCGCTGTGATTTTCCTAACAAAATTGGTAACGCTTGTTTATGCATTATGAGCAGTAATCTGAGCTTTCTGAAAGTCGAATCCATCTAAACTAGCACTTATCCTATAAGCTTTTACTAGAACTAGCAGGAAGTGAAGAAACAGACTAGTTTTAGGTAGAATAATAATTTTTGTCATGCAAATACGCAGCATAATAAATAGCTGTTATCTAGTCACGATTTTTTTTCTGAGAAGACGTTCCAAACCTCTACTATCACATATCGATTATTCAAATCTTTTCATTAGTAATAGAGGTGACTGCGTCGTGACCTAAAGAATCTGGACATCTTATCTACGTGCAAACGACGTCATCAAAAGGTTTTCCGTTTGAATAGAGTCACCATCAGAATCCTTTGAATTGTATTTCAAACAATGCAACAGGGTCGAGCAACAAGTGTGCCAGACGACAGCCGGACACAAGTCTGCTCCCTCCCTCCCCTCCCCCCTTTCCCCCAGCATGGTCCCTCTATTTACTTAGGGAAACTCGAAATTTTACATCGAATGAATGAATTTCGAGTTTGAAGATCAAAAATTTTAGGCAAATGCTGCTGAAATAATACTCGAAACAATAAAAAAAGTCGAATGAACGAGTATCGACTCAATTCAAAAGTTTTTGAATTCTAAAAATCTCGAATAAACAAAAAACGAATAAAATTCGAAAGTCGAAAAGAAACGAATATCGATTATATTCGAACATTGATGGTCGGATATTGAAAAGATACTCGAATGATTTATTTGATTTAGACATTTGAAACCAGTCGAATACATAAACATACAAATGATTCACTTGAATATCCAGAACAACCATATCCAGATGCTGGCATACCCGGTTCGGTCGATGTGGCTCTTGCTACGAATTTGATTAATGATAATTTGTTTCGCTCGAAAGCGAAATGAATATTAGAACTAAAACATTCGATTAATATTTGTTCTAATTCTTGGTTCAATAATTCGAGAATTTCGAAACCCGTTTTTGATTAGTCGAGTTATCGAATTTTCTTCGAAAATGAAAAAAACTCTAAGTCTTAAATTTTGAATGGTGATATATTCGTATGTTTTATTCGAAAAGTCGAATTTTTATTCGATTCGGACCAAAGTGTGCTACCGAATGACAAAAAAATGAGACAAATTGATTTTGGCTTAGGCTGAGGCTTAACCAGAGCCTAAGCTTAGGCTCATGCTTTAGGCTTACAATTAGGCTTAGGCTTCTGGCTCTTAATTTTATAGTTTTGTTTTTTGAAGTGTTTAGGCTTAGACTTCTAGCTTTCGATTTTATAGTTTGGCGGTCATTTGAAGAGCTAAGCTTTTGCTTAGGCTAAGGCTGAGAGCTAGGCTCATGCTTATTTGAGCTTAGGCCTAGGCTTAGACTTCTAAGTCTTGGTTCTACAGTTTGATGGTTATTTGAGTGGGATTTCCCATTTGGAAAGAAGGACCAATGACCAGATCCACTCCCAGCATTGTCGTCTACGTACTATACATCGTGATTTTTCATCGAGTTAGTAATATCGCCTAAACTTGAAATGTAATAATATTGAATTGATGCATGTCGGATAATACTCGAAAATATGAATGTCGAATGTACGAATATCGACTAGAAAAATCAAAATTAATGAACAAGTATAGATTATATTCGAGCACTGAAGGTCAAATTTCGAATAAACCTAATGATTTATTTGAATTAGACATTCGGAGAGACCACTAGCGTACATAAATATTGGAAGATTTATTCGATAATATCCAGATCCAGAACGACCACATGTGAAACTTGCTGGCATACCGTGCTCGGCCGATGTGGCTCTTGCAACGAATTCGACTAATTTTTTTATGCGAATACGAATTCTAATAATTGTTCCTAGTCGAATTCGAATACTACTCGAATTTTAAGCTTAAGGGGAAGAATACTTAGTGATAGTAGCCATTCGTTAGAATATGTACACTGTAGGATTTATCTCGAGGCTCTAATTCAAATTTGCCTTCGCTGTCTGCGAAACAATCTTTTGTTATGAGCGTTTTTCCAAACAAAGCATCTTTTCTCATCATATTTTCAAATATTTTTAGCAACATGATAATGTATGAAAAGCCCGCGACAACATGCTCTGATGACGGCACACCATGATTTAGTACATCATTATTTATTAGCGAATTCCGTATTCAATGTGGTGCTGACTATCTCAGCTTCTATGACGAAAACTGTGGTGGTGGTGGAGGAGGAGGTGGTCGTCGTGGACGAAGCTCTGGAGGAAGCGCGTTGATTATCTGCTTCATTTTCTGGAAACGCTGACGGTGAGTGAGGCTCTGAAATCACCAAGCTATGTATAGAGGTATCATATGTAAGCGAGTGCAATGTACCCTATCGCGATGGATCTTTCGCAGCTCGTCTCTTGTCTTTTGCGGTAGTTTATCGAAACCGGGAGGCAGGGGAATTTTATCAAGTATTGCGTCAGGCAGCGAATGCAGGATTCGATCCATTTGTTCCATTCGTTGCTAGAGAATTTCTTATATGATCACAATATTATACAGTGTGAAGAGAGTACTGTCCTTTGAAATAAAGCAAAAAAACGTCGTGATTTTTGGTGCTAAATTTGACATGAGCCCGAAGATGAGAATACATTTAACGTTCTACAAAAATGCAAACTCTGAAATTCTACCTGGCGGCGAATCCCTAATCAAATGTATGTCATATTAATTTTTGTCACTCTTTTTTACGTTTATGTACTTCGCAACATTTCTTGCTTCCAACGAAAATTCAAGGAATCTTCTTCTGCTTAAGAAAGGCAGAAGTGACTTCGAAATGTCCTAGAACGAGTCCGCATTTGCATTAAAAGCAGAGTTGTGAGTTCTTTACCGAAAAATTTGCTGCGGCGCAATCGGGTGCGATCAGAAAACGTGCCAGAAACTAGATACGTACAATCGTTTACTGACAGAATCATGGTGTAGATAGAGCCCAATGTTCTCTCCAGTCTTTCTGTTATTTTTTCTGAAATCTTAGATTAACCAGAGTTTGGACTTAACTCATTACGCAATAGAAAATCATAAACATCTTCGAAAATCTTTGCCACTCGCGCTATGATTTGTTCAGTCAAAATTAGAACTTCCTAATCTATAACAAGTGTAGAATTGGAGTAGCGCTGCATACTAATCTTTTTTATTTATAAAATCGTGACGATGGATTTTACTGCGGTCTTTGCGCCCACAGGAACATAACACCCCTCATACAAAAAGGCATCACCTGAACGCCCAGCTCACTCACTTCCAGAGTTCAAACCTAGCATACCTAAGCGGAAAAACCTCGAGTACGAATCAAAACCAAGAAAACGCGGTTGCCGGAAGGTGCGTGAATGTCGCGCGCGGTCGCGTCATCGTCACAATTTTTCGAATGCCCTATACTTCGATTTAAATGTTGTATGTACCACTGCTGGTAGTATTCTCCAGGCATAACACCGTACACTAGTGCTGCGGCACAACAACGATGATCATGTTTGCCTTCATTGAAATAGATGAAAAGACTATAGGTTTCTTTTAACTGTGAGATGTTTTAGGGGGCAACCCAAAGGGACAGTACTTTTCCGCATTCTAAATAACACCTCTTCTTCGAGTTCATACAAAATGTCGATCTCGTTTTCCACTTACCTCATGCGTTAGAGCTTGGTTCTTATGTACACCTCTTAACTTCTGCACTACGTCGGCGGGCAACACGCGTACAAATTCCGGAGGAATATCCTGAAGGTATTCATATTATTTTTGGCTATAGTTCATACGACATGAAGGCGATCCCCAACTCAAGATGGCAAACTGGAATAAACCGCAAATCATCAGATGCGTCCTCATGAGCTGCTTCCAAATCTGACTTCCATATCTGCTACAGTTCCTTTTAAAAAGTCATGAACGGTTAAAATTGTGAAGTTACTGGAGTTCAGCGCGTGAGGGCCTTAAAGTGCAACTTGAGAGTGCTTGACTAGTAGGACATCGAGTGTACCAATTTCAAGGAACGCTGGCATTCTCCGGAAACAAAGTGTTTCTGAACATCTAATTCTTGAGAGTGTGACGCTCTATGTTTGCGGAATTGAGACTTCTGAACGCTCATAGATTTTCCCAAAGAACCGCATCACAGGCATGGAAGGTAGAGAACTCACAAGGGAATAGTCAGAAATCGAAGTGGCCAATCCAAATAAGTTTTATACTATTAGATGCAGCATAAAATGCTGCTTTCGAGACCGTATTCCTTATCTGAGCGTCTATGTGAGCGAAGTTTTAAGCCGTTGAAGGCCGTTATTTTGTTAAGAAATCGTGCATACAAAGCGCAAATTTGGCAGTACAGAGCCATGTTCATCTTGATGCTGGGCCAAAACATGCAGATTTCTAAAGCCAAAAGAAAGCTGGAAGTGCAACAATGTGCTCAATTTCGCAGTTTTTATGTACGATTCTTTCGCATCAAAACCGTTGATAACTTCGTTCACAAAGGCGCTAAGCAGATGTGGAGCACAGATTCGAAATCAGCGTTGAATGCTGCATCGAATGGTTAGCAGCTTGTCTGGATTAACCACTTCGACTACTGACCATTTTCTTGTCAGCTCATCAAAGCTTTAATGGCTTACTTTCGCCACCTTAAGCTGGGATGGTTTCCTTGTTAGAAAGCCTTGTGTCCATAGGCTCATGGATTCATATCGCGGAGCTGAAGTACCGACATGCGTCGACAACAATTGCACGTGAACGAAATACTACATATGCACTCCACGGCTAATTGCCTCACAAAGCCGACATCACAAGCATAGCAATTAATTTCTCGGAAATGTTGTCGACAAATGTCGGCACCGTGGAGACAGTGTCCCTCAAAGCGCTAGCCTATACACTCGAAGCAAAACGTTGCTGTTTATGTCAAAGAGTCTTTCAGTTTCTTTCTGAATGTGCGTTCTATCTATGAAGTTACGAAGTTTTTCTTCATTGAAAAGAGATTATGTATACACATTGACTTGTCTTACCCTTGGAGGAGGAGGTCGACGACCATGACCAAAGCCGCCGGGTGGGGGAGGAGGACCATCAAAGCCGCCGGGTGGAGGAGGAGGAGGGGGACCATCAAAGCCGTCGGGTGGAGGACCCGGAGGGAAACCCTCTGGTGGAGGACCTGGTGGGGGGCCCCAGTTTTCCTCCTTTTGCGCGTAGATAAATGTGACTAGGACTAGCACAACTAGCGCAGAGTGCATCATATGTACATACACTTGACCCAACATAACCCATCACTATTTATACTCGAAAAGGTGCTCTGTAATTTCTCATTCACCAAAAGAAAATTCGTTTCGTTTCGTGAAAGTACGTTGAAACGAACGCGAAGTAATTCCGCGTGCGATGATCGTGCAAACATCTGCGACAAATTTCCGTCCAAACAACGTTCTGGTAACATTTTCTGTCAATCAATGAACGCTTCTCAAACGGGTGACCTGAACCATGCCATATTTTTCTTGTTGCTAACATGACTCTCTTTGCAAAAACGTAACTTTTGAGAATGGGACGAATATCCATTTTTACCACCTCTTCGTTGACTGATGTTATGTTACATCTGATTCGCTAAGAATTAAATTTATCTATTCATGTAATACGCTCGTAGGCGCGTCAAACAAAAAAAGGCAACCAGATCAAAAACATGATTGAATGCAAAAAGTATCTACTGCTATCTACTGCAATTTCCTCTAAAGAGTTCGAGGTTGGCTTTTTCCAGTCGTGCTATCGTAACTGTTTGAAAGCCTTCTGAATTGCTCCTTAGGTCTTTTCACCCTAATACACATTACCTTTGATTATTTCCGAAAGCTCAGCCTATAAACGAAGCAGAATTTTCTTGACTTCATGTTGCTCAGCAAGTTCTTGCGAGATCATTAAGCGACAAAAACAAGTCAAACAACTTGCAGTCCTTCTGCTCTGACGTCCTTCGCTTGCACATGCATTAACTGAGTTGTCAAAAAAAATTAAAAGTGGTCTTGATGTTCAAATGCAACTTGTGCGAGTTTTAGGTAGTGCACCATGAAGATAAAGATTATTCGAAAATTGTTGTATCAACTTCCAGAAAGGTATTTTGCTACTGAACAGCGTCAAGATTCGATTTTGATTCTTTTAGGCGAAAAGAGAATAATGTTATGATAAGGGAAGTACTCGAACTCAAAGTAGCGGCAGGTGATCGAAAATTATACTGATAGCAAAACCTATTGCATGGGTTCTTGACTATCGACTCAGCAAGCAAAAATGCCTAATCAACTTCCACCATATAAAAACAACGACTAATCGATTCTATAGATATTAGTTGAGTGAATTCGAAGACCTGCACGGCGGATTCTACTGGAGACGCCGGCATGCCTTCGATATTCTGAAGGTAGGGCCTAAGAAGTGAAGGCTGTTTATCAAATCAGAGAAAAAAATGCAAAGCAGGCAGTAAAAGCAGAAGAAACGCTTAATAAGCGGATAAAAACGCTGCAGTGAATTCGATACCGTTCATTTGGCGGCATTTCGAACTACAGATTTTTGTTCCAGAGCAGAGTAGGCAATCCACGACATGATAGAAAAAGAGGAAAAGCTAGTTTCTTCTTTGTGACTGTATTCAAATCGATCATGTTTTGAAAGTGGTTAACAAGAAGAAGATAACCAAAAAATTAGTTATGAAAATGAAAGGTTTTATTTTTACTAACAATAAGTCGGAGTGCAAGTTAAAGGCAATCTAGTTTTTGATGTCTTTTGAATTCTACCCCGCATTGTCATTCCTATCTTCTGAAACGTTGTCTGGATTATTGCGTTCATTATTCTGAGCCATAATCACCCATGTTGGAAAAATCAATGCCAAAATACTGGAAGTGAACAAGGAAAGAAGAACGTATTTTTTAACGATTTTTACCAAAAATCTTTCATTATGAAAGGAGTAAGTTTTGCGACGTTGTCCACAGACTATGTGTGTTATAGATAGAAGCAAGATCTACTCAATGCACGAAACAACCATGTGAAAAGAGCTGAACCAGAGAGGGAACAAGAGATTTTTGAAAACATGGTTTTCGCCAGATTTCTCGTACAAATCAAAAATAGAGTTTCGGATGTTGTCAGCGTGAAAGTAGAGATTATCATCATCACCATCATCATCATTTTTATTCATTATTTAATATATATCATATGGTATATAATCGCAAAGGTTTTCAGCATTATCTTCTCCACAACTTCATCAAACTGGATACAGCTTCATAGGCTTTGTATATCAACTTTGCCCATAAGACAGTGAAAAGGTTAGGTTAGTTCAAAATGCTGTGTTCGAGTACCATGCCCTTGAGCTTGCAATACAAGGATTTTCGAAACCCCCATAAGTTGTCCAGCTTCATGGATCCGGATACGACTTCACAGGTTTGCTAAATAAACTTTGCACTATAAGATCGTGAAAAGGCCAGTTTAATTCAAGATGATGTGACAAGTAACATGCCTTGAGATAAGTTTACCGCAAGCTCAAGGGCTACTCACACGACACCTCGAATTCACCTGCTTTTCGCGGTCTCATAGGGCAAAGCAGTCATATCCATCAAGTTATGGAGAAGATATGAGTGGGTAACTGTTGAAAATCTTTGTGTTGTAAGGTATTTCAAGGCATGATACTCGTACACAGCATCTTATTTTGACCTGGCCTTTTCGCGGTTTGATATTGTCTGAAAAACAATGAAATGTATCCGGATTTGAGCTTACGGAGAGTGTGTCCCGACGACCTGTATGAGAAATTCGAAGCGCATCTCAGACCACCACGATGTTGCTGGAAAGAGAAAGACCACTTCAAAGTTTTGCAGGAGAACTTATGGAAGACCAAAGTTATTGAAAGCATCCAAAGGAAGATTAGCACGTGAGAATTACCAAATCAAAAAGCGGTAACAGGGCTCGGCACCGATTGTCTGAAAGCAGGCTGGACTTCGTTTTTGGAGCAAAGCAAAGGAGATCGTTTTTGACCGTCGGGGCCGAGCACCAAGAATAAGCGCCATTTAGCCGACACAAGCTTTTCGGACAGGTCACACGATCGACATGCTCAATCGTGTATGGCGAAAAGTGCGCGCGATTCGAAAGCAAGGCTAAAATAAACAAAGTGCTTGTTAACAGCGCACACAGAATCATATGACACCAAACTTGAACTGTATACTTAGAAAATTATTTGCAAAAGAATTGTGCGAAAAAATTCAAGAACTCATGTGAAGTATTGGGTTGGTTCATAATTAATGCACGTTTTCTCAACCTCCACTTCTACTCAAGATAATTTTTTTCCAAAACAATCTTTTTGAGTGCATAAAAAACTCCTATAAACAGCAAACCTTTAGCTATACAACATATGCTTTCATGTGATTGTACACACCATGAGGAAGATTTTTCGGCTCAAAAACTACCGAGAATTTTTTTTGGAAAGCTCTAAGCTTGCTTGGGAAAGCTGTTTTTTTGGAAAGTTTAGAAGAGCATAATTTACTCTCAAAAGGACTAAAATGAAGCAAAGTTTGTTCATTGTATAGCCGATGGTTGATTCAATGTTAGTGTGGAACTTGAATCTTACCAAAAATCTTTAGCGAAAAAAATTTCGCCAAGAAAGCAAAAGATCCATTTTTTCCTGCATTTGGAGAGGGCAAAAAAACTGGGTTTTTCAGAATCCTCCGACTTTTTCTCATTTGAAAAACCAGGAGATTCTGCCGTTTTCTTAATATTAGTAGCCCTTGGTTTACTTTACCACATCGAAGTGAGAGTTCTGCAAATGCTTCTCACCTAAGCATTTTATAGAGCTCGGAGTGATGCCAGCAATCAGTTAACTTTGAGTCAAAGCTTCTTGGCAATTTCTGAAAAATTTAGCCTCGGTGAGCGTTTTGTAGCACAATTCTTCTCAATTATGTCGCATATCTTTTGAAACAAATTTGAGCATTTTTCATGGATTTAGAGCAACTCGAAGAAAAGGAAAAAGTTTCATATTTGAGTACCTTACTTCTGAAGTCACGGAACTTCGGTTTGAACAAAGATCTCCAAAAATGAAAACATACATCATGAACTAGAAGATAAGGGCTTTCCAACAGTGCAGAAGGTTTTATAGAAAAACGATTTTTGATTGAAAACTAGCGTTTCAAAGAAGAGGTAGGAAAAACGTGCATTAATTATAAAACCATTACCTCTTCCAAAATTACTTCGTCTCGGACGGTCATCAGACGGTCTAGGTAGTCTAGAGCATTTTCAGCAGCAATTTCTTCATAAATCGCATTGTTAAATATCGCGCTTCAATGCCAAACACTAGTGCATGCGTATTAGTCAGCTCCAAATTGGATTTTCACTCTTATCTCACGTTTTTTCTCTCAAGCTAGTAAATCTTTCTTGTTTTCATCTTCTCCTAAACAGGTAGGTCAAAGGGGACTTCGTAAAACTTCCAAAAGTCAAGGGAGACTTTGTTTTCAGAAAACGCAGAAACGCACTCGTGCCGGACCTTGAGTGGGAATGCTTCCGAAATTGCAGTATAACATGCTTGGCGAGTGTCATACAAAGGCCATTCTCATCGAATAACAAGGATGGCCCAACCGCATGAATAAGATGGGTTTTGCGATAATTCTGCTGCACAAAAAACGCCCAGACGATGTGAGAGTCATAGAAGTTTGTCTCAGTACCGACCTCTCCCTTGACTCTTGGAAGTCCGACGTCAAGTTTTATGCCCAAGAGTCATAATTTATGCGATGTCAACCTGGTTGAAAAAAAGGGAGGAGATCCTCCAACGCGGGAACATTGGCCATTTGCTATAGAAATTTCGAAAACAATACAGCCTCATCGCCCCTTGTCGTCCCAGTCAAGAGGGGGTCAGCCAAGCAACTATATCTTTCCAAATGTGTGCAGCGGCAGTGCATCGGATGATGCAATGGAAAGACAAGGGTATAGGAATGGGAAGTCCCCGGGTTTTCGTTTTTCCGATGAGAAAGTTTAATTTTCAAAGAGTACTGGTGAAGCTCTTACCATGTTGAGGAAAGTGAACCAAGTAAGGAGAAGAACAGTGTTTCGAATTAGTTGGAACAAGTTGAACACAGTTCGCATTTGCGAAGATACAGATTTGAGCTAAAAGGTCCTTGGTCACGGACACAAGTTTACACATGTAGGTCATTTATAGCATCTGACGGCGGATTTGACTGCGGTCATTGCGCCCATAAGAGCATCAGGAGCGTGAAACACTCATACAAGATTGCATCACTTCGATGCTCAGCTCAGCCCTTCCAGTGTTCAAATACTCAGTCACTTTCAGTGTTCAAATATGTTCTAGGTAAGCAGACCATGGGAGTAGGGATGAAAACCAACAAAATACGGTAGCCGGAAGTGTGCATGTCGCGCCATCGTACGATTTTTCGAATGCCTTGTCTATAGAACGTAGCTTTAAACTTCGAATATGAAAACATTATTTCGTCTTCATGATCCAGCTGAGTTCATTTTGAAAGCGAAAAGCGATAATGGTCACATAATGAGCGGAATGACGGCGGTGGACACTCAGAATCCTGAAGTGGATTTTTTGTGAAAGAAGGCATGCCCGATGGAGATCACCACTGAGATGAGCAGACTGCTCGTTTAATGGACTGACCAGCTGAAAATCAGATAAATACGACTGATAAAACTGATATTTGGCTCAGAAACCGACGGCAAGATCATCATGGATGTCGCAAGCGTTGGGCAGAAATAAAATCAGATAGTTTTGTATTCAGTATCAAGTTACATCCGGGTGCGGAAAATCAGCAAGTACCTGTCATATGAGAAGGCAAATAGGAGCGGATCCATGGTTCAACCTGTCATATGAAACATTAGAGATATGTATACTGCTCACAAACATATGTTTGATAAGAAAATGTAAAGCTAGGAATACCATTACTCAGAAGTGGCGGTAAAGTATAAGTACTGGGAATTGGTCAAGCACTCAACCAAAAAGGTGGTTATGACCGCGGTTCGTGCTGACAAGACCACTAGGAGAGAACACAAAGCCTTTATCGAAAGGCAAACAACAACAATAAAATTAACAAGAGAAATCCGAAGCAGAACAACGAGCAATGCGACGCGTGGCTCACGACTAGCGTTCCCCTTGGATCAATGAGAGATAGATCACAAAACAAAATCACCACTAGCACGCAAAAGAACGTTCTAGCGCAATGCTCAAAACTTAGCAAAAGCTCAAGAGAACGAAACTACCACTAGCGCGAGTTACCAAGGTGGGCAATAGAAGAAGCTTAGCAGAGAAAAGGAGTAAACCAAAACAAACACCAAACAAATACAAAACAAGAAGCACAACAACAGATCGATGAAACTGAATAAGCGGATCAGGCCGCTTCGTGTAGCTCACGGTTGAGAATTTTAGTGTATAAATGCAAAAAACGGCGACCTATTACCTGCGCTACACAGAACACGAACTATTTGGAACAATATGTATGGATACACGGAAAGCAATTTTCTAGTGCAGAATTGTTTGAATACCGGAGATATCAACAAAATTTCGAATTCGAAACTTCACAAGAAAATAAAAAATTTGAACAATTTGAATAAGTTTGGGCTATCGCAACAGGGATCGTAAAGAGGGAACCTGAAGTGGTGGGGGGGGGCAGGTTGTTTGGCTAAAATACGGTAAGCTTAAAAGGAAATCAAATGACATAATTGATGTATGTTCTTTACAATCTTATACAGGGTGTCCCCAAAAAATGTGAACACTGTTTTGTTAATAACTCCCTTGCTTTTATGTCTTTCGCCGAGCATGAGGCACCATTCTTTAAAGCGAGGTTCAACTTAGATCTATAGCATGGAGCAAATCATCGATCGCTCTTCATTACTGTAGGATTACGGTAGGAACTTCGACAAGGATTTTAGGTTGTTGGAGGCCATATTCTGCCTCGGAACAAAACCAAACAAGCCAAAAACACTTATATTATAGTAATGGCAGCCGCTGATTTCGAATATGAAATTTCCACTTTACTGCGATGCTTCTTTCCAAGGTTACCCCAGGTAAACCGTAATAACCGAATTTCCAGCATTTGTCAGAAATGTGATTACACCGTCAAAAGAGCTAAAAACACTCGTAAAAAGTTGTGCAGTAGAATCAGCGTGCGCGAAAACCCTAGTACACAATTTTTCAGATTTTTTGAAAAAAATTTTGTCAAATGGCATATGTCACAATGGATCCACATGCTGAAAGTTCATACCCTAATCCTACAGTAACGAAGAGCGAACGCTGATTCGCTCCATACTGTAAATCTAAGTTGAACCTCGCTCTACAGAATGGTGCCTCAAGCTCGGCGAAAGACATGAAAGCAACGGAGTTATTAACGATCAAACAGTGTTCACATTTTTTTAGGACACTCTGTATATAAGCTGAATGTCTGGCTTTATGTCTGTATTATGTTCCAAATAGAAAATTTCATTACTCAACCGATCCGGACCAAACTTGGCACACATATAGTCGTTCTCACCCCAGTCGTCCTCACTAGTCTGTCGGTGGTCGAATTTGTATTCCAACTGGAGTAGGCCGGCCGCGGCAGAGTCAAAATCTAAAAATCTGATTAAGAGCATTGCGCAATATGAGAGATAGCAAAGAAACACGAAGAAAATAAGAGGAAAGCTCATGTGCAAGCGGTTGGCTGAGTTGCAATCTGCCGCGCTCTGCCGCGGCCGACCTGCTCCAGTTCGAATTCAAATTCGACCACCGACCCACTGGTGGGGTGAGGACGACTACACACTTCGGGGCGGGGCGGGGTCATCGCTACTATTCTTCATCGAGCGACATCGATTTATCGATTTTTATCGATTTCTTGCAAAGTTTGATCTATGGAAATAGGGCATAGGGTTATCGCACATGCTAATTACGAATACAATATTAGTTTTTGAAAATATCCATCAGTTTTATCGATGTTATCGATTTTTTTTTGCAAAGTTTGAGCTATGGGACTGGGAATTGGCGCAGAGGGGTAATCGAACATGCCTATCTCTAAAACAGCAGGAATAGGGAATTGGCATGTGGACGTGGGCACAGGGAGAGGTTGTACAGAGATAGGGATGGGGCCTTTATCATAGTGTTTTGACAGAGCCGGACAGAGCCGGGTAAGCCAGCTAGTAAATCTATAAAAAAGTAGAAATCAGAATAATAAAGATAAAAAATCGGTAGAAATTGCCAAAAAAAACCTTTTCAAAAGCCTAAAAATTTTTGAAGGATATATGATTTGCCTAAACATCTAGCTTCCGAAGCTCTAATGAAGTCTCAAAAAGTCGACGAAAGCGAATATCTTTACCAAGGATGACCATCAATGATTTTAAAATCTTTTTGTAATGTTTTTCACAGGCCCATACAATTTATCTGTACTCTGGAGAAGCTCTGCTACATTTGTGCAAAATTCGGTCTTGTTTCCTAACCTGTAGATTTTCTTACAGTTCTATGTAATTCGGTAAAAATAAAAACAGGGGGGTCGTAGCTGGGTCGCATCTATATTTTTTCGCAGCTATGGAAGCTTTTTCGTTGCAACCTTGCAGTATTACAACACCATCCTCTTACCTTTTATCTTGAAAACTTCTGGCTTTTCGTCTGCCGAGAGTTCTCAATAAATTACAAAATAGTCAACTATGTTGACTGAAGTGAATTGCTCTGTATTTTGAAATTCCTACCCGTTATCTCAATCCATTAATGTCCTCCTTCGGCAATTTATATCCTTTCCATCCGTCTTCGCGACCGCAGCACAGCACGGCCACATCTTCAGAATTTTCACTTACCTGAGCTATGTACTGGGTCGTCCCGAAAGTTCTGTCGCACCATTTTCAAAAAATCGTAACTTCTGATTTTTCCAACCGATTTGACTGCTTTTATTTTTGTATGAAAGAGTAAGTCATGCTCTTTATAACACATCTTAGCTACTTACTAATGATCGTCTGTTGCATAGATAGGAGCGAGCGATAGAAGAAAATTGGTCAAAATTTGAATTTTCTGTGTAGGGTCATAAAAAATCGGAAACCTGCAACAAAAATCGGAGCAGTCAGTATTATAGGTTCTGTTGCCTGCTCTTTCTAACAGTGCAAAGTTTGTGCTGATTGAGCGTCTCTATGAAAAGTTATGATTTCCCTGAAAAACACCAAAATAAATCAAATTCGCCCTTTTGTATTGCTTGCTCGAAAACCGTAACTTTTCATAGAGACGCTCAATCAGCGCAAACTTTGCACTGTTAGAAGGAGCTGGTGAAAGAACCTATAATACTGACTGCACCAATTTTTGTTGAAAGTTTCCGATTTTTTATGACCCTACGCAGAAAATTCATGACCAATTTTCCTCTATCGCTCCTATCTATGCAACAGATGATCATTAGTAAGTAGTCAAGACGACATCATAAAGAGCATGACTTACTCTTTCATACAAAAATAAAAGCAATCAAATCGGTTGGAAAAATCAGAAGTTACGATTTTTTGAAAGTGCTCCTGACCATGACTATCGTAATCGATTGTTTTCAGAAATTATGCCATGATTATTCGTAATCTTCCAAACCTCATAGGGAACATCATCGTAATAAGCGTGTCAAGTGACCGCCTTTGCAACAACCTCTAATTTTAGATTTTTATAAATTGTTTCACTTAAACTCAGCGTGATCCTACATTCAGACAGAATTTGGCAGACAAATGGCTGCATTTGGAACTTGTAACGCTTACAAAATGTAGATTGGCGTTTTATTAAACAAAGGAAAATAATAGAAAAGCTGCAAAAACTCATTGTTGGTTACCACCTAATACTTCTGATTTGCCATCTTGCACTGGGCAGTATCAAATAAAAATAATTTAGGTCAGTAATAGTCTGGTTGGAACTCCGATTTAAAGCTTCACGTCAACTCGTAAATAACCCTGAGTTCCGTTCTAAAACTCGGAGTTTCACTTATTGAAATTCTGAACTCCCTTTCGAATTTCCGAGTCTCAACCTTCAAGCTCAGAGTTTCATTCTGCTTTTCAAAGAGCTATCATGCACGTTACTGCAAAAGCGACACTCAACTTGGGAGTCGAACCTGTTTGGTCTAGCGCGTGATAGTATCAACAATCACTAGGCTACGATACACCTTTCGATGTAGATCCTCTACCTTGAAGGCAATGTTCAGGTCAACTGGAGGGTGGTGGGATCTTGATGTAGTGCGGGAGTACGGCTCCTGACTAATGAACCAGTTCACGTCCGATTGAAAAAAGGTGATTTCTGGAGCGAGAAAATAGCTCCATAAGAAAGGGTCGGTCTGCTAATCCTGCTTCCATGGCAAGTATTGACATGGTCAATACATTAAATCCACAGCATTCGCCACGTCAAAACTTGTCAAAAAGGCGGGATTAGCGGACCGCTCCTTTCTTCCTGAGCGATTTCCTTGCTTCAGAAATCACCTTTTTCATTCGGACGTGAATGGTTCATTAGTCAGGGGCCGTATTCCCGCACTATATCAAGATCCCGCCACCCTCCAGTTGACCTGAACAATGCCTTTGATGTATTCACTGTACTAACACAAAGAATGTCAAACACGTCATATCAAAGCCTCACTGATTTTTACTTTTATAGCAGAATGATGGTTTATTGCACGGGGTGTTTTGTGCAGCCGAAAGCTACAGGTGGATAGGATACGCAATAAAAACAATGGACTATTCAGATTGCGCGCAGAATAAACCTTTAGGCAATTTGTCCTTATTCCACGATCTTGCCCCACTTACCGTATGCTCGCCGTAACCTGCTAAATGGCACAACCGCATGGAAGGTTTTGTGAACCCTACTGACCCCCATCCCCTCCCCCCAATAATCCCAGTGTGCCAAGTTTCAGCTAATTCTTAACCTTGACCTCTTACCATAACCTTATTATATTAGGTCGTTCCGAAAGTAATGTCGCTTTCTTCAAACGAACGCCACATTTCAGGGAATCAAGATTTTTAAGAGCTTTTAGGAAAATTCGATGCAGCATTTCATCCTCTTTCTAATGGTTGTAATTTCGTTGCAGAATATTAAATGAGCTTTCGAAAAATTACCAAAGTTTGCGACTCATGCTTTTTGCCATGGTCAAGTTCGGCTATTTCTAAATGTTTGTACCTAATTTCAAAAAAAGAACAAGTGACTTTTAGATAGAGCAAACGCTATAGGACACAGAGTAATTTTTTTCTTTTCCTTAGCTTGCTTCTTAGAGTTTCTGGAATCAGTTTTAAAATGCCCATCAAATTCCATATCTGGTCAATTCAAACCTCACAGAACAACAACCGGCAAGCAACTCGGGGGTCATTCGACGCAGCATTTTCTCCTCTTTTTAACAGTTGTTCTTTGTTTTCGATTTATAATGTTTTCCGGGATAAAATCATCATAATTCGGGTTTTCCAGGGCGCCCCAGGCTGTACCCGGAAATGTCGAAAGTTGCTAATCTGAAGAGGTGAATGTTTATTTAGTTTGTAAAATTAGTGTCA
Organism: Cylicocyclus nassatus; assembly: GCA_958299035.1. Classification (NCBI taxonomy): domain Eukaryota; kingdom Metazoa; phylum Nematoda; class Chromadorea; order Rhabditida; family Strongylidae; genus Cylicocyclus; species Cylicocyclus nassatus. The sequence continues at coordinate 59,094,172 of CATQJL010000112.1, read as the reverse complement.
GACCATAATCCATCTTTGTAAGTTTCAAAATCCGAAAATTTATTGATGTCTGATCCATTTGGGTCTGAGACGAGCCTGCTAAAATTCGGTAGTTCCATCAAAAAATCTCTACAAAAATTATGACGAGCTCTGGGAAGTGGAAAAAATTTCTGCCGTTTCCTGTACGGTTTGCTCTATCCATCCATTACTTGGACTCCTTCCGTGTTATGAAAATTTAGAAAAAGTGTAAAACTTGACCTTCTCAAAAAGTATGAGTCGCAGTTTTTGGTAATTTTCAAGTGCTTATTGATTATTATGCAATGCTTATATAACCATTAGAAAGAGATTGAAATGCTGCATCAAATGCTACCAGAATCTCTTACACATCTTTGTTCTACGAGATGTAGCGCACGTTTGAAAAAAGCGACATTACTTTCAGAACGTAATATTAGCAAAAATTCATAACTCTTTAAATTCTCAACGAATCTGTAGATCAAAATTTCACTTAAGAGAGGAACTCATGCTCTTTGCAAATGTACTTGGATTATTCGTTAATTTGTACAAACGAAGGAGATAGAAGCTCAAAACCGAAATCACTCAAAATTTGAATTTTTCGTGTAGGGTCATAAAAAATCGGAGACTTGCAACTAAAGTCGGAGCAGTCAGTATTATGTTCTTTCACCAGCTCTTTCTAACACTGCAAAGTTTGCGCTGATTGAGCGTCTCTATGAAAAGTTACGGTTTTCGCGCAAGCAATACAAAAGGGCGAATTTGATTTATTTTGGCGTTTTTCAGCGAAATCATAACTTTTCATAGAGACGCTCAATCAGCACAAACTTTGCACTTTTAGAAAGAGCTGGTGAAAGAACCTACAATACCGACTGCTGAGATTTTTGTTGCAAGTCTCCGATTTTTTATGACCCTACACGAAAAATTCAAATTTTGAGTGATTTCGGTTTTGAGCTTCCATCTCCTTCATTTGTACAAATTAACGAACAATTCAAGTACATTTGCAAAGAGCATGAGTTCCTCTCTTACGTAAAATTTTGATAGTGCAAATTCGTTAAGAATTTAAAGAGTTATGAATTTGAAAATCGTGCGGAAGAACTTTCGGAACGACCTAATATATCATTGTATTATAAAATGACTGCCGTATTTGTGTTTAGCGCACCGAATAACCCCATCAAGACCCAGCATGAGGGCGGCAAACTAAACAGATGTCGTTGCATAGGATATTAACAAGGAGCAGAGGACAAGTTTTGGAATTATAATGTTGCTATATGCTAAGCTTTAGGTGCAGAACAGCTTGGAAAATGGGAGTTTTGCCTTCCTCAGGTGGGCATTAGGTGGGCAATTGGGCAATTGCTTCCTCCATGGCTTTGATTTCACAGCTGCCGAGAGGTTATTCAAGATGGAATACGGCGCTGATGGCTGCAACCATTGCATTTCCATGCAAGATGATTTGCACATAATCAGCGTGGCAACCACACCGTGTTTCAGTCAATTCCTTGATAATTTACCGCCCACAGTAAACCCACAGTAATCCCGATTTATGGGTGGCCCTGCAGCGAAAAATAAATAGCATATTTGTAATTAGAATGCAAAAAACTTCACTCCAAGTATCAGTCAATTTCGTGATTTCCGCCCAACTACCGTATCCTTACCGTAACCTCGCTATGTGGTCGAATGGCGAAAAATGAACGTTGTAGTCGTCATCAGCGTGACAAACAACCCCACAATACCAAGTTGCACCAATTTTATGGTTTCAGCCCAGCTACCGTATAGCTACCGTAATCGTGTGGCCCCGTAGCGAAAAATGACTATCATATTCGTGATCAGCGTGCCTTCGGATGACTCCGGAGGCAAAATTTTACAAAATTTCAAATTTTTATGTCTAACAGTGCATCTTGATACCCCCATCATGCTCAGGGCTCGGCATGAGGTGGCTTTTTCAATTTTTCAAAAACTAAGCCCCCGCAGACTTCGCTACAAAAACACGACATCACCTATGACTCGATCATGAATGGATCAAACAGGAATAACAAAGAATAATAAAACAAAACTAAAAAACAGCATTGAACAGAAGAAAAAGGACTGAAGAACTTTGTATTTTCCAAATTGGCGGCATGCTGTGCGCGGCGCCACCATTGTGCGTTTGGAGCAGGCTTGCCGCCGCCTACAAAATATGCCTAGAACAGTTTGCTGGGAAGCCATTTGACTCCGAAAAAAGTTTGCCACGCCTTCGGTTCACATAATTTTTTCATAAATTTTCGCACGTAGTCCTAAATCCCTATTGCCCATCTACACACCAATTTTGGTGTCATTTCATTTTCCCTAGCTGTAAGCAAGGCTTTTGTTTCTTTCTGGCAGGCTTTTTGAATTCGCGCGCTTAAGCGACGAACCTGTTGAAACAGGAAATTTTTGTTTTTTTGCAGAAATGGGATCGAAAAGGCAGGAATGACAATCTGCGTCCTCTATAGAAGGTGAAAGATGACATAAGATAGAGAAGGTGATTGTGAGGGAGGGAGGAGGAAGGGGGGGGGGATCGCTTCAACGATATCCCCCTTGCCTTTTGCCCCAAAACGATATCCAGCTTGTCCCTTAAGCTACCTGTGCTGAGCCCTGATCATGCTTGATGAAACTCGGAGCAAGATCTACCCGAGAGACTTTTAAGCTGTACCTCCTCGTCGGCACATTATTTCTCTTTCTCTAACCAGACTCAGAGTTAACTCCGAGCTTCGCGCGAGCCTGAAACGCGCAACAAACTCAGAGTTAACGCGCAGCTGAGCTACGCTTTTCGTCGCGTGGCGTCCTGCACGGAAGAGTGTTACGCTGTGTTTCCTTACTTGGCATAAACTACGTTTTACGGGTTATCGTGTCATATCATCCTTTTCCCAATTTGGTTTGTTTAGGCAGGTGTTAATGGTCCCTGAAAGGCGCGTGTTAACTCGGAGTTAACTCTGAGTTAACTCTGAGTTTGAGCTGCACGTTTCGACAGATTTACTACCAACCCAGAATAAAGCTTGTCACAACTTTCAATCACATATTAGGTTGAACGGTAAAAAATGGGACCCTTGAGAATAACTGTAAATTTCTGAAGAAAGAGAAGTGACTGAACTTCTCAGTTTTGATAGATAGATATTAGAGCATATTATTCTCTCTCAAATAGTACCTATATAAGGTCATTTACTTACCTAATAACTTTCATACTTGGTGAAATGCAAAGTTAATCACCTTGACAAATTATGAAATTTTAACAGCATTTGCGCAGCGAAACATGCGAAACCATCAAAGTACCACTACTTCAATGAGTGAAGGAGTCACCGAACCCACTGTGGCTTGCTGGCCGTAACGCATGAAGTCAGGGGATATGGTCATTAGCACTTTTGAGAACGAAGATGCAGGCCCCGTAAAATCCAATTGCCCACGCGTCGCTTTGAACACCAAGGCGCGGCGCGGCTGGGAACGTTTGGTCCCGAAGCGCTACGGGCTTTTTGCGAGCGACAATGAGCGCGCACCCTTTCCACACATATTTTTTTAAACTTGTGAAGGGAGCTTTCGTCAAGATACACCTTGCATTGACGAAAACAACATGAAAGCTAAAGAAAGATTTCCTGGAATATAGTGAACGCCCACAGTCGTTCGCGACGACCGCTCGCTTACGCTGGTGTCCAAGGCACGGCGCGGGTAATTAGGTTTTACGGCGCCTATATGTGTTATTTACTTCTTTGCAGGTAAACGCACGTTTTCTGGCCACCATGTGATAGAGCTTTTTACGCTCTATCCATCCATATGTTGCTTACCTTAATGTTCTCCTATCTCTTCACAAATTATAGATTGGAACATAATTTTTTGGTTTTTATTGGCCAAAAATTTTCAATTTTTCAAGTTTTTTGTTTTTTATCTGGAGATAAAAAACCTGTATCTTCAATAAACCATATAGCAACATTTCGAAAACTTGTCTTCTCGTTAATATCCGATGCAACGACATCTATTTAGTTTGCCGCCCTCTTGCTGGGCCTTGATGGAGTTATTCGGTGCGCCACAAATATGGCATCATTTTATAATACGACAGTGGCGGTCCGAGGGGGGGGGGGGGGCGCCTCCCCCCGAGAATGGGTCGCGAAATTTTTGAAACTTACCTTTATGGATTATAAAAATGTGCAAACGACTTGTTTATTTTTGTAAATAATTAAAATAATTTTTAAAATTTTTTAAAGATTCAAATTGGCCTTATAAAAAATTTTTTTTCGGGGGCGTGGCTGAGGCCACGCCTCCCTTTTTCCAGATTTTAGGGGTTGGGGACCCGCAAAAATTTTGAGAAGTACTCCTAAAATTTTTTCGGAGTGCGTGGCTAACGCCACGCACCTTCATTTGAAAAAAATTCTTTCCGCGCCTCCCCCGGTCCGAAATCCTGGGACCACCACTGTAATACGATGATATCTAATAAGGTTATGAGAAGAGGTCAAGGTTAAGAATTAACTGAAACTTGGTACACTGGGGTTATAAGGGGAGGGGGGTCCAATAGAGTTTACACAACCTTCCATGCGGTGGCCATTTAGCAGGTTACAGTGATACGGTAAGTGGGGCAAACGGCAGAAGTTTGCAGCGAAAGGGGTCTACGAAGTCTACAAATCTCCCTCCTTCCCCCCCCCCCTAGCTCGGGCGAGTACAAGATGCATGCAAGGTAGAGACGCAGAGTCGTTGGGGGACCCTGCACTCATGATTGTGTGCGCTATGCGTACTCTGGCCTCCCAATTCGAAATTGATCTGTGGGTAGCGTTCGGGCCTACTGTAAGATTCGGACCACTTGGAAGGCTTTTGTAGACTTCGTAGACCCCCTTTCATGCTGCAAATTTCTGTCGTCGCTTAGTTAAGGGGTACTATTACATTGATACCAGAGCCAGGCACCCCCAATCTGGTGGGACGCTGCCCTCAAAGCATAGGTGCGATAGGGGGAGCCGGGCTCTCCCCAGGTGAAGGGGGTCTCGGCTGTTTCCAACATTTTAGGGTGAAGGGGGTATGGCGTGGCATGAAGAGCTCTAATTTGTACCTTATTTAGGTAGAAATTAAAAAAAACTTTTTTTAGAATTAAAAAAAAATAATAAATTAAAAAATTGACTTTATGAAGATGTGTGCTCCTATTTCATTGCATCAACAAAAAACGAAAGCAAAAAGATTTATCCCAAAAGATGTACAAGTTAGGAACAACTTGCAATTCCTGCACGTCATCATCAACAATATCACTGTCGCTAACGTCAGAGACAACAAGTTCGCTGCCTGAAAGATCTTCTTCTTCCTTCAAAAGATCATCGGAGTAGAAGTAGAATTGCGTCAAAAAGCGTTCTGAGTCGAAAATGGATTTGAAACGTTCTTCTTCTTCTAATCGCTTTTGTGTTTTTTCCTGGCCCTCTGGTAGCCCCAGTGGCCGTATTCATCAACGAACCCTCAAGGTTAAAATCTACCTCAGCTAGCATTTGGGCTTACAACCCGTATTCACAACATGATCGCATTGATATTTTCTCATGGGTTAACTCTACCTTGAGGTAGAAATGAACCTTGTTTCGCATAAACCCGTATTCATTTTTCTACCTTGAGGTTAAAAATTACCTTAATCATCATTTCACCATCAACTTTCTATTACGCGTTTGACGTAAAATTTAACCCTGGGATAGCTAGGGTTAAATCTACCTTGACTTTGCACATAAGAGTTGAACTTTTTCTAAGGATCTTAGTTGTTACGCAACCGTTTTCATAGGCAAACATATCCTTATCTATAGTGAGCTTAAACTCAGTTTAGGCGGAAACTAGACTGGCGGGAGTCCGATTCGCAAGGACTCGCGCCACTTGCATTCTGCATATTTTCATCTAATCTGTCTCGCTGAGCCTGTGACGTTGCAGACGCGCTGCTTTATTTGAATGTTTCATCTACTCCAGGTTGAAAGAGAGTGTAAATTAGCTCAAATTTTACTTGTTTACTTAGACTCATTCCTTATCAAGGTTTTCAAGGCTCTAAGAGTCATTTAATGACCATTAATAGGCGAAGCGTCGAACCATTCTAACAGATACGCATCGATGATTTGAACTTCAAGCGAGCTCCTTTCTTCGGAAAAGTAACTGTGGCCGTCAATACAGCCAAGCTTCACTGAGAATCATGCTGTTTGACTTTCTAAACTTAATGTTTGGTTCCTTCTCAAGCGGTCAGTAAGCGATCTTCCAGTGGCCGTATTCATCAATGAATCCTTAAGCTTAAAGTTCACCTCAGCTAGCATTTTAGTTTATAACCCGTATTTATTCACAACATGATCGCAATGAAATTTTCCCGTGAGTTAAGTCTACCTTGAAGTAGAAATGAACCTTGAAGCATATAAACCCGTATTCATCAACCTTAAGGTTAAAATCTACCTCCATCATCATTTCTCCTTCACTTTCCACTATGCATTCAAGGTAATTTTTAACCCTAGGATAGCTAGGGCTAAAATCTACCTTGACTTTGCACAAAACAGTTGGACTCTTTTTAAGAACCTCCTCAAGTCTAACGGAATCGTTTTTCCAAACACGAATCTTATATATAAAGCTGAATGTCTGTCTGTCTGTATGTCTGTATGTCTGTCTGTATGTCTGTCTGTATGTGTGTACGTATGTTCCGAATAGAAAATTCCATTTCTGAACCGATCGGGACCAAACTTGGCACACATACACTTCGGGCCCCGGCGGGTGTCATAGGCTACTTTTCGTATCGATCGATATCGATTTTATCGATTTTTTGCAAAATTTGAGCTACGGGGCTGGGAGTCGGCACAGGGGGGTAAGTGAGCATGGGGATTCCGAATACAATATTAGTTTTTAAAATCGTGCATTATTTTTATCGATTTTATCGATTTTTTGCAAAGTTTGAGCTACGGGGCTGGGATTTAGCTCAGGGGGGTAATCGAGCATGCTGATCACCCCCCACGGGGGATGATCAGCAGCTCGATTACACCCCTCTGCCAAATTCCAGCCCCCTAGCTCAAATTTTGCAAAAAATCGATAAAATCGATAAAAGTAATGCACGGTTTCGAAAACTAACATTGTATTCGTAATAAGCATGCTCGATTACACCCCTCTGCCCACTCCCATCCCCCTAGCTCAAATTTTGCAAAAAATCGATAAAATCGACATCGATCGATAACGAAAAGTGGACTGTGACACCCGCCGGGGCCCGAAGGGTATGTGTGCCAAATTTGGTCCGGATCGGTTAAGAAATGGAATTTTCTATTCGGAACATACGGCGGGGCCGGGTAAGCCAGCTAGTATATTATACTCTTAATATCTTGGATTTTGCTTGTTTATATAGTCTTTTTTTCTCATCTACTCATGGTGTTTCAAGTTTTCGAAAGTTATTTAATGATCATTGGTGGGCGAACCATCGAACCAATCAATGACAAGTACGCATCGATAATTTATAATTCAAGAGAGCTCTTCCTCAAAATTCTTTGCAACTTGTGGCCATCATCACAGATTCATAAGAATTATACTTTGTCTTTCTAAGCTTTACGTCAGACATAACAAAGCTCTAAACTGTGCAATTATGTGTATGGCGGAAACGGCACGCCCTTTACGTTTTAGTGTAAAGAACCTCTTGAAGGCAGGATAGATTACCTACATCCGCTCCATTGGGTGCCCACAGAGTGCAAGATCATCAAGGAGTTGCTTTTGGTGTGAAACTTGCCTAGCGCGCAGAGCTCAAACATCCACTTGCAAACTTTAAAAGCTTTTGAATTTATTTTAGAAGCTTCAAGATGATTCTCAAAAAAGAATGTCTCCATGTTACGCGAAAATTCGCGCTATATCTGGATCAGATCTCCTACTGTGAAAACATATTTGATTCCGTTTCAAGCGGTCGCTAAACGATCTCCCAGAACCTTACCCGCAAACGAAATGTGAGTACTGCGTGTAGCAAACTGCTTATGATTTAAGAAAAGCAAAAGGATTCTGCTTGTAGGATTGAGGAGATGCCTGATCGGGTAGTTTTCAAATTGCTTTTGCCCTTATTGCCGAAACGTTAGTCTAAATAGATAATCGCCAAGCTCGGTCGCAGCTAGAACTAAATCAATGCAGTATTCATCCTATTATAAAGTTTGATAAAGATACTGTTGAGATGACTGGATTGCAAATTTTGCAATCCCAAACATTGTACTTTGAAAGATATACCATACCAACACATCGTTTTTCTCCTAGATAATGTGATGATGGTATAATTCTTGAAATTTGAATCACTCAATCACACTTGCAGTATCTTCCCCAAACACTAAACTAGACGAGAAAGTGTCTCATGTTATGCTTCCCGTTCAATGAAGACGGCTTCAACCTTAGGAGATGAACTTTGATGAAGCAGATCCTCACGGCATTCTCTTGCGAAGCTTTGACGACTTCTACAGAGGCAAATCGTATATTGAGGACTACTAAGGTGGCTTTCTTCTGCATTTTGTTTTCTTGTTGCAAGCGGTGCAGAGAAGTTGTATGGTTCAAATAGTTTTTTTTTAATCGAATTTTGATTTATGGCTTAGGAGATACTGCATCTGATGCGAGCAAAATTACTGGCGCAAATAATGACTACAAACGCCACATAACTATATAGAGCAGTTTCAATGCATGTTCACTCAAATCGTCAGTTCCATTCTTGCGAGGGCTAAAAGCAAGATCTTTCGAGCGCAGAGGCACCATACATCGGTGGTCTACAGAATTGAATTGTAGGTCAAGCGGTTTATATCGTGCAGCTCAAATTCTAATCTACTTACACTCTGATAGTCAAGAAGCGTAGGCTTGTATCTAATGAAATTCAGTTGACACACTCAATTATGAAGATGATTTCCTAGTCCCATAGGGACGTGTTATACTCCCAAAGCGCTTAAAAGCGCCCAAACCTCTGACCCCAAAAGCGCCAGAACGCAACTTTTAGCAAACATTTCTAGAAACGCCAGCCAACGCTACAATTAATTTTGAATTGCGGAATAGGAACTCGTCATCTTTCAAAAACATAGATTAAGAATCGCAATGATGACATCAAGCCAGGATGCAATCAATTTACAATTTCTCAGCATGTTATTTCGGAAGTTTTTGAGTGCAAGCAGCAATTATGAACGATGTATCAAAGTAATTTGTAAAGGTATCTATCCTTCTAGCGGTCGAAAGACTACTACATAACTTAGAAAATGAAAGTCATGCAAATAGCGTTGGCTTGTGTTTACAAAGCAAGAACACTTTTATGGTGAAGCTTGAGCCGACATTAAATGTAATTGGAACATGTTTCATGATAAATGTGACTGAATGTACTTGTCTGGTATACATATTTCCAAAACTAACGCAACACTTAGTCACGCTTGTAAAGGAAGCATTCTGGCGCTTTGGCGTTTTTGAGCGCTTTAAGAGCTGCTGGGCGAAGTATGAGTGCCTAGGAACTGCGCACCCGAATGGAAGCGCTAGGCTTTCTGGCGCTTTCCCGCGCTCTTGGACGCTTTTGGGCGCTTTTGAGTGAAGTACGACGGGTCTCTTAAAATGCTTCCTTGCTAAAACACGGAAATTGGACCCATAGTATGTAAGTTTGTACTAATTTGACAGTTAAAAGATTCACAAACAGCGAGGGACTCATACACCGCTGATACGTCATGACATGCTCTGTATAAGCGTCAGTGAGCATTCAGCTGACCACCAGGTAGATTTTAACCTTAAGGTAGATTTGTGAATAGCAAAATTACCTTGAGGTTGAATTCTACCTTGAGTCATGTTCTCAAGGTAGATTTAACCTCAAGGTTCGTTGATAAATACGGCCACAGAACTTCACCGGCGAACGAAAAGTGATTTCTGTGTGTAGCAGGTTTCTTGTGGTTGAAAGCGTAGATTGCTTTTAGGACTTTAAGGAGATGTTTGGTTGGGTAGTTTCTAAATTGCTTTTGCCCATTTCAGGCTTTAAAGAAGGCGAATCATTGCTGGAACGTAGATAATAATCGCCAATTTTAGCCGTAGCTAAAACGGAATCGATACGGTACCCAACGAAAGATAAAGTTTGTTAAAGGCAGTGGCTCGGCAAATCTTCAACCTCTCGTTTTTTGCTTATCTGGGGTAAATTTTGAGATGTTTGGTTTTTCCGAGCCACTGCGTTCAACGACACCATGTGAGACTTTTGCAAACCCAAAATTTGTAACTTAAGACAGGCCAGTGCACACCTTTCCTCCTAGATAATGCGCTGATGATATATTTCTTGAAGCATCAAGCAGAATCTTCCCCAGACGGTAAACTAGCACAGGAAAGTGTCTCACGCCAGTGCTTTCCGTTCAGCAGAGACGGCTTCTTAAAACTTTGGGAGATAAATTTTGCAAATCACACCCTTTTCCTCAGTAATCTCTTGAGAATCTTAGGCAGCTTCCACAGAGGAAAACTGTATCTTGAAAAGTGTTGAGTTGTCTTCTTTAAAAAAACTAATGTCCGTCTCGGAATTAAACCGCAATAAGTCATGCACTTCTCAATTTCAATTTCAAAGTACCATTCGATATAACCAAGCTTCTAGAAGATGACAATCTTGCTTTTGCACCAGCTTTGATCCACCTCAAGTTCCAAGCCAAAAACTAAAGAGATTCAACTGCCCTAAAAATCGAGAAAATTCGTAACATAGTCCATAAAAATCCTACAAAAATTCTAACTTGCTCGGGTAAACACTGTTCACAAAAGACATTTATCTAGGTTAATGCCGTAGTTTTTCATCTGACAGAAATCAAAAAAAGCGCAAATCTTCTTTTGCCAAAGTGATGCTGTGCTGTCTCCACATAAGCAGTTGTACACTGCAAGCTTGTATAAGTATAAACATAAGTTCTCAGCTCTTTACAAGCTTCAGTTTTCGAGAAGTAGCGAATATAGCTTTCCTTAGTTGGGTGATCTATACTAAAATCTGAATTGTTCGAAAACCAGAGCTTGTAGAGAGCTGAGAATTTATGTTTGTACTTCCACATGTTGGTAGTATAAAATCACATATGTGTGTACAGCACAGCATCACTTTGGCAAAAGTATGAAAAACTTCGTTTTTCAATTTCTAACCGAGAAAAAAATACGGCAATGGCGTATATAGATGTCTTCCTCGAATGCTGTTTATGTGAGCAAGTTAGAATTTTTCTAGGTTTCTTATGGACTGAGAATTTTTCTTAATTTTTCAGGCAATTGAATCTTTTAGTTTCTGGCTTGAGATTCGAGGTGGACCAAAGCCGGTGCAAAGCCAAAATTGCCATCTTATAAAGCTTGCTTCGCTCTATCGAATAGTAATATGCAACCATCTAAAAATGAGAAGTGTATAACTTTTTCGTTTCAAATTCAAAACGACATTAATCTCCGAACAATCTAATAGCTACTAAAAGTGGCTTGCTTCTAAATTTCATTGTCGCAAGTGGCGCAGAAGAAGTGTATAGTTTAAAATAATTTTTCGTCACATTTTGAATTCTGGGTCAGGAGGATTGTTTTGCAGCTGATGCGAGTAAAAATTTTGTTTGTCCAAATAATGACTACAAACACCACATACAGATACTATAGTGCAGTTTCAGTGGCAAGTTCATTCAAATCGTTAGTTCCATGAGACGGTTGAGTGCAAGATCTTTTGCGCGCAAAGGCACATAAATGTCGATCGTTGGCAGAATCGGCTTATACGAGGGTCATACGGTGCAGCTCAAATTTAACTATACTTAAATCTGATAGTCATAAAGCGTATGTATCTAATAAAACTCAATTGAAACGCTCAGTCATGGAAATGATTCCCTATATGGGGGCCTTTTATACTCCGCACAAAAGCGCGCCCAAAACCTCTCAAAAAGCGCCCAAAAGCACTGGAACGCCACTTTTAGCAAACCTTTTTAGAAGCACCATTCAAAGGCAGCGTCCAAGCAAGTCGACACATGGGGATCTCACGTGGATAGTAATTTTGGGGCCCTAACTAAGCCACTGCCCAACCGGCAGCTCTGTGCTCTAACGGCTGAGAATTTCCCTCGAAGCTGGTCCCCGCAATCGTATTTCGCATGGTCATGGCGCAAAGCGTGGATTCTGGCGCGAAAATGCCCTAAATCCATGCGAACACGATCGCGGGGCCCACTTTCTAAGGGAATATCTCAGCCATTCGAGCACTAGCTGCGCTGCCGCTTGGGCGGTGCCTTAGTTAGGGCCCCAAAAGTACTTTCTACATAAAATCCGCATAGGTCCAGATCTGCCTGGACGCTGCCTTCAACGCTACAGCTAATTGTGAATGCGGAAGAGGAACTCGTTATCTTTTGAAAATGTTAGTTAGGAACTATGATGATGACATCAAGCCAGAGTTCAACTAATTTCTGGGTTATCTCAGCGCTGTTGATTCGCAAAGTTATCAAGTGCGAGCAACGATTATGAACTATGCATCAAAGTGATTTTTACAGGTAGCTACTCTCTTAACGGTCGAAAGCCTATCAACTCAAAAACGAAAATATACATGCACATAGCGTGGTGAAAGTTTAGAAAGCCAGAACAGTTCTATGGTGAAGCTTTCCAACACTGAGTGTGGTCTGAATATGTGTCATGATGATTGTGAATGAACGCTTAGTTGTTCTAGTATCAACATGTTTCCAAACTAACGCTTCAGCGCCAAAAATCGAGCTTGTGAAAGAAGCATTCTGGTGCTCAGGCGCTTTTCGGCCCTCCTGGGAGCTTTTCATCGATATGACGGGTGTCTTACAATGCTTTCCTGCTAAAACACGGCAACTGGACCTATAGTATGTAAGTCTGTACTCATTTGGCAATTAAAAGGGACACTAACAGCGAAAAACTTCATGCACCGCTAATACGTCATGGAATATCCTGAATAAGAGTCAATGAGTATTCAGCTGACCACTAGGTAGATTTTAACCTTAAGGTAGATTTGTGAATAGCAAAGTTACCTTGAGATTAAATTCTACCTTGAGGGATGCTCTCAAGGTAGATTTTAAATTCAAGGTTCGTTGATGAATACGGCCACAGGAAGTCAGCAGGTAGACGACCACTTTACTCATACCATTTTTTAGGATATTTCAAAAAGTCATACGATTGAGCCTGTCTGGACCACTTATAGCAATCCTTTCAATGAAGTCTTTAGATAACAATATGTTTAGTAGAAGGTTGGCAAATCTTAACTAATTGCTTAGATGCTCCACCGTTGTAGAGTTCTGCGTTGCGTTCTGATAACAGAGTAGTTAGAAAATCCCCTCTCCACCTCTGCCGTGCTAGTCGGAATGGGAACTAGCTTTGCTAGTAAGTCCATCAGATTTTTGCGGTAAATAATGGGGAGAAAGCCAGATCGCATATGCTTTCGCAACACGGGAAGGAAATATTGCATACTTTTTTGGGCCTTGTCGAACACTGGCTTCACCTCCTCTGGCATACGTCTTATTAGCTGACAAGAAAGCTGCTCAACTTCTTCTTCAACAGCATCTGCGGAATAGCCGAAAAAAGTAGATAATATGCTGCGCGTTGGTTTTTTTTTTCAATATCATAGGTCATAATGTCACAAGGCGAGATACTTCCAGCAGCATAAAGCACAGAGTTAAGTTCGTACTCCAGTCGAGATCTAAGAGCAGTAGCTATGCTTTGTACTAACACCTTCCTTTTGTTCATATCCATGTTCGTGAATTTAGCAGCCTTGAAATCTTCAGCAATCTGAAGATCAGCAATGGACTTCTTGGACATTTCCTCCTTGAAACTAGACAATCTGCTTGGATTTCTGATGTACGAAATAGAGAGTTTCGCTCAATTGTCAACTCTGTATCAATGTTTACAACATTTTCGTCGGTGTAAGATTCTCCTTCTACCTCGCTGTTGAACTTGAACACATGCGAGTCATCTGCGATTTTGTAAAGTATTCTGCCTGCGGTTCCTTCTTCAAACTGCCAACCTTTCCAAAACATTGAAGGATATTTTAATAACATGTTGTTCTTCTGAATGCCTTGAAGTTTTTGATCCATTGAAACCAACCATTCTCTACAATGAAGTGAGTCTAGAGCGTTTTCACGAAAGTGACCTTCTTCAGCACTAGGTTTACAGATTATATTGTAGATTCCAGAAATGGGCGGATTTTTGTGTGAAGGTGTGGAAATTCACCAATCTCCTATAGTTTTTTGAGTATGTGCTGATAATGATGGCACAACTGTCAATCAAAAGCGCATTTTTTACTAAAAAAAACTAAACATATAACAACGATAAGCGCGCTCAAATAGACCCGTTCGCTCTGTTCCCGTCAGTGCTGATAACGATGTCAATTCACATCACATTTTTTATTATTAGCTTGCTCCACCTCGCTCTTACAATGTGTTAGCTTTTATGGGTCGCCGGAGCAAGTGCTTTTTACAGCCGGGAAGCAAAGAAGCCCTAACATGCTGTATACCATTCGAAAGCTGAGATCATGGAGAATCGAAATTGACCGTCGACTTTTTTCTAGGTCTTCTGTGTCGCGAGATATGAGGAATTTTATGTACTTCAAAAATCAACTGTTTTTGTCTCCTCACTTACCGTCGCAATATACCCAAAAGAGTTGTAGCTTTGAACAAAGAAGTGTTGATTATATTACTAAAATAAGATTGATTAATTTTCATGGAACTGTAACGCTCAGGGACGTAATTATGAATGCTCGGAAAGAGTTTGTGCTTGTGTAGATGCTTTTTTTCTATAAATGAATAATATGAATAAACATAAATACCGTTTCTTTTGTAATATGAGTGCACTTGTTGTTTGAGATACTTAGTCTGCAAAACCTTTTGATAACGATTTTTATTTTATATTCTCAGAGTACAATACCAAGCTCAGCCCAGGTGAAGGGAGTCATCCGGAGTTTGGCCTCAAAGTGAAGGGAGTAAGATCCATCACTCCCCCTATCGCATCTATGCTTCGAAGGCAGTGGCTCGGGAAAATAGCAACTGCGCGCTTTTGTTCCTCCTTGGCCTTCTGCATGCGTTTAGACCAGAGCTGTGCTTGAAAAACAAAAGGGGTTTTTATGGCGTTTTCCGGCCTTGGAGATTGCTGAGAGGGCTGGAGCGGAGAATCCCGCCAAGATGGCTGCAGGAGACTGTAACACCACTTATTGTGGCGGCAGTTGGTGATGGTCCAGGCGGCCAATCGTACTCGGCTGCGGGAATATCCGCTCTGGCCTCCTCAGCAAATCTCCAAGGCCAGAGGACGCCATAAATAGCACTTTTTCGACTTTTCAAGCACAGCTCTGCTCTAAACCATCCAGAAGGCCAAGGAGGAACAAAAAGTGCGCAGTTGAATATTCCCGAGCCACTGCCTTTAGCAGCCCTGTGGAAAGGCATTATTGAGCGATTGTCATCAAATAGAAGAAGCAAGAAAAAATTCGAATTTGCTACTTCTGCATTCCAACTCGTAACGCTTCACTACATTTTCTGATAAGACAAGCGAAACTTTCCGATTCTGGATTGCTTTCGTAGAGAACGAATCTCTTTTGGCAATAACCACCGTCGAAACGCGGGCCTTCGGACATACATCCGACGGCCTGAAAACCACTGACCAGTGGCAGCTCATGTTTGCCTGGCGCTCCCTTCAGATGTTATGATACAAGCTACCATATTCTGCCTTCTAAGATTCCAAACTTCAAGCCCCACAGAAGCATGCAACCAATAACTCAACAGACATAAAAATCTATGTAATGACAATGAAAATAAATGGTAAAGTAATAAGCTCAAGAACTGGGAGAAATGTCATACACAGACCAGTAACATGACTAGGCAATATGATGAACTTTACAAGTCAATCTTCCATAAACGCTTGTATAATATAGATACATAGCCGTATCGATCTTGTAACCGTCAAATATTGTAAAAAGCTAATACGTGCTCTATCAAAGCCCTCAAAAGAAATTATAACACTGTATTGCTTCGCCGTTTTAGATCGTCCGGGTCGGATAGCAAATTGAACAGTAGCTCACCAAGTTTATCGACTTCCCGAAGATTTTGTTTCTGAATGGAATTAGTTACCGCGTATACTGTGAAAACAGTAGCTTTTGAGCTGAAAACATCATCTAAGATGAACTGCGTAGCTATTGGTACTCAGGCGGCGGTAATGCATAGCTGAATGCGCTGCCTGAGTACAGTGCTACGCACCTCATTTTAGATAATGCGAAGGCGGTCAGTAGCTCGCTTGCCGTCTGAAAGTTCCTGCAGTGAAGTTTTCGAGCAAACCTCGCACCTCATCGCACTGAGGTGCCAAGGCTGCTTTGGAATTAGCACAGTCTGAATACCTATATTATCCCGAACTGAAGAATTTCATTACAATTTGAATTCAAAGTTCAGTAGTGAAATTAGTCCAACTAGGGTAAAAATAACTGTAATTTATTGAGGTTATGCAAAACGCCAAAATACGCAGAATTGAGCTCTTCTCAATGATAATAGTCACAAAATTCACTTCCATGGAATCTGAATGAGTATGCAGGGCAATTTTCTGCAGGTCTTTCTTTCCAGGAAATCACATCGTAGGAGAACGGAAGAGAGATTATGTTAACACGTTGACGACGAGTTTTTTTCTTGAATTAATGGGGTGTGGCACAACCCCTATAAAGCTGTGGCCGCCACAGCTTTCTAGGGATTCTGCCACACCCTATTAACTTGCCTCCAAAAAGAATTTTAGCGAATAATGATAGCCTGAGTTTTGTAGCTTTCATAGGAGTAATTTGGGCCTGATTTATCTGCTTTACTCTGAGTAAAAGCTGGTAATAGCGCAGTCCTTGGGAGCGAAAATGGGACAAAGGAGATGTTGGCCCGCTTCTAATTCCATAGTTTGGTGGTTATTTGAAGCACGGTTCATGGTATGGGTAAAAGGGAGTCTTTGTATTGAGTGCAAAGAGAGTTAGCTAATTCTAATTCACTTTTGAATTATAGCTAATCATTTTTGGAAATGATTACTTCATTTAAGTGGTCCAACATTGGGAATCCTCCGAATTTCTACACTTGGCCCATGGTGGTTATTTGACATAATAATTACGAATATGTGCCTTATCATGCATGGAGAGCCTTTATGTCATGCCTACGGAAGAAAAGATGGGGGGGGGGGGGGTATTGAGAAAGAAGATAGATGGGGGAGGTCGTATACGACGCTTTTGTGCCACACCTCCTGCTGACCCTAGTGATTGACTTTGCACTTCAATAATTGAAAAATCATCAAAAATGAAAATGCTCTCATAGATATTGGTTGAAGGAGAATAATATGTTCTAACATCTATCAAAACTGGAGCATCTAATGAGTTCTCTTTCTTAAGAAATCTGTAGTGATTCTCCAAGCGTCCCATTATTTTTCGACGCCCTAATACTTTTGCCTTTCAACTTCATCCCCCCAGCTAGCTCTACACCACCTCTCCCTATTCCCGTTTTCAGAGCTCTACATACCAGCCACATTAGAGTTGTCCAAATCATATCCATGAGCTTGCTGTCGTCGATTTGATCGATACGCTCTCTGATGCCCTGCAAGCCGAATGTTAGGACGCAAAGTAATGTCTCTTTAAGCATAACCTCCTCACTTTTGGGCTTATACGAATGAATGGTATGTTATATGCCTGACAGCGCTCTTCAGCCATCTCGACAGCTAAGAGATCTTGTCCGACAACCTCAAATAAGTAACTTTCACAAAAAAGTGCATATTAAAATACAATGTAAGGCTGTTACCTGTTCAAGGATGAGAGTGCTCAGATGAGCCATACTTCTTGCCTTTGCTCTCAAAGTAGTCCCACTTTTATACTTTCGTTCTAATTGGGCTGGTTCACCAGTTCCTATTGATACCACACCCGCTAAGTGGATCCGGTTATTATTCTTATGGAATGAGTCGACTTCCTAAAAATGCTGCAACCTAAATCTTATAAAAAATCTTTATGAAAGTATCGTTTGGATAGCTGCAAATGGTTTTATGTACGTCAATATAGACACACACGGGACCAAAATTTCAAGGTTGCGAATTTCGCCAAAATTCGGTCTGTGAGGTTTATTCGACATGCTGATTATGAATGTCACATTCTTTTTTTTCACAAAAACGTCATTCGGTTGGACTACGGTGGGTATAGAGTAGGGGGTCCCAATCACGAATTTGGCTGAATTTTGGTGCAGGGGGGTTTTCTGACGTGCTGATTACGAATATCATACTCTTTCTGCATTTCGGGGCCTCTTTATGAAGTTAACTCAAAGTTAAGTCAAATCGATAACACGCGGCACCAAAGTCTGATAAGTCAAAGCTAATTGCGTTTTAAGGTTGTTTAGGTTTTATGGCTCATTTTGAAATCGTGACGACGAGTTGACTGCGGTCTTTGCGCACACAGGAGCATAATACACCCATACAAACAGGCGACAACTCAACGCTCAGCTCAGTCACTTCCATTATCTGAATACTGTCAAATATAAGCAGAAAAACTATTCGTGTAGAGATAGAAACGGTCGCGCCATGGTCACGATTTTTCGGATGCCCTAAACTTGTGTGTGTGTGTGTGTGTGTGTGTGTGTGTGTGTGTGTGTGTGTGTGTGTGTGTGTGTGTGTGTGTGTGTGTGTGTGTGTGCGTGTGTGTGTGTGTGTGTGTGTGTGTGTGTGTGTGTGTGTGTGTGTGTGTGTGTGTGTGTGTGTGTGTGTGTGTGTGTGTGTGTGTGTGTGTGTGTGTGTGTGTGTGTGTGTGTGTGTGTGTGTGTGTGTGTGTGTGTGTGTGTGTGTGTGTGTGTGTGTGTGTGTGTGTGTGTGTGTGTCCAAAACTTTTTTGTTGAAAACAATGCCAAAAATACGGTCGTCCATGATAGGCTTTCTAATTGGCATTACTTTCTCAGTTTGCACTGCTAAGGCAGTGTCCAGATTATTGCATGTTTAGAATGTGTTTCAGCGGTCATGGTTTTCATGTTTCTCCAACTTATGGATCAATCTACACCAACTTGCTATACTGCAAATCTCAATAGTGACAGTTCAGATGATACAGCGAAATAAGAACAATTGTATAGAGGTATTCCCACTCACCTTAAAGAGTATATTCAGCGGATAGTTTGCTACAAAAGACCCATCGACAAACCTTTTGCCTTGATATTCAAACGGTTCGAAATATGTTGGCGCAGCACTAAATGAACAACCTTAATGGAACGAATTAAGCGATGTGAGATCAGATACAAACCTGCTAGCTCGTGCGGCTTCTTTGAACATCACGTCTTGTTCATCGTCCAGACGTGCGCCAAACGGCCGCTTAAACGAGTAATTTCTGTAAATCGATAAAATAATCATTTCAGCAGAAATGTGATAGACATTACTACCTAAAAATATGTAAACGAGCTGGTGCCATAGAGATATCTAAAGCAGGCACCGTGAGTCGTCGATTACATTTATGGAATGTCTCAGTGGGAAAGCAGTCCGACAACACTTTTTCGATATTGCGAGTTTGTATGGTAACCTGGATAATGCGATTTATATGCAGAAATAAAGTACAGACGAACAGAACCTGATCGCCAAACAGTCGTGACATCGTAGAACCTTCTAGAAAAATTTGTCGCTTCATGTTCCAGTACAAGAAGAAGCATTCGCTAAGTGTTCTACCATTTGCAGTTGATAGCGCAAGCATGGATCCAGTGCTTGAAAAGCATCTTATATATAAAGCTGGATGTCTGTTTGTATGTTGTCTGTATGTATGTCTGTATGTACGTATGTTCCGAATACAAAATTCCATTTCTGAACCGATCGGGACCAACTTGGCACACATACACTTCGGGCCCCGGCGGGTGTCACAGACCACTTTTCGTTATCGATCGATGTCGATTTTATCGATTTTTTGCAAAATTTGAGCTGCGGGGCTGGGAGTTGGCACAGAGGGTAATCGAGATCAGCATGCTCGATTACACCCCTCTGCCAAATTCCAGCCCCGCAGCTCAAATTTTGCAAAAAATCGATAAAATCGATAAAAATAATGCACGATTTTAAAAACTAATATTGTATTCGGAATCTCCCCATGCTCACTTACCCCCCTGTGCCGACTCCCAGCCCCGTAGCTCAAATTTTGCAAAAAATCGATAAAATCGATATCGATCGATACGAAAAGTAGCCTATGACACCCGCCGGGGCCCGAAGTGTATGTGTGCCAAGTTGGTCCGGATCGGTTAAGAAATGGAATTTTCTGTTCGGAACATACGGCAAAGCCGGGTAAGCCAGCTAGTACCATATATAGACTAGTTGAACTGACATTCACTATAGTGCACCTAGTGTAGACAAACATAGTGAGGAGAAAACTGCCATTCTTGCAGTATTGACAACGCTTACATGTAAAAAGTGGTAGTACAGCGCCTATCTCTTAATTCTGCGCTCCGAGATCATTCTACGTAACGCACTGAGCCCGCAGAGGCATTTTACTAACCTTTAAACTGACTAGACTGCAGGGCCGGTAGTGATCATCCCACCTCGCTGCCGTTTCGTTCGCAGCCCATCGTCACCTTGGTAAGGTCGGTGAAAATCCAATGTGCAATTAGGCCCTCGCCTTACCGCGGGAACTATATGACGTCAACTAAGGCCCGTATGCACGTACATCCCCGCGGGGAGGGGATGTGCGCTTATTTTTTGAAATGATCCCCGCTGGGGCTCCCTTCCCTTCCCCACGCGAACCCCCGTATGCACAAAAGCAATACCGGAAAGGGGATCCCCTGGAAGTAGGGAAAGGGAACCCCCTTATGCAGAAGGGGGAATCGAGCGGGGGAATCATTTCGCTTCCGCTTTTTGTGGTAATCACTCCTCTTTTCTCATCTTTTGGTAGCTACTCGCCTCCAGCATGTCATCGGCAATATTATACTCGTTGCGGAATACCATCGCTCGTCAGCAAAAAAAATTTCCTACGCACAATATATTTTTGCTGTTTTCAAGGATGTGGCTCACTTTCGCTAATGCTGCACATTTCAGCGTAAAAGTGTCCAAAATTAGAAGTCATGATGTTAACACAGTGAATGAGTAGAATATGTTATGCTGCCGTAAAGGGGGGGGGGGGGAGGGTGCCGCAGACAATCAAACTAGAATTTCCACACATAAAAGAAATTGCAAATCGTGCTAGCTTTTCATGGAAGCTGTAGCTATTAGCGACATGCCGTCCATTCCTCCAAGGGAATAACCCCAACGGCCATCCCTGCTATGCACGAGAGGAATGCTGGGGAAGGGATCACTCCCCAGGGGATCACTACTCAGAATTAGGCAAATCTGTTATTTTCTAGATTTTTGCAAAGCAGCTTATGTTAAAGTAACAACTCAGACAATCACTGGGGGCAGGCGGGCACCGGAAAAATAGATTGCTGATTTCTCGCGCCCCGCTCGCGGATTTTTTGCAAAGCAATCAGGACTTTTCCGAAGACCGCTTGCTGAGTCAGCGGATTTTTGAGAGACCGCCTGTTGAATTTTTTTTTCGCTTTTATCTTTTGCAGATATATTGCTGAATCTCTGAGAAATCGAGAATTCAGCAAGCGGTCTTCCGAAAAGTCCTGATTGCTTTGCAAAAAATCCGCAAGCGGGGTGCGAGAGATCAGCAATCTATTTTTCCGGTGCCCGCCTGCCCCCGGCGATTGTCTGAGAAGGTAGGAGCAATATATCATGTAATACGATAGTTACAATGTATCTAATCAGCCTATCTGGCTAAAACTATAATATTATGTCATTTGAAAAATGCGCAGATTTCTTGAATAATCAAGAATTCCTACGAATATTCGAGAATGGCAGCTAATACTTGGGTTTCTTATCAAGAGGGGAATTTAGAAGAGAGACGATTGCAAGCTACAGGTCGCTAAGAGGGGAATCCGGCTTTCAAAGGAAATCTTTCATCAAATTGAACGAATTGCTTGGTAATAGTTGTTTAAAACCAGAATATTCGCTTCTCTGGCATGATCTACACCATCGAACCCCTACTCCGTTGCAAGGGAGTCGATCCCCTCCCCCGCGCTGTTGAGCTACATTCGTGCATACGGGGAGGGGAGGGGAAGGGATCCCCACCAGGATCCGCCCGATCGATATCCCTGGAATCAAATACCGAATTTGTGGCAGCGAAAGAGAACCGCAAAGAAATGGCTAGCAAGCGTTGAAAAAAAAAGAAACTGCAAAACTGCACACTCATGAATTCTTCTATGAGAAAAGTAAGCCATAACATAATTGAGAGGAAACTGCTAAATAGAATCACACCACTTCAGAAAAGACATTATACTACGACAGCACGTAACAGGTATAAGAAACCATTAGAACCAGTAATAGGGAAAAGAAGAAGACAGCGATGGGGGGAGATACAACGGAAAGGGTGAAAGGAGAAAAAAAAGACTGAGAAAAGGAACAAAGGCACTTGAAATTACTATTCTTGTATATCTCATCCCAAAAGCCATTTAGCACACAGAAAATGGCTGAAAATAGCTTTTTTGGCGAGATGTTCAGATAGCCGTGAGCGATGCGACTACCGCAATGACACCTTCCCCGCTATGCCAAAGGGCAGGGGATAGCTCCCCTCCCCTTTGGCATAGCGGGGTTCAATAAAGGGGATCGCTTCCCTGTGGATCCAGCTCCCCTCCCCTCCCCAGCGGGGATGTACGTGCACACGGGCCCAAGTCTATGTGGAAGCTTGAAATTTTTATTCCCTCTCCCGCCAGACAAAAATAAGAAAAAATGTAGGAGCTGCTGCGAGAGAATTTGCGACATCTTCTGCCATTTCGTTGAAATTTGTGCCGGAAAGATAGAGGACGAAGCAGATAGTGTGCTATCTTCAAAATGACGGCTAGCAGCACACTTCTGCACCGCAACCACTACGTAAATGGTGTAATCCTGATACTGTTCTACGGCCGATCCAAAAACGAATCTAGTGGATTCCGGAACCCACTGAGTAGATTCAACTTGCTAGATTCGGATTATTCTGGAATTTAAAAAGCTAATAGGTTAGCGAACACAGCACGGTCCTTGTGTGATTCTCTCCAACGGTTTCGCGACCCATAGAATGCGAATAGCGGTTCTTTGATGAATGCGGCCGCTAATTTTCCTTGGTGAGAAGCCACTGTTCTTTCCCTTGATAGTGTACTGTTATCTTTGGAGCATCTCTACAATTGCTAGTCAGCATTGTCGCAATATTGAATCTTCTTTAAAGCTCTGTTTTTGCAAGTCTTTTGCACTTTGTTGCTTATGTCGATCAGTTCCTTCAGCTTCAAATTCACAAGACAAATGCGTTGGTCATGCAAAAAAAAAACAGGCACGACTTACTTGCGCAATTTCTTATCAATGACTGCGACATGCGCAGCATACAAGTGTGTTTGATCACTTAGATTGCTTGAGGTGGATGGCAAAGGCGCAGAGCAAATGCGCGCGTGCGACTGTTCTGCGGTAAGCTGCCTGTTGTCACTCTGGGAGCTAACGCGGATTTGGCAACCTAACGTGAGGTATACCAACCTTCAGCATCCATGGATACCATAGCGGGGTAGATTATTGCCGGGTCAAATGATTTGTAATTTAAATGGGAGAAAAGGAAGACCTATTCCTTTTCCGTTGTATACTTTGTATACCAGAAATGAATTGACCTTGTGCCTATCAACCAGTCGAAATAGTTGACCAACGTCTCATCGCCAAGTAATCGTCGCGAAGCGAAAAGAAGACAAACTACAGAGACGAGCCCACGCATTCCACCTCCGTCCAGACATAGAGGCAACAGACCAGATGTGCATTTGCGGCCTCGTACGATATTGATTGGTGTCTACAAATATAATTAGCTTGAAACATTGCAATCATTGTAACAGTAATACTAGTACCTGCTCACACATTTCCTCGTGTATTATATCAGCGTAGTCTAAGAACGCGTTGTATTTGCATATGCATTTATCACAAACTGTTCCGTTATCGACGCGGTCCCTGAGAGTCCTTCTTCCATAATCGTCTTTGTAGAGAGATTCGGGATTGGCACCTGGCTATGCATATAAGATAACAAACATCAGCGTCGCACCTCACCTACAACTCCCCACCTAATGTCAGGAGAAGTCGAGCTTCTGTGATAGTCGCTTGCGGAGCCGCCCAGATGTCGTGCAGCTTTGCGGACATCTTAGAAAGACATTGACGATTTGACTGAGAAATGCATGCAAAGAAATGAAAGTTCTAACCTGCTGCTTTGTTGCGCTCTTCAAAAATGTTATCAAGGAATCCACCCGCTGCAACTTCTTATTGGCGCTGAGCTTATGCGCACACGACAATCGAGGCATAATGACCTGCAAAGAGATTTGTAATGAATTAATCATGCAAATTTAGCCGAAGCGAGTATAAACGGCGGTGGCTTGGCAGAACGCTATTTCAAGTTTTTCTATCAGTGTTCCAATATGGTGAGTCCAAGGCTGCGCTTAAACGTCTGAGCATATCAAAAAATAACTTTCTCGGCATTTTGAACGTGAAGACCTTTGAAGGGGAGAGATAGGAGTATAAGTGCGATAGGAGCCGGGTGAAGGGGGTCTCCGCTACTCCCATCTTTGTAGGGTGAAGGGGGTAAGGGAGCCGTGAAAGCAAAATATTCTAACAAGCTACACACCATTTAAAAGCTGAGATCACGGAGAATCGAATATCGAGGTAGTTTATCAACTGTTTCAGTTGCTCTCTTTCTGCTCTCTTATCGCAATGCGATGAAAGCTACGGAAAAGTAGACGCCATATTTTTATTGATGAAGACCTGCTTTGTAATATAGGTGGATTTCAGCTGTAGCTAGTTCATCGTTGGGCAAAAACCTGCTGTCAAAAATGAACATAATTTTAGCTGAAATGCTGCGTATTTCTCAATAGAGTAAGACTAGAAAACGTAGACGGTCTATACGTCGAATCTCTGTTTCCTAAACCTTCGAATGGTATATAGAATGTGGGGTTAAAAAACATGGCAGTTCTTAGGACTGAGGTGGAGATATTTACTATTAGCTTGCTCCATCCGGCTCCTTCAATGTATTGGCTTTTACGGGTCACCGGAGCAAACGTTTTTTTTTGAGGCTGGGAAGCTCAATGCTTCAACAAGCTATATACCATTCGAAAGCTGAGGTTATGGAGAGAAGACATGGACCGTCTACTATTTTCTCTCTCTTCTTGGCAGTAAGATATGAGGATTTATCTAACCGATAGAGCTACTGATTCACTTTTACTGACAAAAAATGCGTTTAATCCCTTTCTTTCCTCAAAAAGTAATTCTACTAACGTAATCATTCACTACTAATAGTAATTACTGCTATCACACTGAGGTGTTTTCGCAGTCTTTAGCAAGACATTTTTGATTTAAAGAGCATCGACGACCATAGATATAGACTTACTTATATAGTTGGTATAGATATAGACTTACTTATTTAGTTGGTTTTTTTCTAGCTTCTCTTACAAGCAAATGCGTCTATCTGTTTGTCTATCTCAAAAATGTGACAAGCCTTAGGAAATCCTACGACCTGGAAATAATAATGTTGAAAATTTTTTTCAAAAAAAGTGCTATAGGCCGTCCGCGCTGTGCTCGGAAAGCAACGCTGTTGCGTCCATTCGAGGCAGTTCGTGACTGCAGGAGGCGCAGAGAAAACAGGCAGCGAGAGTGCACGAATGAAGAGGAGTGATGCGCAATACACACCTTGCGCACTCTCCGCGCCCTGTGCGGACGGCCTTTAGCAAACAAGCATCAACATCATTTATTTCCAAGCTATTTTTACTTCTCGAACTTAGTTGAATTTTTTATGCTACTGTAACTACTGTAGACGCCTTCGAAATAATGCGAAAAAGCAACTACTGTAATAATTCTCATTGTATTTGATAAACATACTTCTGTTGTGTTTCGAGGTAAATCTGCAACAGCTTTTTGATCATGATTCATTATTCACTCTCAAATTACTTTCCCAAATCAGCCTCAGGTGAAGGGGGGTCATCACTATACTTGGGGAAATTCAAAATTTTTTTTCGAGTATTCGAATATCGAATATATTCGAAAACTGAAAATTTCGAATATTCGACTACCGAATATTATTCGAAAATTGAAAATTTCGAATATTCGACAACCGAATATTATTCGGAAATAGAGATCTTCGAATCGAATAATATTCGAATATCGAATATGATTCGTTATTCGAATTTCGAATATTATTCGTTTCTCAAAAATTATTCGATTTTCGAATATCATTCGATTTTCGAATACTATTTGAATAATGTCAGTCAGAGTGCCTATGAAAGACAAAACATCTAAGAATTAATTAGTTCGTGTAAGTATCAAAAAGAGGTACTTTTTTATGTCACAATTTACGATGAAGGAACGGTTTAGTGGTGACGTGATTAAACTCAAAAAACTAAAAGCGTACTCCTTTGTGATGTAGTGAAGATTTTTCGAACTTTAAAGAAGTTTATATATTCTCATTAAGAGTTGTGAATCGATATACAGGATGCCCCAAAAGTATATGGACAATATTTGATCATTAAATTTCCTCCCACATCTTTCGCCGAAATTAGTTACTATTCTGTAGTTCTGCTTCAACTTAAATAAGTATGAATCAATTCATTAATCGCACTTCACTGCTGTAAGATTGTCTTAGCTAAACTGAGGAGAATTTCGGGATTTTGGCGGCCACATTTTGCTTGCGAAGGAAACAAAAAAACCAGAAGCGACGCTTAGGCTATTCAAAGTTACTTAGAATATTGCGACGCTTAGGCTATTCAAAGTTACTTAGAATATTCTTAGAACATTCTTTATGGATTCTAATGCGCTTCCCGCAGCGCCGGGATATTAATGAAGGGATGTCCCAGCGTCGAAATACAAGGAGAATGACAATACGCGGAGCCCGAGTAATAGGCAGAAAAGAAAAGCTTTGGTCGAGGCTGCCGAAGACAACATCGAGATGATAGATGACGAAACATATTTGCGCCTTTGAGAACTATGGGAGTAGAACAGCGCATTAAGGATGTCATCGTTTTTTGTAGATTGTTTGATTCTCTGTTCATGATTGTGACTATTTTTTATGTATATTCTGGACACAGAAGATAAATGAGAATACAAAATTTGGGGTATATGTCAAGAATAACTATAGCTGGCAATAGTGGCACACTGAATGCCCGGGTATCATTGAATGATGTACAGGTAGCACCGTCCCAGCAGCTTACAAGCTCACGCAAGCACTGCATTTTGTAGAAGTAAATGCTCGAAGCATTGTTATTCTTTATTTATGTTTTATGCTGAAGGTTCCGCTATTTTCTAAAGATGGAAATAATCAGCAATCATATCGCTATAAACATGCAATAGATGTGGTTTGAGCTTAGTTTAGCGTGTGATACATGTAAGCTTCTACTATAGATGTAGGAAACGAACTTCAATGAAAAGACCTGAATTCATCATTTTTCTTAACTTCATGGGTTGAGTATGGGCGGCTTTTCTGCGCGCGCGAGCACTTGGCAGCTAGCGGTTGGCGGAGCTATCGATTCTTGACCGCCACTCCAAAATTTGCACCCAGCTGTAACGCTT
>CATQJL010000112.1:58857558-59066222 GCA_958299035.1 Cylicocyclus nassatus | reverse complement strand
AAGCAGTGGTATCAACGCAGAGTACTGATGTCATTATAAAGAGCATGACTTACTCTTTCATATAAAGATGAAAGCTGTCAAATCGGTTCGAAAAATCAGAAGTTATGAATTTTTGAAAATGGTGCGACGGAACTTTCGGGACGACCTGATATATTAGGTCGTTCCGAAAATAATGTCGCTTTTTTCAAACGTACGCCACATCTCGTGAAACAAAGATGTCAAGAGATTCTGGTAGCATTTAATGCAGAATTTAATCCTCTTTCTAATGGTTATATAACCACTGCAGAAAATTTGATAACCTCTCGAAAAATTATCAAAATCTGCGACCCATGCTTGTTGAGAAAGCCAAGTTTCACAATTTTTCTAAATTTTTATAACAACTATCGGAAGGAGTCCAAGTAGTGGATGGATAGAGCAAACTCTACAGGAAGCAGCACGACTTTTTTCTACTTTCCAGAGCTCGTCATAAATTTTGTATAGATTTTTTGATGGAACCACCAAATTTTAGCAGGCTTGACTCAGACACAAATGCATCAAACACCAATAAATCTACGGAATTTGAAACTTACAAAGGTGGTTCACGGTTTGGCACTAATTTTACAAACCAAATGAGCATTCATCGCTTCAGCTTAGCAACTTTCAAAAATTCCGGGTACAGCCTGGGGCGCCTTGGAAAATCTGATTTATGGTGATTTTATCTCGGAAAATTTGATGAATCGGAAACAAAAAACAGCCGGTAGAAGGAGGAGAAAAAGCTGCGTCGAATGACACCCGAGTTGCTTGCCGGTTATTGTTCTGTGAGGTTTGAGTTGACTATATATGGAATTTGATAGCATTGAAAAATTGATTCCAGAAACTCTAAGAAGCAAGCTAAAAAAAAGAAAACATTACTCTATGTCCTAGAGAGTTTGCTCTATCTATCTGTCACTTACAGTTCTTCGCAGAATAAGTACAAAAATTTAGAAAAATAGCCACTTGACCATGGCAAAAAACATGAGTCGAAGATCTTGGAAAATTTTCGGGAACTTATCGAATATTATGCAATCAAATTACAACGATTAGAAAGAAGATGAAATGCTGCATCGAATGCTGCCAAGATCTCTTAAAAATCTTGCTTCCACCAGTTGTAGCGTTCACTTGAAAAAAGCGACATTACTTTCGGAACGGCCTAATATTATTGGGTTGTCCCGAAGGTTTTGTCCGTTTTTTCAACCTATCATAAAACGCGTGGAACGAAGATAGAGAAACGCTCTAAGCACTATCCGAAGCACTTTTTCCTTCTCTTTCTGACTTTCATGCTTCCATGCCGATTAATCTTTTGTTCACTGAGATAAACGTCGAAATTTCGAACCTATGGTTTTTACTATGTCCAAGTTTGGCAACTCTTCACAATCTTTATTTTTGACTTTCGGAAATGCTTTGGCAACAGTTAGATAGAGCAAACAAAGGGCAATATAATACAATTTTGCGGCATCTATAGCCAGCCTTGAAAATTTTTTAGAAATATTTTTCCGATGTTTTCTGATGCTATCAAATTCCACTTTTGCTTATGCCAAAAGCCAGAGATCATGAAACGGCGCACAACTAAGGTGTTGTTCGATGCAGCTTTTCCTCCTCTTTCCAGTGAGTGTATTTTCTCTCCAATTTGCGGGGTCTTTGGCGATAAAATTTTAGAATTCTTGAATTTGACCCCACCCCAGCGTGTGCACGCAAAATGCAGAATCTTATATTTCGAAGCGGTAAACGCTCATTTGCTTCGTAAAAATGGTGAATAATCGTAATCGGTTATTGAAAGCTTCAAACTCCGATGACTTGTTAGTGTTCGAAGCAGTGGTATCAACGCAGAGTACTCAAAAGTGAAGACTTGAAAAAATTATCTCTAAAAATATTGAGAAGCCAGCTAGATATGCCAAATAATTGCATTGCATTGCCCTTTGATTACTTTATCTGAGGGCTGTCAAAGGTCTTCCAAAAGTGAAAGTGAAGATTGTGAAGAATTGTCAAATATGGACATAGTAAAAACCAACCATGGATTCGAAATTTCGGCGTTTATCTCAGTGAGCAAAAGAGTAATCTGCACAAGATTATGACAGTCAGAAAGAGGAGGGAAAGATGCGTCGGGTAGTGCTTAGAGCGTTTCCCTATCTTTGTTCCACGTATTTTTATGATAGGTTGAAAAAACGGACTTCGGGACAACCTAATATATTAAGATGGTCCGAAAGTTCTGTCCCACCATTTTCAAAAATCGTAACTTCTTCCTAACACAATGTTCTTGCAAGAGTGAAACCACATAGAAAACAACAATTCATGCGCTTTATAGAAACATCTTGGCTGCTATCTAATAAGCTTTGAATGCGGAGATAAAATTGGGGAAAAGAAATCACTCCAAGTGCGGAATTTTTAAGCAAACCCGTTAAAAAATCTAAAACTGTGCCATAAAATCCAAAACAGCAGTAACGTAGGTTTTCTGATCTTTTCTTCCCTTTTGAACAAAATTCTCGCAGATGGAGCCCTTCCTAGAAAAGTTATGATTTTCAAGAAAAAAGCCAAAAAATCAGTTTCTTTAGAAAATTGATTTTTAAGATTTTCTTCAAAAAATCATAACTTTTGAAGCAACAGCTCGATCAACGTGACCTTTGCTCATCTGTAAAGAGGAGACCAAAATATCTAGGATACTGGCTGTTTTGAATTTTTAGGTACAGTTTTGGATTTTTCAACAGGCTTGCTTAAAAATTCCAAACTTGAAGTGATTTCCCTTTCCCAATTTTATCTCTGCTATCAGAGCTTAGTAGATAGCAGCCATAGTAGCATTAGAAAGTGCATAAATTTTTTTCAACATGGTTTTAGTCATGCAGAAATATAGTATTAGGAAGAAGTTACGATTTTTTGAAAATGGTGGGACAGTACTTTCGGACTAATAATAAACAACTATTTCACTTTACAGGTATACCAAAGGGTCGCCTCTTAGTTGGCCTTTCTCCGCTGGAAACCAAGTTGGCTTATTGGCTATACGGTAAGTGAATGTAGAATATGTTTGTAAGTTTTTGATATAGGCCCGCATAACATATGCGTTCTGGAAATTTTTTATGCAAGACGGCCGGAAAAACCTCTACGAATACAACAACACTAACGGGACTGATATTAAGTTTTCGAGAGAAAAAACCATTAGTTTGGAGGATCAGGAAACCTCCAACCTAGCGCATGAGAAACAGAAAGGTAAACACTAACATTTTATCTTTAAAAACACAAAGAAATAATTAAACGCTACATTAAAATACTAAACTACACTAAAAGTAGAAAAGAAAACAACTCAACACGAGACAGGGTGCCCCGCCCGTGTTACCGATGTTGCGCGCCTACAAACCTCTAACAATAACGATTCTCCCGAGGCTTCACCTAAACAGATCCGCCATGCGTAGCCGATTAACAGGCGCAGCCCCTCCTAAAATTCTTAAGATCTCAACGCTCTAAATCTCGAAAAATTCCAGAAGTGGCTCGTCCAAACTGAATCCAAAATCCTTGAATTTTGATATAGCAAAACTTCCGGTACCTCGACCGCTACTGCGAATGGGATGTCAAAGGCGGGAGCCAACTGCCAGGTCACGACCACAATAGAAAAACATGAGAAAAGAATATCGATCGAAAAGGAAGCGAACAGACGCTGCAATGAGGCGCCGCCGCTATATATAGCCTTCCGGCTGGCAACGCGCCAAGGCAATGAGAGGTCCAGCGGCGATTACGGCAAGCGTGGGAAAGTACCGTAATCGTCGCCGGATAGCGCGGCAGCAACCAGTGCTCCCTGCCTCCTACTTCTACTCAGATAATCGCTGGGGGCAGGCGGTCCGCAAACTCGCGCTTTTCTGCAAGCGGTCAGCAGAATTTTGGGGCGTGGCTAAACCTTCAACGGGCGGTACTTCCTTTGCTGTCTAATGTTCTGCCAGCGTGGAGCAACACAGAATTTTCTGCAGGCGCTCGTCAAATAATCTCTTTCAGCGAGCGCTGATCAAATTTTCAGCTGGCGCTCGGACGGTTTTCAAGCAGTTTCGGGCATACGTCGAGCAAAGGTGAGACTCTACATGGCAGAGGTGCTAGATGGCTTAATTACTCAAGTTTGAGGTACTTTCTCTTACTTTCTCTCTGCGGAAGGTACCTGGGGGCTGCGCGATCCTCCACAAAAGAACGCGCGGCCCCCGAAAATCTTGCATATTCTCGCGGAAAATCCGCGAAAATGCGGCCAATAGACCGCAACTTGTCCATAGAAAGACCACGATAGTTCTCCGAGTTTCGTCTAATAATCGTCCAAAATTTTTTCAAATCTCTGCAAGCGGACCGCAAGAAATCAGCGAACTATTTTTCGGTGCCCGCTTGCTCGAAATTCGCATGACCGCCTGCCCTCGGCGATTAACTGAGTAGGAGCGCTCGCATCGCGGAGCCGCGACACAACATGTGTTGCTCCCTGCTTACTCTCACATAGGTTTCCAAATTTCTTCACACAAATGTGATCTGAGCTGGAAGTGCTACCAGTAGTGCAAATCTGCTTTCAAATCTATCAGCGCGTTCACTGCCTACAGCCGCAGCAAATTTCTGGAGAGCGATGTAAGGAATTGGATAGCGCGCTCCAATTGCACGCAAGGCGATAACCTTCGAGGTTGTTTCTTAAAATTCTTAGGGCCGCATGCATTAACATCCCCGCCGGGGAGGGGATCGCAGCTTCAAAAGAAAACTTCATATCCTGAAGCTCCAGATATCTGGATTCCACCCTGTTCACCTACAGTAAGTATTCTCACCATGCTTCACCAGAGCATATTGAAAGGAAGCGAGAGGCTCTACAAGCCGGTATTTCCGGCTTTTTGTGTATCCCTTGATGATCCCCAGCGCCGACAGTCATCTCTTTGAAGTCTTTTTTTTTTCAGAGTTAGTGAAAGCATTCCAAAGTTGTACTAATTATCTAACCCAACAGCGCTAAACACATTGCTAATGAGAACAAATGAGTTTTTGAAAGGTCGAAATTTTTGATTAACCCCAAATTTCGACCTGTGGCTCATCGAAAATTTCAAGACTCCAAAACATCATTTGTTTTTACCAGCAATATGCTTAGCACTATTACTGGGTTAGATAAGCAACACAACTTTGATATGTTTTCGTTAATTTTGAAAAAAGAAAATGGCTTTGAAGAAATAACGGTCAGCCGCTGGGGATCATTAGGGTCACACAGAAGGATGGGAAATGCGGCTTGTACAGTTCCTTGCTTCTGCCCGATATGTTCATAGGGAAGGATGGTGGGAATAACTATTGATAGGTAGACAGTTAAAATCTAGATATCTGGAGCTTCAGGATATGATGTTCTTTTGAAGCTGCGTTCCCTCCCCGGCGGGGATGTTAATGCATGCGGCCCTTAGCTCGTCAAACGTTTCGCGTTTCACGCTCAGATAGTAGATTTTTGCTTAAGTTGCTGTTGTTTGCTTGCCAGTTTCATTGATATTCGTTTTTCCGGGAATTTTGTTTTGTTATAGTCGTCTTCACATCACTAGTCGCCTGGCTGATAAATTTGAATTTGAACTGGGCAGACCGGTTGCGCTAGAGCGTAGCACATCAAGCCCTCAATTTTACATATATTTTCTTTCTGTTTTTCTTCGTACTGACTGATGTTTCTTGTAATTCAACATTGTTCGGGATTAGAGTTGTTGAATTTGATGTTGTTGTACAACTTTTCATATTGCCATGTTCTTTTTTCAACTCTGAGTTCAAAAATTTGGGAAACGATGGAGATGGAATACTTGCTTTGAATTCCTTTTTGGTGAGTAAGATGTGTTCCAGGTCACTTTTGTGAATTACACGTTGCATATAACCCAGCTGCATAGTTTTCCTAAGTTTACTTGGAATCAGAGCTTGAAAACACGAACATAGCAGTATAGATTACACAACAACAACAACAACAAAATCGTCAACTTTAACAATGTTAAAAACAAGAAACAGCAGCCAACAGGAAGGAAAACAAAAAGAGAACATGTGTAAGATTGAAATGAGTTTCGAGTGTGCCACGGTCTTGCGCAACCGGCCTGCCCCAATTTAGACTTGAATCCATCCACCAGGCGGATAGTGACTTGAGGACAACTATACGTTTGTTTCAGATAGGCAAAAAGTAGGTTTGCTTTCTTGTTTCATTCTATCCCAATCTGCGGCCTCAGCACTTTCCGACCTTCTAGGGGACCAAGTCGACAACTTAAGCAGCCAGGACACTCGAGGACGTCCAACCGGCATATCTATTGCACCCATGGTACTCTCTTCAGTATCTCATGTTTAGATGTCCATAGTTTCTGTTTTCTTTCCTCCTCAATCGCACTTGCCTTATACATTATGTTATTTAAAGAGTTGTATTAGGTTGATGCACAAAACTAGTCAACTTACAAGTTCTGCTCTATATTATGTATATCAAAAGCAGTATTTCATAGTACATTTTAGAAAATCAATCTAAAACAAAATCAATAAGTCATTTCAAAAAAATCGAAATTCGCAAATATTCGCAGAGACTCCAATCACTACTAACTTCTCTTAGTTAAAAAGAGCATGCCACAAAACTTAGACCAAAAATAAATCCAAATTCTAGTAGAGGTTTTAGCAATTTTAGTGATTAAAAAATCGAAAAATCATTTGTTTTTGGGTATTTCTCTTATTCACCTTGTATCGTTGCCATATGTCCTCAGGGACTTTTGGCCCGAGCACCATCAGAAAGCGCAAGATTTGCTCTCACTATATGTATCGAACCAAAAGATTTCATCGCCTTCTGCGGTCACATGTCGTTATTTTTGTTCATAATCTGTTACAAGTCGTTATACAGTGCTTAGAATGAATTTCAAATTCAACCAGATAATCAATTGTTTCGTTGCGTTATTTTGCATATTTGCTTGGAAATAACCTATTTTCGGCTTATAAGCCGCACCTTATACAAGCCACACCCGCCACAACGAACAATAGCGCGAAGGCGCCTGAAAAGCGATCTAGCAAAGTGAAAACTCAGTGCGTTTTTTGGGTCCTCTTCAGCGCGTATACTCATGTCTTCGATACATTGTGATCTTAATAGCTTCTTGTCAATGCATTTTGAATGCGGGTGCTTAGACTGTATTTTTTGTATCATATGACTGACTTTGCGGATGTTTGGGTTCTGCTTCCGATACTAGGGATTGACTGTGCTTCAACTTTCCAAGGATATTGCTGGCTAAAGTTGTGCTTTCTTTTATTAACATTACCGGCGATAAAGCTTATCACCTTACGATTCCGATGACCACTGGTAATTGGACGTACTTTTGTTTCGTGGATTCTTGTTAAGTAAATGAGAAGATAGAGTATTTTGTAACAAACAAATCACAGTAGTTGGTGCTTGTGCAGCTTCGCACATCGCGAGACATCGCATGCAGCCCGCGTGAAAAGAATTGCGGTTTATACGCCGTAAAATAGGGTAAAGTTTTGATTAACCAAGTTTAAGGTGTTGTCTAGGCGGTCTACTCCGCGAGTACTTCGAGCTTTATATTCTGGTATTCTAACTTTATCTCTACTTCGGCCAAGTCCCGCATGGCAGCTATTCAGCCAAAGTCGGTACAAATCCAGCGCTCCGTCGCCGACAAATCAAGGATAGCACCTTTGAGAAGTGGGATCGCTTCCTTTTCTTCTGGATTCCTTTTTGGCTTTTGACTCTGGGGCCCCTTTTAACCCTTGATCATTCCCAGGGACCCAATTCAGATAAAATTTGATAGATTAGTTCTATTTCTGGGGAGTTATGAGTAATAGGATAGGCTTCTGTACCTGACTTATCGCGGTGGTGATTCATGTAATTGATTTTGTTACTGCAGATCTGTTGCTTCTCAGACAGTCGAAGGGATACCTCCGGCGGGAAAATGGCGCGAGTCTGCCACTTCGCGCTCTGGAGCGCTCCGGAGCCCTGCCATTTCACGCATTTTGCTGCTCCAGGGCTCTCCCAAAACTGGCGCACCTCCGGAGCAGAGATTTGCGCGTCCCGGAAAGGGGTCTTAATCGCCTGTGACGTCTTCGTGACGTCACCGTGACGTCACGTGAACGAATGGGACCCCTCTCCGGGACGCGCCAATCTCTGCTCCGGAGGTGCGCCAGTTCTGGGAGAGACCGGAGCAGCAAAATTGGTGAGATGGCAGAGCTCCGAAGCGCTCCAAAGCGCGAAGTGGCAGACTCGCGCCATTTGCCCGCCGGAGGTATAGGGCTTATCAAATTGAGTGTCGTTTGCACCAGCATCTCCATCTTCGCGCTGGGCTCTGCGTCTTTTCTGCGGTACACGCACCCTAATCACTTCCAATCGATTGATGCTCCGCCTTTCCCACGCTCGCCCTGGGAAAGTGCTCAGAGAGCAGCCCTGCGGAAGAGACGCATAGTCCAGCGCGAAGATGGAGGTGCCGGTACAAACGACACTCAATTTGATAAGCCCTATATCTCTTCGACTGTCTGAGTTTGTGAGTGACCCTCCACATAGTTATAGCAATCATATACAGTGACCGCCAAAAAGTTGCGGACAAGCCGCCTTCTTTTTTTCATCACTCATTTTCGGATGGAAAACAAAGATGAAAAAATGTTTGGATTGCATGAGCTGATAGAGCTCTTGAAGAGCTACAACCCACACATTGTGCTTTCTGGAAAACGTGCATTTTAAGAATTTTAAAAATCTTATTCTAAGAAAAGTCCGAAAATGGCCGCGTCACAATGTCGCGGACAATAATTCTTTGAACGCCAAAATTTCCTTTTGGGTCCTATTTTTGAGTGGAAACACAAGTAATCCGAACAGGTAAGCATACTACTTTATAGAGCTCGTCGAGGACAATCAGGTAGTGGTTATTTCCAAAAAAAAACCCTTGAATTTTATTTTGCTTTTTTTCAAAAAATAACTTCTAATTCCCTTTTTCAGCCAAATTTCTTTACATGTAAACCTATTCAAGACATCCTAACAAAGCTGTTCGACTAAAATGGATGCTTTTTGCCATCCTGTATGCATCGGACGTGTGTTGATGAGTTTCTTTGCTGAAAATGGCTCTTGACAGTGCGTGCACATAACCCACCTGCACCTCACCACTGAATTGCACCGCTTTGCAGGCTTGTAGCTCGGCCGTCAGGCAGTCTACGAGCCTGTACTCAGGCTCATTCGAGAAGGCGTGACTTCCTCGACACGAAGGTATGCAAATAGGTTCAGTTTAAGCAATCCCAGAAATTTGACGGATGGGGTGACAGAGCGCAGCTTCTGTGGTATGGTAAGGATTTTTCAGTTAAAGTTGAGCAGAGCTTCTTTCGCCACCAGTTTCATCCTGGTACCCTATTTTTAGGTGTATAAGCCGCACCCTTTTCGCTCTAAAGGCGAACACGCCAAAAGACTGACTGGCATTATGGAGCGCGTTAAGTGAGAGCAGTATGCAATAAGGCGACCGCTTCGCGAGACATATGCGCGGCGACACGCCTGGGTCTGCTCGCGTTTAGAGCAAAAAGGGTGCGGCTTATACACCTGAAAATAGGGTAGTTCAAAACCTTCAATTTTTTTGTAATAGATCCATTTCGGAGCTCTAAGACTGTTCTGGCGTTGATAAGAGCCTTCACTCCAATCACCTCTAAGGCTGCGCTCTATCACCCCATCCGCCAAATCTCTGTTATTCCTGAAACTGAAGTCATTTGCATAATATCGTGTAGAGAAAGTCACGCTCTTTCGAATGAGCCTACCTGCAGGCTCGTAGAATGACTGCCGGCCGAGCTACAAGCCTGCAAAGCGGTGCAATTCAGTGGCGAGGTGCAGGTGGGGTTATGTGCACGCACTGTCAAGAGCCATTTTCAGCAAGGAAACTCGCCAACGCACGTCCGATGCATACAGGATGGCAAAAGGCATCCATTTTAGTCGAACAGCTTTGTTAGGATGTCTTGAATAGGTTTACATGTAAAGATTTGGCTGAAAAAGGGAATTAGAAGTTATTTTTTGAAAAAAAGCAAAATAAAATTCAAGTTTGGGTTTTTTGGAAATAACCACTACCTGATTATTGTCCTCGACGAGGTCTATAAAGCAGTATGCTTACCTGTTCGGATTACTTGTGTTTCCACTCAAAAATAGGACCCAAAAGGAAATTTTGGCGTTCAAAGAATTATTGTCCGCGACATTGTGACGCGGCCATTTTCGGACTCTTCTTAGAATAAGATTTTTAAAATTCTTAAAATGCACGTTTCCCAGAAAGCACAATGTGTGGGTTGTAGCTCTTCAAGAGCTCTATCAGCTCATGCAATCCAAACATTTTTTCATCTTTGTTTTCCATCCGAAAATGAGCGATTAAAAAAATAAGGCGGCTTGTCCGCAACTTTTTGGCGGTCACTGTACGTACAGACAGACAGACAGACATAGAGACAGACATAAAAACAGACATTCAGCTTTGTATATAAGATTCTTGCTTTTTACCTTCAAAACTTCCAGCTGTAGATAGTAGCAGAAAAATAGTATAATAAAAGTAGTTGCAGCGTGAAGGAACAGGTGTTGCAGCTTTCATTCATTCTTCATCGCTGCGTTTGATTCACAGAGTTTCATTTTTTCAAAGCAGTCATGTTATCGCTTTCCAGTACTCTGCCTCGTAGCTCCTCAATGGTTGTTCATTTCCTTGCTTGCTACATCCGCGTCGCTTTCATTTTATGTCATCAGAATCAAAAAGATGATGTTGTTCAAGTTAACATCTTTAACACAGTATCAAAAAGCAGCTGTTCCGAAATAGGCTCTAAGGCCGATACTGTACAACAGAGAAATACATAGTGTGCTCGCACGATAGAGTGGGAGACTGTGCGAAAGTGGGAGCCGTCCATCAAATCGAATGCCTCGACTGCAAACCAATATTCGGTAGAGTTTTGGGTATTCGCAGGAAAGAATACTTTGCGGTTAAAAGGCACAGAAGTTTGGACTTGGCAGTCGGCAGGTGTGGGCACGCTCAGCCATTGGAGAAGACTTTGATATCAAGTGCAAAATTCTCGCGTACGATGCAAGGATCTCGGCTAGAAAAGCATTGGAAGCATTCTGGATTACTACCAAGATTCCACAGATGAACAATAAGAACGAGTTTTATCAATAGGAAGACGGAGCTTACTCACGAGGAAAGGGAGGTTAGTTGAAGTGGCCCTATAAAGTATACTAACTTGCACTCCCTAAATATGCATGAGATTGTGGTTTGTCGACTACTACACTCCGATGAACGTTTTGGTGGGATTTGTCAATTATTGCACTCTGTTTATGTTTGGTAACAATCATCTGGTAATTCCCACTATAACGATTAGTTGTGAGCACGTTACTGTTAACTGGCATCCTCTCGGATGCCTAGACCATAAGGCCTCAGTCGCCATCTACATCGACAGGTTTTTTCAGATGCGATTAAGATGCGATTCGAGCTTGATGTTGATGAAAATGGTGCAATTGTTGTTTGACAGGTCGCAGTGTTTGGCTATCGTGGAATGAATGATGATGGCGAGAGATCATGCATGGCGAGTGATCAAGATTAATTCAAGATAGTTTGCGCCCCAAACAGGTCGTGAACGTGCGGCTTAAAACTTGCCAAACGGGACAAGCGCACAGCTGAGCCCTTGTCTGCTGGGATAATTAAAAAATAGCAATCTTGAAGTACTTCCCTTGCTTTATTCCAAGGCTCATTAGCTAAACTGCTATGCTGCCTTCGACAGATCTCTTCCTTGTATTATCTTCGCATTCGCTGAAAAACACGTGATAAATCATCCGAAAAGCTTTTGATTCAGCTAATGTCATGTACATAGCTTTGTTCCGTTTGTATATCTGAAACATTTTGGTTTTCTAAGCCCTAGCTAGCAGCACAGCATATTTGTCCTAGGAGTACGTATAGTTTGACTGTTGACTTTTCTCAAAGCGTTTCATTCAACATCGGATCATTATGTAGAGTTGGCTCAACTTAACAAGGAAGGTTTTTGACTCAAAGTGGCGCAGCCCAGCAAGATGTACAAAATAGCTTTAAAATGCTGATTACGACCATACTTTCCTTATTTGCTTATCGATTTATTCAAAGTGAGAGGCATTTGTTACTGCTGCATAACTAAGGTAGCAGAGTAGCTTCAAAACTATCACCATTGATTTTTTATGTCGATCGATTTGATATATCTCAGACATTCAGGCATGTAACTCTGGAGCAAATTCGCGTTCAGTACGAATACAGGTCATTTAGACGATTCCTGACTATGCAATTTGGAAGCAGAAAAATGCTTGTAACTTTGTTCAGTAACCAGATAAGCAGATAGAGAAGACTTTCTTGAAATTACCTTTTGAAAACCTTTCAAATGATTTGCATCTCACTGGAAAAGTCCATTGGGAAAGGAAATACCTTGTAAGATCCAGAGTCTTTTGAAGCGAATCACTGAGAGCTTTCATTACTGTAAGATTACGTGTATCTTATCCGTACCAATTACATTTGTGAGAAACCCCTTCTGAAAAAACTCCTATAATAAGCCTAGAGACTCATGTAAAAGGCTTTTTACGCATGCGAATATCAGTAACCTCGAAATTCATGAGATTAAAGTGAGAGAGCTTTCACATTTTTCGAAACTTTTTGTGAGCAAAAATGTCTCTTGTTAGCGTAGAAGAGCTTGAACCTTGTTTACATTTATGGGTTGTGAATTCATTTGATACTGCTAAAAGCAAGTTCTGCTATGTGAACCTAGAGGTCTGCCAGAGACAAGGGAGAATAATTAATAATCAAACAGTGTATAAATTCGTTAGGATATGCACTTGAAAAGCCATTTAAGATGTAAAAACCAAAAAGCCATGCATATGCACTTGAAAAGCCATTTAAGATGTAAAAATACCAATTCTTTTACCAATCAAAAAAAACAGTTTGAAGCCACGTATGTCATGCCACATCACTGATTTCTGCAACCTATGGTAATCCGAAGTGTTACAGGGATCTAATCTGATGCGTCTACTTCTCTCAATCTTTCTCGTTGCACATGCACAACAAGAGGACTTCACTTGGAATCGTTGGGGTGAGCATGCCTGCATTAGTTTGTTAGATGTTAGTTTGTAAGTCTTACCGATATTTTTGTAAAATTGTCACAATCTTTACTTTCAAATTTTTTGTTTGAATGTTTTTACGAAAGAGATTACGCTCTCTCATGCTTAAGGTTACCATCTTGACATCACAGTAATACAAGCTATAAATAAAAGCGATAAAAATACTATAACTTAGTATCAGTCGTTGACGTAAATTTATTTTTGACCTTGGCTTCCATACTCTACACTGTCTTACCAAGAAAAATTGATAGCAATTCTCTAAAAATTCAATTATTTCTCTTGGTTCAATTTTGGATTTTTTGTACATTCTATTTTGCTTCAGATATTCTCTTGTATAAATTATAATGACTACATTTACTATACATAACAGAGTGCACTTTGTTTGATTCAAACAGTTTGCTTTTTAGAGCGATTGTTCATTTTTTATTTCTCTGGTACAAGACTTACAGGGGCTTTCAATCTGGGTGCCACGGCCGCGTGACTCGGGTCCTCGCGAGCAGCATCCTTTGGGCCACTTCGGCATGTTCGTAAACGTGTGTCGGAGCATTTTCCCAAACTCGTTATCCATTGATGCCTAAAGATACTGTATTTCCCAAGCCTCAAGGCAAGATACCGTATCCGCAGAAAGCGAACGCGGCGAGACAGAAGCGTGCAGCGTCTGCCGTGACACTTGAAAGCTCTTTGTATCAGTCTATTACCTCCGAATGTAAATACGAGACTGATAAACTCCCTGCTCCAATTTCCGAGAATTCCAATTGTGATTTTCTACCTGATAAATTTAGAGCAGCGCACTGTTGACTGCATTTCAAGTGGAACTAAGGACGATTGCATTCTCCTAGCTCCAAAGGCAGTGTTGCCAAAAGATCCCAAGCAGTACAGGTAAGCTTTCAAAGTGAGTAGAATTGTAGAAATCTTAACAGTGTAATGATCTTCATTTACACCTTTTCGTAGATGCCGCCGTGAACCCATGCCTCAAACTGATTGGAATGAACGTGCGCGAAATTCGACGACGCGCATCGCATGCCCTATCGGTTGCGCACCAAATTTTGATCTGTCCGTAAGTAAAGAAAACTCTCCTTGCTTCTTGAAAGGGTTGAAGTGCATCAGTCCAGGTCATAACGAAGGTTCCATTCAATAATGATAAATGTCAGAAGTACTACACATACGGAAAATACCGAGATGAGAAAGAAAACGAGTGGTAGGTTATCAAGAAAGATACTTTCTAAAGCCTCACTTATGTTTCACTTACTCATTCACATCATTTCAGGTACTTGTGGATGACTGAGCCATGTGTGGCCGCGTTGACCACCCACTGTAGATTCAAGGATGTGCCGTTGAACGCTAAAAGTAGCTCGCGGAAATTGCTACAGAAAGCATTGTTCAATCGCGCTTAATCTCTATCATCAGACATTAAGTTGCATATTTATTAAATTATTCTAAACACTTTCTATCATGGTACGAATTTTGCTAGAATTCGCTCAAGTTTCTGAATCAAACAAATCTGTCATAGAGTTGTCACAATGTCGAAGTTTCACTACTGGGCAATCATGTTTACCTCTAAAATGCTGGAAGGCAGTGCACTCATTTTTAATCGAAATTTATGCAAAAAATCAATACACTTCTGCTTCTCGGGCTCAAGCAGGAAGTTTTTGTGAAAACTACCTCGTTCACTCAATTATTCTGAAAATTGTTGTAAACAGTGCCCACAATATGTTGTTCTCAAAAAGAAAAAACGATAGGCTGTCTTTCCGGAAAAAAATCGGCAGTTTGTCGCAAGTACGCATGAAATCCTCAATTTCGAGAACTGCAATCCCTCCAAACTTCACAGAAAGCAAGGTACATAGAACAATCAAGTCAATTTGTAAATATCATCCGTGTTTGTGTGTCTGATCTGAAATGGCCCGTAAGCCATTTCAATATAAAAACTAGTTTCTACAAATGGATGGGCTTATTTTTGTACTGACCATAGTATCTTATATATAAAGCTGAATGTTTGTCTGTCTGTATGTCTGTATGTGTGTACGTATGTGCGGAATAGAAATTTTTATTTCTGAACGGATCGGGACCAAACTTGGCACACATACACTTTGGGCCCCGGCGGGTGTCATAGGCTACTTTTCGTTATCGATCGATATCGATTTTATCGATTTTTTGCAAAATTTGAGCTACAGGGCTGGGAGTTGGCACAGGGGGGTAATCGAGCATGCTGATTACAAATATATTATAGACAGGCCCGGGCGGAGCCGGGTTTGCCAACTAGTCTGTACTATAATCTCGATCATAGAGCTATGTATACCTTCACCTTGGGCGCCATGATAGAATACAGTCTTCACCTACAAAAAACAAAAGCCATCCGGGGTTTTGTCCCGGATGTCATAATCCTGACTATATCGAAATGGATGTGAATGAAGCAAATATAGGGAATAATATCCTTTGATTAACTCAGCAAAGCCGACAACTTGCGTTTTTATAACCTTTTTTTCAAATAAAATGTTTCTGTAGACGTTTCTTCAGAATTTAGGACAATATTTCTCACTTAACCTCTTATTTAACTAGATTGAGTTTCAGAAGTTTAGGGAAGCTGCTGGAATCGAATGGAAACGCGAAAGTGCCCTTAATTTTTGCGCAAAGACTCGAGCCC
Organism: Cylicocyclus nassatus; assembly: GCA_958299035.1. Classification (NCBI taxonomy): domain Eukaryota; kingdom Metazoa; phylum Nematoda; class Chromadorea; order Rhabditida; family Strongylidae; genus Cylicocyclus; species Cylicocyclus nassatus. Next base: position 59,050,521 of record CATQJL010000112.1, on the reverse strand, counting down.
GATGCTGGTCTATCTTGTTAATGAGTGTTTTTAACGCTTGAGAGCACCGACAACGTGTCAGTGCTCCTCGTCGTGTCAGGCGTTCAGAATGATATAAAATATTGCGGGGTTTTGTTAAGACCTCGTGGAGATCTACGACCAGAACCAAATGCCCTGTCGGCTCTGGTCTTTCTCCTCTGCTCGTCTGCGTCTCCGCGCGTTACACGCTATCTCGCTACCCCAAACGGGTTTAGGCGTGGCTCTGGCACCCTTTCCTTCGTCGTTCTGAACCCATTTCTAGCAAATTGTATATCATATTAATGCACAAGATCCCTGCTTTCTTGCTGACAATATCTCAAACCACGTTTTTTGGTTTAAACGAGAAATCTGGCAAAAATCTTCTTGTCGCCTCTTGTTCTTACCCTAGCTTAACTTTTTTCACGCGGTCTTTCGCGCATTCTCTAGATCTTTTTGTTAATAATGCAGATAGGGGTCCAATGCTTATCTCTTCAATTAAGGCGGAATTTAATTAAAATTTGTTGGAAAAGTGCAAAAATGCGTTTTTCTTTAGAATGTTTTATTTCAGTGATTTCGCAGCGATTTTTTTTCAGCTTGGACGATTATTGCTCAGATTAATGAGGGCAACAATTTAGACAACGTCCCAAAAACGAGAACCACAATGCGGGGTAAAAATTTAAAGGACATCAGAAACTAGCTTGGCTTTGACGCGCATTTCGACAAGGTAAGAACAAAACTCTAGTTTTCAAAACTAATTCTTTTCTTGTTTATCTTCTCTTGATAATCTTACTTTCGAAACATGGTTGTTTTCGGAATAAACACAAAAAAAACTAGCTTTTTCTCGTTTTCCCCCATGTTGTGGACTGCGTGGTTCTGGAGCAAAAACTTGCGATGCCGCCAAATAAAAAATTCCAAACTTACTGCAGCGTTTTTATCCAATTTTCAAGGAATTTCTTTGCTTTCACTAACTTTTTTCTTTTTTTTCTCTAGTTTTGTATGAATAACCTTCACTTTTGAGGTCCTGTCTCTAGACTATGAGGTATGCTTTGTACTATCAAAGCGAAGTCTATGTCTACACGATAAGATTAGAGTTTATGCACAAGTGCGTGTATGTTTACGCATGTATAGTAGATGTCATCCGTCTCGTCACCTCGTTGCGATGTGTGTTACTGCACACATCTGAAATTCTGGATGAGGCGCTGGGGTCCCGCCGTACCGTGCTTACACCAAGTGACAGTACGGTTAAAATTTAACGCAAAACTGTCTGTTTTTTATATCTTCATGCTATACTCTGTTCTTAGCTTCACACACCGGCTAGTTCTCGGTTATTTGTCGTTTCAATGTCATGCATGATGTTTCAGATCGAATATATCAGATTTATCACTTTTACTTTCAGGAGTAGACAGAAGATGGGCAAACTTGCAAGATTCTGAAGTAAATCCGCTTTCGTCAGTATTGTCGTATGCAGAAGGAGCAGAGTATCTTTTGAGCAGTATTAGTTTCAACTTCCTTCTCACTGATATCAAAAGCCGTGGTTTTTTTGCTGAATTTATTTTGAGAAGCTTTTCTAGATTGAAGAAAGTTGAAACTCTTACTGCCTAACGGATACCCTACTCTTTTTTTCTTAAAAGCAGACCTACCTTGAAAGTTTGCAAGTTTGCCGATCTTCTGCCTTCTCCTGAAAGTAAAAGTGATGAATTTTGAGATTCGATCTGGAACGGCATGCATGGCGTATAAAGGCGACATATAATCGAGAAGACCATGCGTAAAGCTAAGAGCAAAAAAAACATTAAAATATGGAAAATAAGCAGTATGGCGTCAAATTTTAGCCGTACTGTGCACTTGGGGTAGGCGCGGTACGGCGGGACCCCAGCGCCTCATCCAGGATTTCAAATTTTTGTGCAGTAACACACATCGCACCGAGGTGACTAGATGGATGACGTCCACTATACCTGTTCAATAGAATGGTTGTATAGATTCTCTTTGAGGCTATGCATTGCACCGCCTGAAAAAAGTAAATGAATGCTGCTATTATTTCTCCACCCACTGCTACGGAAGCCGCCTCCGCCCTTTCTGACCTCTCAGTACGGCCGGTCGTCAAGACGGGTGGGCCACACCGCACGCTTGACTCTAATACAGCTAATATAAAACATTGAATAATTTGGTTGATTTTCGCTAAAATCTCTGGAACGTCTAACAAAACCTAAATACAGGGTGTCCGTAAAGTATGTATACACTGTTTGATCGTTAATATCTCTTTTTTAATATCTCTTTTCCCAAGAAGTCTTTTGCCTTGTTTCAGGTACCATTTTGTAGAGCTGGCTTCAACTTAGATTTGCAGTATAGAACAATCACCCATCTCTCTTCATTACTATGGGATTACGGTGAAACCTGAAACATATGGTGTCAATGTGGAAAAAGCTGCCGTTTTTCAAAGTTTTTCAAAAAAATGTGAAAACTTGTGTAATAGGGTTTTTGTGGACGCTGAGTTCAATACTCAGCTATTCACAAAATTACGAAGCTTTCTAAACGGTGCAATGGCACTTTTTAGGAACATTCAGAAAATGGCTGCTACCTCTTACCTGGCATAACCCTTCAATGAAGCATCATAAAAAGTTGGGAACTTTACAGTTAGAATCAACAACTCTAATTAGCCTAGTGCAAAAGTTTTCAGGCTGTTTTGTCTCCTTTCTGAGACAAAATATGGCCTTTCATGGCCCAAAACCCTCTTTCAACTTTCTACCGTAATCCTACAGTAATGAAGAGAGATGGGTGATTCGTTCTATACCGCAAATCTAAGTTGAAGCCAGCTCTACAAAATGGTACCTGAAGCAAGGCAAAAGACTTCTTGGGAAAAGAGATATTGACGATCAAACAGTGTATGCATACTTTACGGACACCCTGTATATTTCTGATCTTGTTTCCACTGCTAACCTTTCTAATAGAGAAAAGTTTATGGTGACCGGATGTCTCTAGTTAATTTTTAGAATTTTCTCGAATTTGGTTTTGTTTCATAACAGCACAGAGTGTAAATAAAATGCTATACTTTTTCTAATAAATAAATTACTTCATCCTGGTTATACATAGTGAAGAGCATATGAATTTATAGTGTTTTCTTAGACAAAGTTATATATTTACGGTACAAATATTCATTAACCTGGCGTTACAATTAGGCCCGTGTAGGACCACCTAGAAATGAACTTGACAAGAAAGGTAAAGCATGACAATAGATCAAAGAGTTGTTTTCGTACTTAACTTTGCCACATCTGACTGGATGAACAGCAATTGCAAGTCTGCAAATCATACTGAAACCAATGTGATATCTACAATGGCAAATTTTGATGCTCTGGTAAGACTACATATCTTTGGAACAATTAAGGTGATGCTTGAAAAAGAGAAAAATTCTAGCGGCACACTGAAGGAATTTCAATAGCAAGAATATGATCATTCAGTAGTCTGCAACGAAGACAAACAGAGACAGAACGTTCAAAGGCAGCTTCCGGGCAAGTCTGGACACATGGGGATCTCACTTGGATAGTAATTTTGGGGCTCTAACTAAGCCGCTGCCCAACAGGCAGCTCAGGTAGTGCACTGACGGCTGAGATATATCTCGAAACTGGACCCCGCGATCGTATTTCGCATGGATTCATGACGCAAAGCGTGGGTCCTGGCGAGAAATTGCTATGAAGTCATGCGACTACGATCGCGGGGTCCAGTCTCGAGGGGAATATCTCAGGCGTTAGAGCACTACCTGCGCTGCCGCTTGGGCAGTGCCTTAATTAGGGCCCCAAAGTACTTTCCATGTAAAATTTCCAGGTCCAGATCTGTCTGGACGCTGCCTTCAAACATCTTGGAGAGATATGTATTGTTAAGTCAGTGCTGTTTACACATGGTGGAAAACACACAAGAGCTCGTAACTATAGACTAAAGAGCTAATTAGTTGACATCAGGATAAATTGACTGTGACTGATTTGATACCACTCCTTGCCCAACGACGGGTTGTGCGTGGGCTCCATGTTGAATTACTACAGGTTGAGCAATGTAATGAGTTTGAGGTTGAACTACGAAAACTTCTTCACGATGGTGATGATGTTGATGGTGACCATAATGATCGAGGTGGTCGTGATGATCGTAATGATGACGGCCTCCAGCAAGAATCACTTTGAAAGCATGTATAACTCCAGGAACGTATAGCAACAGTGTAAGCAGGGAATTGATCCAGAAGGCGCGATGACATCCCTGATCCAACAATAGCGCGAGAGGCTGTAAATCTTTGTACACGTGTTCTGTCTGTATAGAGCTCTCTTATTCACTGCGCTCTTCCAATAGGGTTGGAGCGAAAGTCCCTACGTAATTTGACTGCAGTGACTTTTCAAAATCTGCAGTAAAAATCACGATTTCCTGTTTAAAGAGTAAAAGGGTTTTTTTCACGGTGTTGAATTAAGACTTTGTTCGTTATGTTGAAAAATAAAAGTTCAGAAATTGCAGATAGATTTCAAAGTTACTGAGCTTTCAAAAATTGAGACCTATGCCGAAAATCGTTGCTACCGCCAGAGGCTTCTGAGGGAACGGCCATAGGTTGTCGGTGTTGTCGATGTTGTCGGTGTTGTCGGTGTTGTCGGTGTTCGGGGTTGCCGAGGTTGCCGGTCGTTGTAGGACCTCATGATAGCCTCCACGTTTCGCGCGCTTCCTAAACTGTCTCCGACCCCGACAACACCGACAACACCGACAACACCGACAACATCGACAACCTATGGCCGTTCCCTGAGGAGAGAAATGCTCCTCCTCCTCCCCCCCCCCCCCCGCTCCGCCAAAAAAATCTTAGGGCCCCACTGATCTAATGGAGATTCCGAAAATTAATACCTTTCAGCACAGACTAATTTTTCATCTCTCAACAGCTATACGAACTTTCGCAGTTCGTAAGTTCTTTGCGCCTGATATGAGTCACAGCAATCAACATCTGGCGCAGAGCTACAGCTGACTATCTGTGGAATGTGGAGGCTGAGCTAAAAGCGTATAAAAAAAGATAGAAGCAGTTTAGAGAAACATTTTCGTAGAATGCCATGTTGCAATTCCTCCCTTTCAATTTTATTTCTCAGTGTAGCTAATCTTCCACTTCTTCATCATTTCTCATTCTTATAATTGCTTTTAGCTCACCGTTGACATTTTGCTCCTTTCGCTCAGATGCATAGCAATCACATATCTTAGTGGCATGTTATGCGTTCTCCATAGATTCGCAGATAGCTTCTATATAGTTAGAGTCACAGGCATATTTTATGCTTAGTTACAGGTCTGTTTATTTGTAGGATTCCAGAATGCTTATAGTTGCTCATTATTTATGCTCATTACTGTTTATTATCGGTTGCTTGTAGAGTCGCGTTTATGTGTTGATAAATTTTCTAATAAAGGTTTAATTACCCAAGTTTGAGGTACTGTGCGCGCAGTGCAACAAACAATCAAAGTCCCGCGTGGCAACAAACAACAACGTACAGTCCGATATAAGACACCGAACCTCCGTACAATTGGTGCATCCGGTCAAACACAGGTACGATTTGTTGCACTCAAATAACGCTTCAATTGCTAACACTGCATGAGCTCACAGGTTAACGCACAGCTTCAGACAAACTAACCCAAGCATGGCTAGCACAATTAGGTCGCTTAAAGGACTGGTAACCAAAAGAAATGAAGCAGCCTTGCAATGGCTACAGGAATCTAGCCAGGTACCCCAATCAGAGGGGGAAAGTTGGGTTTGGGAAAGAGACGCAGATACGTGCCAGAGGAACATCGACCTCTTGGAAAAGTCTCTGCTAAACTTAACCAAGGCCTTCGATGAAGCAACGGAAACGACAGATGAAGAAGAAGATCGTCTCGACAAGTACATCAAAAGAACTCATGCAACCATAATGAAACTGCACGCGCACAGGTCCTCATTGGAGAACCGAATAAGTAGCACTTACAGAACAAGTGAAACAAACCACCAATGTTCTGCAGCTCTCAGCAAGCTCCCAGTTATCCCCATTCCTATATTTACAGGAAAGAAATGGGAATGGGATAATTTTTGGGCTTTATTCAAAGCCAAAGTGCACGACCAAAACCTCACAGATCTCCAGAAGTTCAACTATCTGCTTAGCTCGCTAGGTGGGGAGGCGAAACAATCGGTTTCGCGATTCTTCGTATCGGCCAGCAACTATGAGAAAGCCGTGGAACACCTGACTAAGCGATATGGAAATAAAAGCGGGATAGTGAGGCAGCTGAACAAAAACTTGAAGAACTGTTCAGCAAGAGGTCCTAGCACATTGGAGCAAAGGCAATTATGGGACCAGCTAAGCACAATAGCAACACAGCTGCAAGAACACGAGCAGCAATTGGATAATGAACTGACAATCGAGACTTTTTTGGATAAATTCCATGTACGCATACGAAGAGCGGCGTTGGAAAAACAGCTGAAAAACGAAGATCGTCAGGAATGGACACTGAACCAATGGCTAGACGCCATTGACGAGCTACTTTCCCAAGAAGAAGAACTGAACGATAGACTCTCGGCAGAAGCTCGACAATATAGAAGAAGCACAGAGCCGAGAAGTGGAGGAACACAAAGCATAGGGTGCGAGTGCTGTGGACGAAGTGGACACAGATGGACATTCTGCCCAGACATTCCCACAGCAGCACAAAAGAAAAGGTTCCTTCTTGAATTCAACAGGTGCCTCAATTGTGGGTCTGCGAATCATAGAGTGGCGTCGTGCCCAAGCGGCAACTGCAGAAAGTGCCACAAAAAGCACCACACAGCAATATGCTCGGAGAGCAGGCTAAGAGAGCCGGAGTACCATCGCAAGTTGGCAGAGCATCAAGAACCCACAGAAAAGAAAGTTTTCCAAAAAACGAAAGGCACCGCTCGACTCCACTCGAAACAACATACAGTTACAAAAAGTATAACGGAGCGAGAAGCACACGACACTTCAATGGATCAACAAAAACCATTGGAAAGTGTTACGCCAGAGGCCCCACTGGTACTGCAACTGAAGAAGAAAAACGAGTGGAAACAAGGCAAAGTGATCTTACTCACCGGAGCAGTTAAGATCATTAATGCCGAAGGAGAAGCCCGCGAAGTAGTCGTTTTGTTGGATACCGGTTCAGAACTCTCGTTTATGGAGGAACAACTCGCAGTTAAACTCAACTTGCCAGTAGTGGGTACAACTTCACTAGAATTGAACACATTCGGCACGCCAGCTACGAAGATCAAAACCTGTGCGATTACGCGCTTAACGCTGATGGATCGCAATGGAACCAAGCACAGTGTACAACTTTACAAAAATGATTACATCACAAGTGCCGTACAACGAGCAAGCCTCAATAAGGAAGATTTGCAGTTTATCCGAAAAGGAAAATACCGCCTATCTATGCCAATAGAAGAGGGAGCAGTGAAACCACAGCTTACTCGGCTGTGATTACCTCTGGAACTTTATTGAGTCTACCAAAAAGCTGAGTCTACCATCAGGCTTGTAGCTAATACCCACTAAATTGGGGTACACTATTAGCGGCAGGCAAAGCCAATGTAGCCAAAGATCGGCAATAATATGCACTTTACAAGGTTCCGAAACCGAAAAGGAGATATGGGACCGTTACTGGTCTTTGGAATCAACCGGCACAGAAGAATTTACTGGTACACAGCAAACCGAGCTGCAGAAAATAAACGAGAAGGTACTCCAGGACTTCAAGGAGTCGATCGAAAAGCGAGAAGATGGCTACTATGTACGTTTGCCATGGAAAGAAGACCATCCAGATCTTCCGGATAATAAAGCACTGGCTCTCAAGAGACTGGAAAAGGTCTTGGAGATATACCAGAATGACACGGAGACCTTGAATGCATACGACAAAACATTCAAGGACCAGTTGGAAAAGGGAGTCATAGAGGAGGTATCGCCAAATGAGCCAACGGAAGGAAGCATAATACACTATCTACTGCACCAGGCTGTTATCACGCCATCAAAAGAAACAATAAGAATGAGGATTGTATTTGATGCGTCGGCTCACTACAAGGATTGCCCATGCTTGAACGACGTCCTGCATCAAGGCCCCCTCATTTTACCAGACTTGGTGGGAGTGATACTTCGGTTCCGACTCCACCGGATTGCAGTAATGTCGGACATCGAGAAGGCTTTTCTACAAGTGCGGTTACAAGAAAGAGACCGCGACGCAACGCGCTGCATATGGATAAGGGATATTACGCTCCCACCCACGCCAGACAACTTGGTGGTCTACAGCTTTACCCGAGTCACTTTCGGTCTCAATGCTTCGCCGTTCTTGTTAAGTGCGACGATAGTTATCATCTAGAAAACACAGCAAGTAACGACGATATGGCACCGGAAATCAGGAAAAACCTGTATGTAGATAACCTCTTTTTTGGAGCACAGTCATCCGAAGAAGCACTCGCGAAATACACTCACACAAAAACGCTATTTCGCGAGCTGAATATGAATCTTCGAGAATACCGCTCCAACGACCAGCAATTCAACACAACAATCGCCGAAGCGGATAGGATGAAATCCATTTGTCCAAAGGTTCTTGGAATTCCCTGGAATTCAGAGGCGGACAAATTTATCATCAGAGGATCTATGGTTGCTTCAAAGGAGAAGATTACCAAACGCACCGTTACACAGCAACTAGCATCGATATACGACCCAATGGGATTCATAGTGCCTCTTTTGCTTCCAGCCAAAATATTCCTTCAGTCGCTGTGGAAGGAAGAGCTGGATTGGGATACGCCGCTTACCGCACCATTACAGGATCAGTGGCGGCAGATATCGAGCGAGATATCTACATTCTACAAGGAAATAAACAGGCAAATCATCAGGAAACCCAACACTGCGCGATTGGTCGTTTTTACAGATGCTAGCCAATGGGCAATGGCAGCATGCGCGTACCTCACGACGGAGGAAGAATCCAACCTGATAATGGGAAAATCAAAACTCCCATCAATAAAGACAGCGATGACGATACCGAAGCTGGAAATGAACGCAGCAACGTTAGGCTTGCGGCTAGCTTGGTTTATCTGTAAAGAACTGGAATCGATCTATCGCATTAACGAGGTTATATGCTACACAGATTCCGACATAGTACTGGCATGGATAAAAGCACCTCCAACCCGACAGAGCGCAGGTGTCTTAGTGACTAATCAGACTGGCAGAAATGAGACGGATAAACAAGGATCTGAAGAACCAAAACGTAACGTGTTTCTTTGGACACGTCACAACGTCAGAAAATCCGGCCGATTGCGGATCAAGAGGACTGACAGCGGAAGCACTGCAGAATCATCAATGGTGGAAAGGACCACACTTTATAAACAGGCCAGACTATACGAAGCTGAGCACGATCACAGAAGAAGAAAAAACGACATCAGCTCTAGTGGAGGTAATAGCGACAACAAAAGAAGCATCAAAAGACGAGATTATAGATCTACAAAGATACAGTTCTCTCGAGAAAGCCCAGAGAGTATGCGTCTACGTATTACGCTTTATAGGGAAATCGCTAAACCATTTTACCGAAGAAAGAAAGGAAGCCATTCAAAGGACCATTCCGGCACTGAAAGCAATCTCAAAGGCGCAGAACATCACGGGAGCAGAGATGCATAAAAGCAGAATGTGCATAATTCGAGATCACCAAAAACACTACGTGAGCGAACATCAAATAAAATCACAAAAGGAGTTGAACATCCGAAAGGACGAGCAAGGAGTGCTACGCTGTTACGGGCGCTTAAGCAAGTCAGATCTATCGACTACGACGAAAACACCGATATACATCGCATCAAAAACCGCGTTAGCACAGCTCATCATCGCAGAAGTACACAACAACTATCACCGCGGAGTCACTCACACGATCTCCTCAGTTCGGGAAAACTACTGGATAGCGAAAATAAGGCAGCAAGTGAAGAAAATCATCAAAGGGTGCGTACCGTGCCAAAAGATGAACAACCTTCCCTTCTATTATCCTGACATGGAAGCTTTGCCGACTACGAGAGTGCAGAAAGCAAATCCATTCGCGCACACTGGATTGGATTACTTTGGTCCACTAACAGTAACGGATAACCATGAAGGATCTAACAAAGCTTACGGATGCATCTTCACCTGCCAAATTACACGACTTATACACCTCGAACTGGTAGGAAACATGACGACAGAAGCATTCTTGAACGCATTAAGATTTTCGCAAGAAGGGGAGTTCCGCAAACGATTACTTGCGATAATGCACCGACGTTCTTATTGGGAGAGCAAATCCTCATAGACACCATGGAAAATATGGTACACAGCACGGAATTTGAAAGCGAAATTGCACGGCGAGAAATCAAATGGAATCACATCACCCCTTACGCACCGTGGCAGGGTGGTTTCTACGAGAGGCTGATACGTTCCATTAAAAACTCGCTCTACAAAACGCTGGGAGTGCGTCCCATAACGTTCGATGGTTTGAGGACAACACTCACAGAAATAGAAGCCGTGTTAAACTCCCGACCACTCACCTACCAGGAGGAAAAATGGGATGATCAACCCTTGCTACGGCCTATCGATTTTCTTCAGAACGAGATAATCTTGGATTACCCCCTAAGATACATGGGCGAGGAAGGACAAGACAAGATTTATCACACACCGGAAGAAGCACAACAGTTAGCAACGCAACGTCAAACAGAAGCGGCATTGAAGACGTCAATCGACTTGACAGAGCAATTCTGGCAAACGTGGAGAGAACAATATCTCACCAGTCTTCGAGAGCAACACAAAATAAGGATGAATGAAAAACGTGGATCGAAAAGGACACCAAAAATAGGCGACATCGTTATACTTTGGGACGCGATACAACCGAGAAATACATGGAAAACAGCAAGGATAGTACAAATTGAAGACTCACCTTCGAAGACGATAAGAGAAGTCATAGTTGAAACTCCCAATAAAAGAAGATTACGTCGTCCAATAAATCGAATAGTGCCGCTGGAAATAAATAGCGATGATGACTCACCCGCAAGACAGCAGCAAGAAAACACAGAAGCTCGATATAATTTACGTCCGAGGGCACGCATCAATTACAAGGAACAAGAGGCAAATGAACAAAGAGAACGAAGCGATAAAGGACTCATCTCAACCACTTCACTCTTCGCAGTGGCGCTACTCTCGCTTTGCGTGCAGATGACGAGAGCGGTACCCAATAAAAGTAATTATCAACTACATTGCAAAGAATGAGGAGTGGTTCTCTCACAATCCAACGGACTTCCCTATGAGATATGCGCAGAGGAGTATTGCATAGAGTTTCGGACACCTCGACATCAGGAGATAGTGAAGTTTCCGCCACAGATAACATTACACGACCACCTCGTAGAATGGAAAACATTCGATGGCACAGATGTCACCATAATGGAGACGACCTGCAGGGCAGCTCCCTTCTGCAAACAAATCGACTGCGTCTTCTGTTCTGCGATGATTGCAAATCCGGAATGCTGGCCTCGGATAGCCATTGCAGCCACAGGACTCATGATTTATGCAGGAGTTGCCGTATGTTATTGTATCTTCCACGTACCGGTAGTAGTGGGAACACCACTACTTTACTTCCTGAAAATCGCGGGATCGTGCGGAAAGTGGTCGATCAAGCTGATGTGGAATTTCATCACATCCCCATTTCCAACGAGTTACCGTCGACGCCGTAGAAGATATTCACTATCCGAACAAGTCATTCTCCTCGCCATAGTTGACATAGCAACAGCTCAAGGGTGCCAGGATGTCAACATATTCGCTCACAGCCGGTCTTGCTATATAACAAACCACAGTGAGTACTGCACGATAGATACCGCAGAAATTTTGAAGATCAATCCGTTCAAGCAAGAGGCTTGCCTTCGCTTACGAAGCAATCATGCGAGTGTTTTGGAAGCAAAACTACTGTGGAAGGGTCTCAACCTGATTTGCGAGAAACAAACAACATTATTCTCAAGAAGCACCAGGTGTGCACTGTTGGATAGCAAGAGGTGCCCTCATGCTGGCTCATGCACAGGAGAGAAGTGCGGAAACGTGACGCGGACTTCACAGATATCCGAGCTGCACAGGGCAAACCACTTTCTAGGTATTACAGGCTGCGTGGAAAGCTGTGGAGGCCCCGGGTGCGACTGCTTCTATCCCAGCTCGGGATGTCTATTTTATAGAATTTATCTCATACCAAATGATGAGAAAGTCTATGAGTTTTTCAAGTGCAACCGATGGAAACCGATAGTGAACATGCAACTGCAAGTCAGCGATGCGGATCAATCTCCACGAGAGTATGATTTCTACGTAGTCCCAAATCAACCAAGGAGCCTACCACCATTCATAGTCACTCTCTCATCGATCAGCATACCACCCACTCCTACGTTGCATACAAACTTCCTCACCGATGGAACCATAATCGCACAGACACCAACTCAACTGGAACCTCCGCTAGCATGCGCTTCATCTCAGGACGCAGCAAACCTCACCTGTGAAGTGAGAGAAGACTGTAAATGCACGCCCGCGGAGGTGAAAATGAAGTGCGACTGCAAAGAAGTGAACCTCACCGCCCTGATTCGGGAACCGCGGTATAGACTACCCATACTACAACCGAATCTTGAGTTCCACCCAATAAATGGCACTGTGGTATCGAAAATACCTCAATTGCCCACAGCGAAATTTGTTCTACGCATCAAAGGCAGATTCAACACAACAGCGATGCGATCGCAAGCAGTCTGTACGAGTGAAGATGCACACTGCCAAGGATGCTACAAATGTGCTAAGGGGGCAAAAGCCCTGATTACGTGCAAGTCGTCTACACCCAAGACTTGGGCAGAAATCCGATGCGGTGACGACGCATTTACAATACAATGCACAGACCAGGGCCTACAAACAAACCTGAGCTTTGTAAGCGAGACAGCACTATTTTATCGAAAATGTACAATCCAGTGCGGAATAACTATAAGCGAGTTCAAGATCACAGGATTACTCCACTACACAGGAAGCCTAGAGGGAGCCGTACGGCGCGTTCTGAAAGGAGAAAGCGAAATTCTCTCCGAGATCAATTTGCCGGACTTCACACATCTAGCGGAGACATTCCTGACACGGTGGATGACTCTCGCCATCACAGCATTGCTAGTGATAGTGGCCTTGCTTATAACCTATTTTGCTGTGACTAACGCTTTTCTCTGCACGGTCACCAACACGATCTGCCACATATTTCTCGCACTGTTCAGATTGACCTTCCGTCTGCTTCGCATCTTATGCATGATACCCTTCCGGTGCCTTTATTTATGTCTCGGTAAGAAAACGAAATCCGAGGAAAAGAATTTGTGAAGGCGCAAGTCGCACTTTTGTACCCAATCTACATATATTTTTTATGCCGGTGTAACAGTTCTAAAAGGGTAGCTTTGCTGTGTAATCGCTTCCTAGAGATGCAACTATTGTTTTGACCAAAGAATGGTTACTAGATATAGGATCCATAGAAACCACAAATCAAGGCGATACAAATTGCATAGACCATGAGAAGTGCCACCAACGAAGAGAACGCGCAGTAAAAACAAATTGCGAGATAAATGCCAAAATCAAAACACAGCCGTTCACTGCCTTCAACCGCCGAAACCAAAAAAACGGTCCTCATAGTGAGCGCACGCCGCACTGCGGAGACGACGAATGATGACAAGCTCACCAATCACCACCGACTAATAAAGGCACCACTAGTTGATAGATCATCAAGTCCAACAGTACAGATATCACTTTCGGTGTTGAGGCCGGAGGGTACGGTGGTGATGTCGATTGCAACTCCTAATGCTTTGCTTGCGGATTGAATCGCTTTTTTCCAGATCCAGCTTCGACAAGCATGCAACCCCAATCAATCGTGAAGCACCGCACAAACATAAAAGAGCGCTATGAAACTCTGTACAAGCCTGCACAGGGGCGATTCAATTTCAAATCACAGCCTATTTCCAATCACTCTCTTTCCAGGGATGGCGAGACTCGTAGAGTTGGAAAGAAGAGTGAAAGCAGAGCTCGCATGGAAGTCCTTCATTGTCGAAGAGTCATCGAAATTTACAGAAGCACAGATCCAGCAAAAATTGAAGTATTGTGGCGATAAGTGCAACGAGTTTGAAGAACGGCTCGAACAGGCGAAACTGGACGTCATCGCTCTCAAGGGAAAAAGATGGGAAACTTCGTATACAGTGAAAGAGTCACTGCAATATATGCTGGAGTTCCAGGAACTCCGCGCACGGCATACGGAGGAGAAAGGAGAGCTGATCTCCTGGGCGGACCAGCTCCTGCTTGCCCATGAGTGGTACGAGATCCTTGTGGCAGGAGACGAGGCACAGGAAATCGACAGACTGATGTTTTTGAGCGGTTTGGAAGAAACAGTGATTCAGGTCCAACAGAGCCAGGCTATCCACAGCCGAAGCAGGTTAAACGATTTTACAAGAAGGAGACCATTGGTCCAATTCTGCACAACATTCGTCTCGGCTATGATGTCCTTCTGAATGAAGAATCGGAGGAAGTTCATGACGTGAAAGGGGAATTACTAAGAGGCTCAGCCAAAGAGGCCCAGTTGGTGAAAGAAATGATGGAAGGAATCAAATTACTCATAGATGAACTTCACCGACAACGAGGCGATAGACAAGGGAGTGGACACGGAGCGTCTGATTGGCAGATGAAGGAGATCAGAGATTCGATCGCAGGATTGAAAGATGAAATGAGACGCCAGAGGCAGGACCACGAGTGGCGTAATAGCGGACGAAACGAAGGATCTCTCAACGAAATCAGAGAGATGATAGCGCAGTTGACACAAGACATCCGCGGACATCATGAAGTAACCAGAAGCTGGATTCAGACTTTATACCTGGACATTCAGAACCAGTTGATACAGAATAGAGAAAGATGCCTGCAAGCAATGAAAGAGGAAACACAAGCAGAGCACAGGAACGTTCATCAGAAGCTGGGTTGCCTGGAGCAGCAGATCCTCGGACTAGGAGCACAGATGAAAGAAGAAGCCGAAAGGATGGGTCGAGAGTCAGCAAGGCTGCTAAGACAAGTTAAGGATGTAACTGTAGGAAGGGAGGTCAGAGCAACCGCGAACGACTCTCAAAGATACAGCAGCGGAGATGAGAGGCACGGACACAGCTCCGACAGGCACAGACGCTCCAGACGTCATAGTGGAGGGGGTAGCCCTCACAGAAGTCGCAGTGGAGAGCGAAAGACAAGAGAAGAAACGGAAGATCGGAAGCGAAAAAGACCAGTGCCGAAGAGTCCGACTACTCAAAGGAAACACAAATACGAGGAACTCCTCATTGAACACCAAGAAGAATGGGACAAAGTGCAAAAAGAGATGCAAAATCCTTCATGCCCAGAACGTCGGTTGGGCGATAGGGGTACCACTGGCGCACTCATGTGCATATACTGCAAGGAGGCAGGAAAACACTTCTCAGACGCGTGTCCAAGGGTAACCTCAGTCACGGATCGAATTTCACTACTGAACCGCGAAAGCCGTTGCCATCAATGCCTGAATCAACACCCGGATGCCTGTCTCAGACCATCTCAATGTTTCTACTGCACAAGATCAGGACGAGGAAGCGCAAACGACCACCATGCGAGTATCTGTTCACTCCCGGATAAAGTGGAACAGTTGCGACAGCGTCGTAAAGAAATCGAAAACCGAATTGACGAGTGCAGGGAAGAGTTGCGCAAGATGGAAACCGAAAGAGGGAGCGAGCATAGGGAGTAGACGCACAGCAAGGAGAATTCTAATCCCTCTTCTCGTCGTTGAGGCCGGAGTATACGAACTTTCGCAGTTCGTATGTCCTTTGCGCCTGATATGAGTCACAGCAATCAACATCTGGCGCAGAGCTACAGCTGACTATCTGTGGAATGTGGAGGCTGAGCTAAAAGCGTATAAAAGAAGATAGAAGCAGTTTAGAGAAACATTTTCGTAGAATGCCATGTTGCAATTCCTCCCTTTCAATTTTATTTCTCAATGTAGCTAATCTTCCACTTCTTCATCATTTCTCATTCTTATAATTGCTTTTAGCTCACCGTTGACATTTTGCTCCTTTCGCTCAGATGCATAGCAATCACATATTTTAGTGGCATGTTATGCGTTCTCCATAGATTCACAGATAGCTTCTATATAGTTAGAGTCACAGGCATATTTTATGCTTAGTTACAGGTCTGTTTATTTGTAGGATTCCAGAATGCTTATAGTTGCTCATTATTTATGCTCATTACTGTTTATTATCGATTGCTTGTAGAGTCGCGTTTATGTGTTGATAAATTTTCTAATAAAGGTTTAATTACCCAAGTTTGAGATACTGTGCGCGCAGTGCAACAAACAATCAAAGTCCCGCGTGGCAACAAACAACAACGTGCAGTCCGATATAAGACACCGAACCTCCGTACAACAGCTAACATTATTGAACCGATTTGCCTTCTCTGTAAGGAGCCTCTAGAGAAGCAGTAGTGAGCGTTCATGTAGCGAAAAAATGAATGCGCGGCTGCATGATACGAAACTGTACAGTCTTTGTAGGGCGCAAATGGTACAGTAGCCAGCAGAAGACTAGACAAGGTATTTATTGCATTGAGTATCCTGTATACTTGGAGAAATTCGAAATTTTTTTCGAATATTTGAATATCGAATATAGACGAAAATTGAAAGTTTCGAGTATTCGACTATCGAATAATATTCGAAAATCGAAAATTTCGAATATTCGACTATCGAATGATATTCAAAAATCGAAAATTTCGAATATTCGACTATCGAATGATATTCGAAAATCGGAAATTTCGAATATTCGAATATCGAATATCATTCGAATACCGAATATCATTCGACCTTCGAATATCATTCGATTTTCGAATATCATTCGAAAAATTAATGTCTATGTGTTATGATAACATGACCAAGCGCATAGTTTACAAGTACTGTAGGTCTTTGTAGTGCACTTTTATGCGACTACTACTCTGCAATACATGACTTATATCTCAGCGCGTTGCGCGGATTCTCTACATCTAGCCCTGCCGTCGCCAACTCTACGATACACATTTAGTATACACATTGTTGCACTGTATAAGTGCTTTACCCACAAATTTCGACTCGACACTCGTGGCAATAAGCAATCTTCCTCTCGTTGGCAATGCGATAACCTAAACCGTTGCTGGAAAATACTATACAATGACTGGTTCTACCATATCCCTTTCTCGCATTACAACAAACGACAAACTTCTTGACAAAACACTATCCTTCCGATCACTAGTGCATTATCTCGAATACGCCCTCAATTTACGATGTCGAGTGGAAGCAACGCTGCGACGATATCAGTAACATCTTCACGTTCACGTTCACATCTATCACCTTTCCCGAATGCGAATGAAGAACAGCGTGCACTAGACCTCAGGCAGGGTCGGTAGTAATCTGGTCGGAACTCACAGTTACTCTGACTTAACTCTGAGTTGTATCTGAGTTGACTCGCACCTTTCTTACCCCTTCAACAGCTGAATGGACCAAATCTAGAAAGCGATATATGGCAGGAGACTCTGTAACCGGTAATTTATCCCTAGTAGGAAAACATTGTCGAGATCGTTCTGCACAAGAAACAGCGCCACCAAACGCGCAGCTGTGCTTTGCGATAACTCTGAGTTTGGTGGGCGTTACAGTCTATCGTGGAACTCAGAGATAATCTGAGTTTGGTCAGAGAAAGAGAAATAGTGTACAAAAGAAGAGATGCAGCTAAAAAGTCCTTCGGAGTATATTTGCTCGTACTTTCAGCAGGTATGTGGGGAGGGGGGTATTAATGCCCGGTATCTACAAAATTTCGAAACCTTGTTAAACCTTGGTCTAGGAGGTTGTTCGGTGCGCAGATCGTATAATACTCATTTTTCACTTTTTCCTGCTGGGGTCATAAAGCCGTGTTACGGTGGATCTAAACGTTTAAACTCTAAGTTTAAGTTCTAAAGTTTACTCAATGACGCTCATGAAGAACTGATAGGCGCTGTTGAAGAACATTAAAATCTGGCGTCCCTGGATAGCGAAAAATCGATAGCAGCTACATCTGCAACAGAAATGGCGCATCACGATTACTGTATAGACTACTGCGCCAGGACCACAAAGCATATACAGGCCCCGTAAAATCCAACTGCCCACGCGTCGCTTTGAACACCAACGCGCGAGGCGGCTGGGAACGTTTGATCCCGAAGCGCTACAGGCCTTTTGCGAGCGACAGTGAGCGCGCACCCTTTCCGCACATATTTTTTAAACTTTTAAAAGGAGCTTTCGTCAATATACCCTGCATTGACGAGAACAACATGAAAGTTAAAGATTTCTTCAAATATAGTGAACGCCGACAATCCTTCGCGACAACCGCTCGCTTACGTTGGTGTTCAAGGCACGGTACGGGCAATTAGGTTTTACGGTGCCTATACCCTCCCCATTGAGAGTTGTAGCTTGATAGAAACTCCTACAGTGACGTGCTAGGCTTACCATCCAGAGCCCAGAATGAGATCGTTTCTAGGCTTCTTGAAAACGAAGTCCCCTTTGACTGTCAGCCCTAAACGTAAAAAAACCCTCAAAAGACGAAACGCCGACTAAAAAACGTCGCAATTTTTGGCCACAAAAATGATATCCTTTTCCGCCCGAAAACCAAATCCAGCTTGCTTCCATACAATCTGCGCCGGGCTCTGGTTTCATTATTCAAATTGTCGAATATTCGAATATTCGACGTTCATCGAATGATTCGAATATTCGATGACCATCGAATGATCGAATTGATGACCATCGAATATTCGACTTTCGAATAATATTCGAAAATTGGGATTTTCGAATATTCGACTTTCGAATAATATTCGAAAGTTGAAATTTTCGAATATTCGAATATCGAATATATTCGAAAACTGAAAATTTCGAGTATTCGACTTTCGAATTTTATTCGAAATCTCAGATTTTCGAATATTCGGCTTTTCGAATGATTCGCATTCGAATGATTTATTCGAATAATCGAATAATCATTCGATTCGGTCCCAAGTATAGTATCCTGGTGCTCGCTATCGCTCCATTTGAGCCCTAACGTTTTAGCTTCACTCATTTCGTTTTCGCTCCAACAAGCAAATATCTTCTCCAGATGCCTTTTGTAGGAAGGGAAAACTTTGCCGAGGTTTGCCAATTTGAGTAAATTCTAACAGTAATCTACCATTCCAACTCGCAACCTGCTCCTACTGGTGTTATGTTATTCCAATCATCAAAGAGTATTCAAACAATGGGTAATCACAGCATTGTAATGATAACAGGAGAAACTCATTGCCATCTTGATTCGTAAAAGACTTAATGGAATGAAGAATGCAAGAATTAGCAGTAAGAGTTTGCACATTACAGAACAACTGGAAGTCTTAGTTGGTTAAGGAGCTTTTACACCAACGTTTATCTACAGAAACATCGACATTACTTGAGCAGACACCATTATAAGAAACAGCGGAATTTAGAATTAACCTAGCAAGGAAATTAGTAGCAGAAAGGACAGTATGGCTTCCACCGCTATGGTCTGCGTCGCTCTTTGATACTAGAGAGAAAAGGTGATTCGCGTGCGTTGTACACTTATAAGTGAGCTCGGCATTATAGTGACATGATAAGCGCGTATCTCGAGAAAAACTGTGATAAAATGTGATGCACATTATTTGACGTCACTTTATCGGAGGAAAGTCTTATGGTTAATCACCAATAGGAGTGAATATGACTATATTTGACCATTATCCTAACGTTCTTTTATGAATCATTTTTCTGGCAGCTGAAGATGTGACAGATGCAAAGAAAAGGATTTTGCAAAAGACCTACCTATGATTCCCCAATTAATGAATCATGATGTATTACCATGGCAAATTACCGTCAAGACTGAACAGTCACACGGTGCAATTGGATAGAACTTCTACCTGTCGCCAGACCTCCGCAGGTGGCATACCCTCGATGCATAGAGCTACGTACTCTGGTAACCTTCACTTTGAGGGCTATGAGGGGACACAACCTTCACCTGGAATAAACAGAATTCATCCGGGGCTTCGCCCCGGATGTTATTATCCTGATTATATCGGAACGAATGTTAATGAAGCAAATATAGGGAATAAAATCTTTAGCTTATCTCAGCGAAGCCAAGAATTTGCGTTTTCATAGCCTTTTTCACCTAAAAAAAGGTTTCTGTAGGATTTTCGCCAGAATTCAGAACAGAATTTCTTAGTTAACCTCTCATTTGAACAAAATCGAGTTTCACAAGTTTAGGAAAGCTATTGGAGTTAAATAAGGGCGAGAAACTGCGCTTAAATCTTGCGCAGGGAGTCGCGCACGAAAACGCTGGTCTATCTTGTTAGTGAGTGATTTTTGAAGCTTGGGACGTTGTCAGTTCTCCTTGTCGTGTCATGGCGATCAGAATGATACATAATGTTGCGGGGTTCCGTTGAGACTCCGCGGAGATCCACGACCAGAGCCAAATGCCCCGTCGGCTCTGGTCTGTCTCCGCTGCTGGTCTGCGTCTCCGCGAGCTGCGCGCTACCTCGCTACCCCAAACGCGGGGCGCGGGGCATTTGGCTCTGGTATCCTTTTCTTCGCTGTTTCGAACCCAATTTTGGAAAGCTATATATCATTTTGAGGCTCTTGATCTCTATTTTCACGCTGACAACGTCCCAAAACCACATTTTTTGATTTGGTCGAGAAATCCGGCAAAAACCTTGTTTTCGAAAATCGCTTGTTTTTCTTCTAGTTTAACTCTTTTCATGCGGTTTTTTCATGCAATCTATAGATCTTGCTTCTGTTCATAATGCAGACAACCACCCAGCCCTTATCTCTTGGATTATGGTGGAATTTTTTGCGAAAAATCGTAAAAAGTGCATTTTTCTTTACCTTGTTCAGTTTCAGTGCTTTCGCATCGATTTTTTTTCCAGCTTGGGCGATTGTTGCTCAGAACAATAAGCGCAACAATCTAGACAACGTCCCAAGAAACAGGAACGTCAATGCGGGGGTAAAAATTTAAAGGACGCATCGAAAATCAAAACCCGTGTTGCGGATCGCTGGTCCTGAAGCGAAAACTTGCACTTTCGAAAGCCGCCAAATGAAAGATTTCAAGCCTCATTGCAGCGTTTTTATCCGGTTTTCAGCAGTTTCTTTTGCTTTTTATACCTGTTTTGAGTCATTTTCTCTTCTCTGATCATCTTTAAGCAACCTTCACTGTTTATGACGTCAGATGTTCAAACAACCTTCACTTTTGACGCCCTGTCTCTAGACTATCGAAGGTATGGCAGGTGGTGAGAATGGTGTTCAGAAAAGGCCAACGCAAGAATCGGTACTATTCCACACTGGTTGACCCAAAAAATGAATCCCGTGAATTTCGCTAAAATTTCGTCTAAGGGGGTTTTTTGGTATGCTGAACACGAATATGGTGTTTGTTCCGTGCGACAGCGCCATCCGGTGGAGTTAGGGTAGGACTACGGTAAAGGGTCAAAATCACGGATTTGGCCGAAACTTGGCCCAGAAGGGTTAATCGGCCCGCTGATGCTGAATATCACATTGGTTTTGTACCGTAGCGTCATTTTCTCGGGTTCTCGGGTTACGGTAGCTTCACAGTAACAGGTGTAAAACATAGTTCTGCCTGAAATGGGGAACGGTGATTCGGACGATCATGAAGCTTTGCACACACGACCACGCCGCGCTACACAGCTTGCTGCGGCTTTTGCCTGAGCAAAGCACAGGGGAAGACAAATTTGCCGATTTGTGACTTTGACCCTTACCGTAAACCTACCGTAACCATGCAGGGAGATGCTTTCGTGCGGAGAATGTGTAACATTTCTAATCTGCATGTCGAACAACCCCTCTGTGCAAAGTTACAGCGGATTTTGAGATTTTGACCCTTTAGCGTATACCAACCGTAGTCGAAGAAAATGACGCTGCGGTACAAATCCAATGTGATATTCGGCAGCGAGCCGAGTAACCCCTCTGGGCCAAGTTTCGGGCAACTCCGTGATTTTGACCCCCTGCCGTAATCCGACCGTAACTCCACCGGGGCGCTGTCGCACGAAATAAACATCGTATTCGTGCTCAGCGTACCAAATAACCTCCCTAAACGAAGTTTTAGCGAAATTTACGATTTTCATTTTTTGAGTCAACTAATGTGGAATAGCGCCGACCATACTTTCGATAGTCAAGAGACAAGGGCTTAAAAGTGTTAGTTGTTTGAGTTCTTGCCCCCTATAAAAAGTGAAGGTTGTTTCAGAAAAACAGACGAAAATTTAGAGATACAAATTAAATTAGAAAACTTAGAAAATTCATATAAAGCAGAGGTTAGCACATCACCAATCTGAAACCTTAACTTGGTGGTTTCCTACGCAGAGTTTCGTCTCCAGGATTGCCGTTAAAATTGGGTGACAATAACAACAAAGTTCTTTTCCAGTCAAAAAAAGCGCTGTTTAGCTTAGTTGGGAGACCGAAAGAAGAAGAACTTGTCAACAACTGAATTGAACATGTTAAACATGTCTGTAAAGTTGTGTTGCACATCGACGCCAATCTGATTTTTGATGCGTCCTTCAAATTTTCACCCCCGCATAGTCATTTCGTACGCTGCGACGTTGTCTGGATTCTTACGCTCATCATTCTGAGCAAGTATCGTCCAAGTTGGAAAAAATTCGCTGCAAAAGCACAGAAAGAGAACAAGGTAAAGAAAAACGCACTTTTTTGTATTTTTCACAAAAAAAAACCGGCATAAGCAAAGAAGTAAGCTCGGCGACGTTGTCTACATCATAGACAGAAACAAGACCTATCGAATGCACAAAAAAACCGAGTGAAAAAAGTTGAACTGAAGAAAAAACAAGAGGTTTTCGAAAACACCGTTTTTCGAGGATTTCTCGTTTAAATTCCAAAAAGAAGTTCCGCGACGTTGTCAGCGTGAAAATAGAGATCAAGAGCTTTAATATGATATATAGATTATCGAAATTGGGCACCGAACAACGAAGAAAGGGGTACCAGAGCCAAATGCCCCGCGCCCCGCATTTGAGGTAGCGAGGTAGCGCGTAGCGCGCGGAGACGCAGACGAGCAGCGGAGACAGACCAGAGCCGACGGGGCATTTGGCTCTGGTCGTGGATCTTCGCAGGGTCTCAACGAAACCCTGCAAAATTATATATCGTTGTGATTCTCATGAGACAACCAGGAGCACTGACAACGTCGCGGGTCTTGAAAATCACTCCATAACGAGATAGACCAGCATTCATATGGCGACTCTTTGCGCAAGATTTGAGCGCAGTTTTTCGTTTTTATTGAACTCTAGCGGCTTTAATGAACTTCCAACATTCAACCGCAGTTCAGAGAAAGGTTAATTGATAAATTTTGCCCTAGTTTTTGATAGAATTTTTAAATTAAAACCTTCTTCTCAACAAAAAAGGCCATAAAAACGCAATCCTTCGGTTTTTTTTGAGCTTCTTTCGAATGTCACTGCTATATTTGCCTCATTTAAATTCATCCCTATATAATTATGTCATTAGTTATGTCATAATTTCCGGGGCTTCGCCCCGGATGACTTCTGTACTTCTCCCCTGGTGAAGGTTGTGTTCTATCATGACGCTCAAAGTGAAGGTTACCAGAGTACATGGCTCTATGTATCGAAGGTATGGCGCCGACGAATCATATCCTATACTGTAGTATGGTAACACCTATGGTAACGAATCACATCATTCTTATGAAACACTATAAATTCGTCACCACACACGATCAGTTTGTAAGGTAACGTATGCCAATGGGAGGCATGAAGCGTGACGGGTATGGGTCAGGATCATAGGTACAATAAGGTGAGAATGACTTCGCCAGGGTGAAAGGGGTCACAGTGGTCGCAGCCCTCCATGGTGAAGGGTGTTTCACCTGATCGAGAAATTGTGAAATGTTGACCGAGAGGGGGGGGGGAGAGCGGAGGAGATGGTGTTCTCTCATCTTCCTAATTAACGTTTTATCATTTTCAATTCTCTACCATCTTTTTTGTGAAGACTGAAGTAGGACTGGAACCATCCTATCTTTTTTCGAAAATACCATAGAGTAGGAGATGTGTGCAAGAACATCTGTTTCGGAAAGAGAGACAATTTTTGAGCATTTACAAATTCTTCAAAGAAAAATTTATAACTTCTGTAGACGAACAGCAAGTTAGCAAGAAAATTGTTTTCATAACCATCTTTTTTTCTCTTTAAGAAATTGTGTAGTTTGTCTAGGGCAGGGCTCGGCACGAGCTGGCACCAGGAAATTTTCAAAACGAAGTCCCCTTTGACTTTCCCAAAATTTTACGAAGTCCCCTTTGACCCTCAACGATATCCCCTCTAAAACCTGAAAAATTCCCCAAAATCCCCCCAGAAACGAAACGTCGACTCAAAAAAAGTCGCCAATTTTTGACGTGTCTTCGCCCACAAAAACGAAACCCCCTTTGCTTTTTGCCCCAAAAACGATATCCAGCTTGCCCCGTGCCAGCTGGTGCCAGGCCCTGGTCTAGGGTCATTTCAAAAAAGTGCCTGGCGAAGCGCGTGGGTAATTAATCGAATATTTGCGTACTTTTAAATTTGAAAAAAAATCATAATTTCTGCAGATGAAGATCTTAAGATGGCTACCCTCGAAACCGCCTTGTCCTCCGCTTTCAGAAAATATGCAGCATGTCTGAGATCCGTTCAAAAAGTGCCTGGGTGTTCGTAACTTTTGTAGATGAACATCTTTCACATAGGAATGGTTACCTTTGGAACCGCCTCGTCCTCCGTTTCACAGAATATATACCTTGCCTGGGGTCCGTTAAAAAAAGTGCCGGGTGAAGGGTGGGTACTTTCATAATGGGAGTGCTCAAGTAGACGTCTTTTCACAAAGGTAAAAAAGCCTCCAATTGAGCACTCCCATTATAAAAGTCTCACCCACCCTTCATCCGGCACTTTTTTTTATGGAGCCCAGGCAAAGCATATATTTTCTAAAAGCGGAAGACGAGACAGACTAATGGTAACTATCTCGGCGTGCAGTACTTTCATCTACAAAAGTTATGAATTTTTTATGTTAAAAAATCGAAAATCTCCAAAAATCGCTAGGCACACCCTTCACCCAGGCACTTTTTTGAACAGATCTCAGACATGCTACATATTTTCTGAAAGCGGG
Source organism: Cylicocyclus nassatus (assembly GCA_958299035.1). Lineage (NCBI taxonomy): Eukaryota > Metazoa > Nematoda > Chromadorea > Rhabditida > Strongylidae > Cylicocyclus > Cylicocyclus nassatus. The sequence continues at coordinate 59,025,371 of CATQJL010000112.1, read as the reverse complement.
GGACGAGGCAGCTCCTATGGTGACTATTCCCTGTACCAGCTATTCATCTACAAAATTTATGAATTTTTTTATGTTGAAAACTCGTAAGGCCCAGAAATCACTAGATACACCTTTCACAAGGCACTAATATGAACAGACTCTTAAACTATTTATTCTCTAAAACCAGAGAGGGAAGTTGTTCCACGGAACCTTCCTCTCTGGCGTTGCCGTGTAACTACAGAAGCTACTATTTTTTTCCTTCTGGAAGTTCGTGAATCCCTATAAGTCTTCTTCCTCCTTTCCGATACACAAACAATTCCCGTACAAATATCTCCTTTGCTTAGCCTTACCTCACTCTTAATCTCCTTCTCGGCTTTTGGTGAAAGGGGTTACCTTGGTCCCGGTTCAGGGGTGAAGAGGGGTGAGCAAAATCTCTCACTATCGCACCTATGGTCAGGAGTCACGATTTTTCGCGAAGCGACGCCGCAACGCGACGTCGAGCAGTACAGGCCTCATCTCCGTCAGTACTCCTGCCGCAATGTTACTTATAGCATCGAGTCATGTATCTGCCGCCACCCCCTCCTCCCATCCCCCCCCCTACTGTGGTGCCGTGCCACTTTAGCACCGGAGAGTTTTTGTGAGGCACAAAATTTGGGCGCGGCGAGAAGCCGCCGTGCGGTCGGTGACTCCTGACCCGGAGCCAAGCGTGACAGTGGATAGTGACTAACCTCGCGATGTCTTCCACGCTCTAAGGCTAAAGCGATGACCTGGGGCGAAAGTATTGAAAGTAGATGTTGTGCGTTTCGATTACTTACCCAGACCCGACGAATTCGAAACGCACAAGCGTACCCTGATCGGCGACGCGGTAGCGACGCGCAGTTTTCTCCGCCGACCTCAACAGCGGTCACGGACTTGGTTTTTTTACGTTTTTTGAAGTTTAGACCTCGATCTTTGTAGCTGGTCTGTTTCGAATTCGTCTCGACATTCAAGCGCACGATTATTGGAGCATGTATAAAGGCAGAACTGGAACGCTTGTTTTTTTGTGACTTATTTGCATGCACTATTTGCGTTTAGCGTACCGGTGATGTTCCACAATAAGTGGAATATCAGTAAAGTCAAGTAGATGTATGACAAGGGTGGAAAGAAAAGTAAAATCGCTCAGAAAAGATTCGTGCTGATTGTTCATCAATAAAAAATCCTTTTCAGCCTCAATTTATAGACTCAGTTGTTAACATTACCAAGAAGCGAAAAGGAAATCTATCGATAGCGTTACTGATGAAGTTACGGCTTCTTTGCAAACTTATTGCCAATTCTGGTCTCACCTGTTTGTAAGTGTAGAAAGCAGAAAAGTTCGAATTGTTCTTTGGGTGTAGTTTTCACCAAAAGCTGGAATTCGTCAGAAAGTTGTTTTACCACACTACTACAGATATAGTTTGTGCAACATATGTACTTTGAGGCTTAAAACTGTAGTAGGGATCTTTATGACGAAGTCAGATCAGCTACTGGGTGTGAAGTTCCTGGACTGCCGCTCATTATTCGTGAAAAACGAATCGCGGCGGCTGTGCTTGGACGGCCTCCGCCAGAGTTCATCAAATTTTTCGCATCAGGTCTATGTTCAGAGTGGACTAGTTTTGAAGGTTACCATTCAGCTACTTCGACATGGCACGCCTTTGTATATAAATACATAACTGCTTTAGCTTGGAGTACAGTGGGTAACGTGTAAGATAGTTTTCAAATTTCTCCTCCAGTTTTGCTCAAATAGGCTGCTCACTGTGACGACTACAAATTATCTGATGCTAGAGAACATTGCGAGACGCGGTAGGGGAGGATTTGCAAAGAAACAAACCACCTAAATATTCCGCCTTTCTCTTTTCAGCAACTATGTTCTCGATCCACGGATCTCCTTCGCAGAGGGATCCCAGCCGGTTAGTCGCGAGGCTACGTGGGGCGTCCCCATGTGGCGGATAGGGGGCTAATCGCCGACCAAAAGCGACCCAGCGCCTGCTCTGATAAGCAAGCGGAGCCGGGGGACGGACTCCCTGCCTCCATTAAAAGCTTGCATACCTATTTCCCGGGTAGGTGTGGGAGAGGTGGGCCTCCAACAAATGAGCTCCAACCGTCCCTCGCGGGAGATTTGAGCCCAGCTCCTGCGAGTAATTAATCGTTAAACACAGTGATATAATGGAAAGCTCCCTTAATCTTGGAAGAGCCACTGGTAAGGCAGCGCCGGTGGGGACAAGGTTTGAAGGGCGATCTAGGTGCCGAAAACGAGACGGACAATGATGACGGTCTGTACTTACAACGCACGGACGCTCGCATCGGACGCATCCATCGAAGAACTCTTGATGCAAGCAAAGAAGATCAAGTACGACATCATCGGACTGACCGAGACAAGGAGATCCGCTGAACGCCACGTTTGATACTGGAGAAGAACTGTTCTTAGGGTTGTTTCATACTGCCGCACTGACTGCAGCAGTCTGCACTGACCGCAGCAGACTGCAGCTGACCGCACTGACCGCAACGACCGCAGCGGCTGAAGCCTGCAGGCGGAGAGGATAAATGGTTGTGTTTTAAACAAACACAACAATATATACGTAAAAGCAAAAGACAACAAGGTTTACAATGTTACAAGACAGATATATGCAATGATAGGAAGAATTAGAACAAATACGAACATATCAAAGAAAACTATCGCCAAAATTTGATTGAGAAGAATTCTGATGGAACTTATGATCTTCTTATGCGCGAATCACGCTGTTTTGATAATTTTTTCTTCTAAGAAAAGAGGCTGCGACCGGTGCGGTCAGTGTGGTCATTGCGGTCAGCTGCAGTCAGCTGCAGTCTGCTGCAGTCTGCTGCAGTCTGCTGCAGTCAGTGCAGTCAGCTGCAGTCTGCTGCAGTCTGCTGCAGTCAGTGCGGCAGTCTGAAACAACCCTTAGGAACATGCGACAGTAAGGGAGTCGGCGGTGAAGGAGTCCTTGTCAATACGAGTTTGGCCGTGAGCATCGATTCATTCGAACAACTCACAACCCGGATCGGACGTTTACGATGTCGATCAATCCCAGCCTTGACGGTCTTCATACGCGCCAACATCAAGCTACGACGAAGATGAAGTCGAGGCCTTTTACATGGACTTGGAGAAGTTCTACAGAGAAGAACACACCTTCTACAAGGTCATCGTCGGTGACTTCAACGCAAAGATCGGAGCAAGAAGGTCGCCTGCGGAACTTCACATCGGGACCCATGGACTACAGTGGAACGAACAAGGGGAGAGATTGTCCGAGTTCATCATGACGACGAGGACCATCCATGGAAACTCGCAGTTTCAAAAGCGCCCTTCCCGACGCTGTACCTGGGAATCGCCCGGTGGAGAGTACCACAACGAGATTGATCACATCATCGTCAAAGAAGGTATTGCCTGACCGACGTCGCTGTTGTCCCGAAGTTCTATACGGGATCGAACCATCGTCTCCTTCGTGCCAAGTTCTACTTCTCACGGAATACAGAAAGAGCCATCGAGTTCAGAAACACCGTCCCACGACTATCATCAACTGGGACCTGTTTTCTTCTGGCTTTTGGCAAGATACCGTGATCGACAACATCGACGAGGAATATGAAAGATTTATCCAGCACGCGCATCAGGCAATTACCAACTTACGTCTGAGCTCGCGAAGAATGCAGAGAAGCGATAAAAGAAGATTTCAGAGAGAGAAGAGCACACGTTATGGTTGACGCCGCAGAGGCCGGAAGAAGTATACGCAACGCCCGCTGAAGCATCGTCAATTACAAGACCAAGATGACCGCACTCCACCGCTCTGGTGGAACCACGACATCTTCTCGAAGGTCAGTGGAGAAAGTCATTAACGAATTTTACTCGGATCTCTTTGCGAGTTACGTCCACCTACCGCCATGCCATCTCAAGGAGGACGGATGTGTTGCACCATCAGTTCTTCCTTCGGAGGTTCGACATGCTATCATGTCAATGAAAAGCCGTACAGCAGCCGGGCCCCACAGGATCAAACCGGAACACCTAAAGAATCTCCCACCAGTTCTTATTAGAACTATGGCGAGGCTCTTCACGCGGTACCTAACGGAGGGCACGATTCCAAGTCAATGGAAGACCGGCAAGACCGTGTTGATGTACAAGAAGGGAGACCCCCGCGACATCGGAAATTATCGCCCTATCTGTTTATTGTCTACAGTCTATAAACTCTTCACACGAGTACTTCTTAACAGGATCGGAAGAGAATTAGACGAAAGACAACCATGCGAGCAAGCTGGGTTCCGGAAAGGATTTAGCACTATGGACCACATACACACGACAACAAGGCTCATCGAAGTATCGCGAGAGTACAGGATGCCGCTCTGTCTCACCTTCATCGATTTGAAGAAGGCATTCGATTCGGCTGAGACTGAGGCTGTCATCGATGCCTTGAGCAGTCAAGGTATTCCAACTCAGTACAGTTCGTGAGCTATACAACGACTTCACAACGAAGATCACACCATTCTACAAAGACATCACCATCGACGTGAAGAAAGGAGTACGACAGGCGATACGATATCGCCAAAACTTTTTAGCGCTGCTCTCGAATACGTCATGAGGACACTAGAGTGGAATGATATGGGTGTGAAAGTCGACGGCCGGCAACTACACCACCTTCGCTTCGCGGATGACATAGTCCTAATTACACCGGACATCACACAAGCGGAACGAATGCTGGCCCAGTTTGATGACGTGTGTGGAAAGATCGGTCTGCAGCTAAATCTGACGAAGACGATGTTCATGAGAAACGGATGGGTTCCTGATGCTCCTTTCACGCTGAATGGAATGACGATCGCCGAATGCTCTAGCTACGTCTACCTAGGTCGGGAAGTCAACATGATGAACGAGCTAGCCCCGGAACTGAGCAGGAGGAAACGAGCAGCATGAGGAGCATACAAGGCAATTGAGGACGCAGTGAAGAAAACCAGGAACATCCGGCTCCGCACCCATCTCTTCAGCACGACGGTTCTACCTGCTTTGACGTACGCTTCGGAAACGTGGACCATGAGGAAGCAGGACGAACATGCGGTGAGCGTCATCGAACGCGCTGTTGAGAGAGCGATGTTAGGAGTGTCCCGACTCGCGCAAGCAAGGGAAAGAATACGAAGCTCCACCCTATGTCAACGATCGAAAATCAGGGATGGCATACGCCAAACAGAATAAAATCAGATGGGCCGGACACGTGATGCGTTTTGACGACAATCGGTGGACCAGAGCTGTAACAGATTGTACACCGCTGGACGTCAAACGTGGAACAGGAAGACCGCCGACTCGATGGTCGGACATGTTCACGAAGTCCTTTAAGGTCCTTCAGAGCGTTCCTCGTGTACCTGGTGCGATGAGAAGACATTGGTCAACGATCGCTCGCGACAGGGACGAATGGAGGCGTCACTGGATCCCGCTCGTGTCAAGCGACGATCAACGGGAATACAGGTGATACAGGTGATGTTCTCGATTTGTTTGCTCCTCGAAGTCACTCACCGAGGCTCAACCCGACGTTTTCATCATGTACAACTTCGACTAGTTCTCATTCTTATTGGGATCCCAAACATAATTCGCTGACCGGCGGATAGAGCAAGCACTTTGCAATTCAGTGTCTTTTTTCAGTCTGCGCGGCCTTTTGAAATTAATAAAGGTAACATTTGTAGTGACCAAATCCGTTAGTGGGAGTTTGATCCTCAGACGTAACCATGCCTCTCCACTGCCTAATATTTCGGAGAAGTTTCAGACTGTGGAGAAAGCTTGGAGATTGCGAACGAAATCACAAAACCATCTATGTGGTCATCGCATGGCTGTACCCGGAAGTTTTAGACACCAATATTACAAAGCTGTGGTTGCTCCACTTTGTGACAATAGTGCTTGTTGCTGATCGAGTTCGGAAAGCCTCGAAAGCAAATTCGGAACACACCAAAAAACGTTTAAAAAATCAAGTTTGGGACCGCTGTCGCGCTCGGCGGAGAAAACTGTGCGTCGCTGCCGCGTTGCCGATCAGGGTACGCTTGTGCGTTTCGAATTCGTCCCTAGACCCCTTACGAGATGGATTAAGGCACATTTTGATAGCATGAGAAGTCCAGCTGTACATAGTGATTTCTTATAAGTAATCGTAGCCCTTCTTTTAATGTGTTTAACATAGTTAATTTCCAGCATCTATAGCTCATGCCTTCGTTTTCGGAGCCACCCACACCAATTCATGAAGTTGATTACCTGGGCACTCATTTGGAGACCACTTCCTGCGATGAAATCAACAATATGAAGTCGTTTGGAAAAGTGAGCTCGTTGACTTCCTTTCACATACCGCGTAGCATTGTTTTTAGTCCAGAGTGCTTGCCTCCGCAAGATATAATTGCTTGAAGAGAAAACGCGAAGAACTCGCGAGATTTTTGAAAGAACATGATGGTGACCTTGAAAATTATGTTGGTAAGTGCTGAGCCTTTTACTCCCTAATCAAGCGCATCCTAGTAACTTTGTTTATTAATTATCTAGGTAATCTTCGCAGTTTTGCTCGTTCAAACGGTGGGCTGGTTCTTGATCAGTATAGGGCCAAAATATGGCCTATACTGGCAAGGCGACTTGTTTCTGATGAAGAGGAGGACGACGATGATTACGATAGTCTTTCGTACACTTCAGACTCGACTTCTTCAATAATGTCTTCTTCAACGCAGGACTCTGTGAGTTTTTCGCCCTTCTCTGAAAAAAGGTACTATTTAGAGAAAAATACCAGAAAACATCCTTTTTTGATGAATTGTATTCGTTTGCCTATACTTGAATGTATTTTAAAGGTAGAACCAGAAGACGACGAAGAGTTACGAAAGCATCGAGAATGGCATCAGGTAATGAGTTTTCTTTTGAATGCAATTTTTGTTTGTTTTAGCAAGCCCTCAGAATATTAATCTGCCGATCAAAGTTTATAGAATTTCTACCGCATGTATGATAAGAGAAAACATGCATAGCTAAAAGCTATTTCCTTTCACTTCCATTATATCACATAGAGTCTGTTGCTCAGGTTGAGTTAGATGTGCAACGAACGTTAGCTCGTTTCCCTCCAAACATATCGGACGAACGCAGATCTACATTACAAGATCAGCTGACACCTCTAATAATTCGTGTTCTGAAAAGCAACGAACGATTCCATTATTATCAAGGTGGTTCTTTGGTTTCCTTTTTAACCACGTTCTCCGTCATAACCAGAAATATTAAGGATTCCATGACGTGTGTCTTACAATTCTTTTGGTGTGCGGATACGAAAGCGCCCTCGAGGTGTGCAAAAATCTAGCTCGTCATGGTCCGTTCCGTTCGTATCTGCTGAAGTCATTGGAACAAAGTGTGCTTAGAGAGCTTGATCTTTTGTAAGAGATAGGATCGTTGCATTCATTTGTTTTTCTCTCATTCCTTTTCTGTAGGTACGTGATTTTGTCTCGGGTTGATCCGCAGCTCGAAACGATCATGCGTGACGTACATCTCGGCACAATGTTCGCGCTTAGTTGGCCTTTGACTTGGTTCAGTCATGCACTTGAGCAATATCAACAAGTGGGTTAAGTTCAATGTTTGAGTATTTTATCTTATAGTATCATAGTATTAGTCCCATAGTATCTCATCGTATTTAATCTTCACAATTTTTGGAGGTCTGCATATTTCAATGTTTATTCCGTTTTATCAACGCTCGTCATGTCTAAATCTTTAATTCAAGATCGTACGGTTTTTCGACGTCTTCTTAGCTTCGCCGCCATTGACCCCGATCTACGTATGTGCAGCTGTAGTTCTGAAAAGAAAAACTGCCATAGTCACCAGCGAACGGTAATCTTCGGAATCATGTTTGCGTTAGGGCATAAGGCGACCTTATAGGGAAATGCCAATCATACACCAGCTGTTATCCACAATGCCTTACGAACTTCATTCGGATGCTATACTATCAGATTCCCTATATCTTGCGTCACTAATGCCACCATTTGCACTGAAGACTGAGTTTACGCGAATCTACAAGGAACAAGTCAGTTATTTCGTTATCACAATTTAACTTCTTGTATTGCTAAACGCCCAGGTCAAAAACCGCAGTCCTGTCCATAGATGGGGTCCGGTTTCGAGATATGCAATAACAATGGTAGCAGCAGCTGGGGTTGCAGGTGCCGCATACTATTTCAACCTTGGAGAGAAGTTTGCATTGTAATTTTGCAATCATGCGTTTTCTGTGATTATGCATGTATATATACTATATGGGTATTTTCACTTCAGTGCTGGGAATGTACTCTTCTAATTCATCGCTGATATGTATCTTGCACTTGTGCAAATTCTCCTCGAAATACAGCTGTTTTTGTCCTTTCTTGCCATAGTTATCCTATATCAGATTGTATTATCATTTTCAGGACTGTGAAAGTTCAAGTCCTCTGCTGTCATAATTGCAAATATGTCAGATCTTTATGTAACAGTAATCTTCTGTCAACAACAACAACAACAACAACAACAACAAGTAACACAAAACGATTCGCACTGTGAGGAGAAATGTAGGTCACTCGTAAAATCGTGACATTGGCGGCGTCCGCGCACGTCGAGTTGTAGTTTCGACAGTAAGATTTTCTTTTTTTTGTGCATTTATTCACGTACTTTCGATATCAATCAATATATATATATATATATATATATATATATATATATATATGTACATGTATATATATATATTCCCTCAACATGACGTAAATTACGTGAACTGGTTAGGCGCCACATCGTTTCGGGTTTGCGCCGCGCTGCGAGCCCATTTGATGCCTCACAATCCACATAATTCATGATGTGGGAAGACTTATGGGTTAATATCGAGGGTATATGTTAGTTCCCAGACACTTTGAATGTTTGTCCTGAGCGCTAGAGTCGCTGAATGTTATAAAGGATATTCGTCGACGACTGCCCCGTTTAGTGCATTTACACCACCGCAGGCGTGCCTCGTTGGGGCCTTTCCAGCTTGACAGTACGCTGCAGCGCGCCGGGATTTCATAGCTCGCAGCAACACTGTCCTTTAGCCTCTTTTGTTGATTTAAGTATTTCGCATCGTTTTTTCTTCTTATTTTTCATTTCAGGCAATCGACCGTTCTATGTCTATGTGAGACCATCGTCGCGAGCAAAACAGAAAAAAAGAATGACCTTATTTGTAGTTGCAGTGGTGGATGTCATAGCTATGATTGCGATTGCATATTTTCTTCAATGTTTTACAATGATTTGATATGTTTTCTGGGACATACCACTGAAGTGATTACTTCAACACTCCTACATCAGGGACACCATGTAGGAGTGTTGAAATAAACATCAAAGTGGCCTCATCGAAGGAAACTCCAGATACCACCACTGTTTTATGGACAAAGCACACCCTTTTACCCAACTTTACCCGAGGAGATGTTCACGTTTTGAAAAAGAATTTTTGATGGGTGAAAAGGGAGAGGAATTCAAGAAATGTGTTCTAAACAAATTTTTTCCTTACCTCTCAGTACTCATCAAAGTGAAACGTAGGACATTTGAACATCGAGAGAACCTAAGAAAAAGGGAAAACGAATGACTGACTGAAATACGTAAACTAAGAAGAAAAAACGATGTGAAATACTTAAATCAACAAAAGAGGCTAAAGGACAGTGTTGCTGCGAGCTAAGAAGTCCCGGCGCGCTGCAGCGTACTGTCAAGCTGGAAAGGCTCCAAAGGCACGCCTGCGGTGGTGTAAATGCACTAAACGGGGCAGTCGTCGACGAATATCCTTTATGATTCTTTAACTCTTGGGTGGGCGCAAAGGCCGCCGCCGACGTCGTCACGATTTTATGATAACCTGTACAATTTGGGTAGCAATTTGAAGAACTGAACGTTGCATCTGCAACGCATTTTGCAAGGAAATAAAGAGCATCTGGTGATTTATAACTATTTCAACAGATCGGCCCTCAATTGATGCGATTTGCTCGAATAGCTTCATTTTCAATGCGGAAACATCTACCTTGTGACTTCATCTGCTGCGTAATGCATAACGATACGTAATGATTACCCAGCAGCAAGATATAAGCAGTCAATCAAAAACAATCTTGATGTCACTCATGATCAAGCCGTATGTCTGACAGTTTGTATGCTTTGTGCCCCTTCACGTTCCTAAAAAAATTTCCTCAAGTAGCATGAAGCATGCTAGTTTCAAGCTTTCAAAAGCACGACTTTTGTAAAAACCATGCGCCTTCAATTTCCAAGTGCGTGAGCGAATATCAAGTCGTACTTTTGCTTAATAAGACGACAACCAAGCATGAAAGCGGTCAACGACGCACATTCGCGTACAGTGGAAACTATAGTTTGCGAAAGGACAATTAGAATCAACTTGCTGATTGATGATGCCTGGCATCAAATATAGGTGATCTATAATAAGGCATTTTTCACCCACTGCACAACAGCAGCGTTTTCGACCAAAACTTGCTCATAATCTGCCCACACGCATTCTTCAAGTGCTGAAAGCTCTTCCAAGACTTCTGAAAGGTCTTCTCCTCTGTCATCATCCTCTTTTCGCCATAAAGTTGATCTGTGCAATGCACCTTTCAAACATGATACATCATAATCGCCATTAAAATCAAGACTTACCTATGAATTTTGAGGAAAGTGGCAAGGTATGCTTGTACTAGATCAAAATCTTTTCTAGTTTTTAACACCTGCAAAAGAAATATTTGAGAAAAGCTAGCACTACATATGCATAAAAATGGAGTCTCTCATATATTCGCAGTGACATCTGATTAGAGAAAAAACCTTTTGAAGAATCAGCTTTAATCTTTTTTTGGAGAATGTGCGTTATACCTATCTCAAACACCCCTGTTTGGATCTTGAAGTATAATCAGTGCTTGAGTCGGTCATTTCGTTACCAAATCAGATTTTTTAGCACTTTGAATCTGAATCTCAGATATACTTCTTTGTCCAAGAAAGCTTTTCCGCACTACACATCACCACATGGAAAATATTCTTCAACCAATCCAGTACATTCTTTTCAAACGAATATTTGGCACAAACCTCTTTTAGCATTTTGAGAAAATTTGGTAACACATCAGTCGGTAAAGAACGAAGTTGAAAATCGATTGCTGATACGGACATATTCTTTAAAGTTGAGAACACGTCAAGATAGCTCTTGCTGTCAGTAGCCCTGCAACGAACTCTTGTACATATGAGTTCCATACAGCCGCCTTGCATGTTAAGACATAAAATGTGCTGACCTTCTTAGCAATGAACTGAATGAGCTCTCAAGCTCAAGAAGACTTCGTTTCGCTAGGAGTGTGCGCCGTTTCTCGTCATCATCTTCTTGAGCAACATTAAATTCAAAACCTTCCAAAGTAGGTGCCGCGGAAAGAAAAAACGGTGCCTGTAAATCTTCGTATTTCAGTTACAAAGCAGTTTCTCTACAAGTGTACCTTTTTTGCTTTCCTCGCTGGCTGCTGAGGCTTATTACGTTCTTTTATTAGGGCGAGCTCGGGAAGATTTGCCCACCGCGAAGGAGCCAACCCAGAATACGTTACCAGTGACGCATCAACCTATTTCATAGCATGAACAACGGAATATAGTGACAGAAGTACACTTACTTGTTCGCTCCCTTCATATTCATCATCACTTTCATCATCAATAACGTAAGTGTTTACACCGATTTCTGGTACACTTGATTTCCAAGTTGGAAGATAATCCAGCGGAAGAGAACGTATATTAACATGCGATGCATACATTTTCTTGTTCGCCCAAACAAATATAGATCTCTCTCCCTGAAACAGTAAGTCATTGGATGCTACAACACTGACATCAACTTACCTCATGAATAGTGGCTAGGTATTCTCCGGTACTGTTGAAGGACATGCCTATACAAGGTTTATCGAATAACATTACATCTATGAGCTGAGTTGTGGAAAGCTCCCAAACCTAAAGGTCTATATAAGTAAGCAATCACACATAATGTATTCCAGTCACCCTGATGTATCTGGCGTTATCTGCAGTGAGGAGCCATCGGCCATCACTTGAAAACGACAAGGCATTAACAGTTTTGCCAACATTATCGAAGGTACGTACGACGCGACGACAGAGGGTATCAATAATTACCACAGAGTCACCTAGAATAACGCATACATTTTTTGAGATTTTCAATTCGATGCACTCTAGATGCGCCCATAAGTGTGCAAGAACAACAAAGAGAACCAGCATTAGTAAAATAAAAAGAATGAGAGAAATGTAGCAGGGTCAGTAAAAGCTATTCTTGCTAGGATAAAAAAATTCGCACCTTTGTCTCCTGCACATGCCAGCGCCAACAAACTGTTCGACACAGATGGTGCAGAACGCTTGATACGCAAGCGCGTTCGCATTGTTGCTAAGAGTTTTCCTGTTCGCATTTGCCAGTACTTGAGCCAACCACCGACACAACCACTGGTGAGTTCCGAGCCTCGAGCATTCACTGCCAACACTGTGATGCTATTCTTATGGGCTCTTTGCTGAAAAATGCATAATCCATGGAGATTTTTCTGGTAAAGATCATCAGTCAATACACTAAGGTGTGAAGAACCAACTCAAGTGCCATTATCTTATATATAAAGTTGAAAGTCTGTTTGTCTGTCTGTATGTCTGTCTATCTGTACAGTCGGTTTCAACCGGATTAGGCGATATATTCTACATGGAGCAGCGCATGCGCATCGCTGGAGGCTTCGCGAGGGGTGGAGGACTATATGTCGCCGAGTTTGAAAGAGTCCCGCGCGGATTCCCTGCAGGAACGCATGTCCGCGCATGTATAAGGGTGCATACTTGTCGCAAATGACCGCAAGGACCGCCCTTTTTCGGCGACATATAGTCCTCCACCCCTTCGCGAGCGCATAGCGCTGGCATTTTGCCAGGCAAAGACTAAGGAGGTTGAGGAGACGCAGACATGGCATGACGGACGTTGGCATGGTTGGCAGAGGGGTGTAATCGAGCATGCCGATTACGAATACAATATTAGTTTTCGAAACCGTGCATTACTTTTATCGATTTTATCGATTTTTTGCAAAATTTGAGCTAGGGGGCTGGAATTTGGCAGAGGGGTGTAATCGAGCATGCTGATCACCCCCACGGGGGTGATCAGCATGCTCGATTACCCCCCTGTGCCAACTCCCAGACCCGTAGCTCAAACCTTGCAAAAAATCGATAAAATCGATATCGATCGATGAAGAAAAGTAGCCTATGACATCCGCCGGGGCCCGTAGTGTATGTGTGCCAAGTTTGGTCCGGATCGGTTGAGAAATGGAATTTTCTATTCGGAACATACGTACAGACAGACAGACAGACAGACATACAAACAGACATTCAGCTTTATATATAAGAATATGACCTCAGTCCCCGGCTGGGCTGCAAATTCGCGAGGCCCCCTCCCCTCCCCACTGAGCCATAGCTGGAGCGAGACTGCAGGTCGCTTCAATGCGATAGAGTCACAACAGAAATAATCCAAACACCCCTTAGCTCTGTCTCCTGGTCTTTCAGGGCTTTTGTTGAGCTTTTTTCCAAAAGGATCAGTCATTCCAAAACTTTGGCTCGGATGAGGGACCTACCACTAACTGAAGTTAGTGCCCCATATGCAAACATAGCCCAAAAAATGTCTTCAGAAATAGTATGCCAGAATCATCGTCATGCGTGAAACCACTATGTCAAATGTTGGGTACACCCATGGGAAGTAACAGCTCAACAACAAATGGAATAGCAAAATCACTTCATAATTTTCGTTCCCTTGCAGCTTTGAATCATCTTCAAGGGGACTGACGAATGTTCCTAGAAAGCGACCACTCTGCACATTGAATTGATCAATATGACCTAGAAAGGAAAAAGATACATCTGAAAAATGATCATACATTCCTGAGTACCTGTAGAATATCCTACGAAAGCAAAATTGCCACAAGGTGATATCGAAATAGCAGTGACTATGGCTTTGAGTAGCGCAGTTTTCTTCGAAAATCGGTCATGCATTAACTGAATGGAAACTTTGAATCACATAAAAAGTCTCATCAAAACTTGCACCGACCTTATGAGTTCCCAACGAATTTTTTCTTGTGGTCCAGGTTGTCACAAAAGGAGAATTCCTGTAGAATGTCCCGATCAGAATGCTTTATTCGGAAATCACTCACTTATGTCTGCATATAACATTGTCCCAAGCGGCTTCTCTACTCCAGCCAATCGCCATGCCGATTACTGGTTCCATTTCTATCCCTTTCCATGGGATATGCCTCATTTTGGCCGAAGCCCTGCAAGTAAGATGAAGCTGCACTAAAGAAGAACTGACGCAAATCAGTCAACAATTTTATGGACGCACTTGGAAATAGTTCCCGCACTTCCCAACTTCTGTCTCATAGTCTCAACGTGAACCATGTACTTGCGAACGGAGCCATCAAGACCAGAAGAGATGACCTGCAGCGAAAATAGATAATTTATTCTTGTTACATGCAACTTCAACCTCTTGATTTCCGTTGAAGTAAACAGCAGTGACAGCGTCTGCGTGTCCTTCAAGGACCACCAACTGACGAGGCATACCGTCTACACCGTCTAGAATCCATGTACGTATGGAGTTGTCAGCAGATACAGAAACCTGACATAAAGCTGAGACACACTGTATTAAACAAGGAAAAACCCCTCACCATAACCGGTTCACCAGGCATAAAATACAATTCGGTAACCGCAGCACGATGTACATTGGAGATCTTGCCAATCATTTGGCGTTTTTCCAAATTCCACACTACCATTTCTCCGGTGATATCAGCGCTAGTCATGAAAGGTTCTTCACCAGTTCTGTAAGTTTTGCATTTACTGCCAGTAAGCACTAAACTCCCTCCGACAAAGAAGCGGCATCCCCCGTTATGAAGCGACCGCGTGCGGACGCCGCTGCGGCTTTTTCATTACCGGGGAATTCGCTCCCCTCGCCGCAGGGATGTTAGTGCATACGCCCCTAAGCCATCACGATAACTGGATACTGTGAGAATATTACCTGAATCCTATCGCTGTGATTGAGCTTTCATGACGAAACTTGCATACTGTTTCATCAAGCCGAATATTATGTAAGAATATTTGACCGCTAACTAGTCCAATCGCCACCACATCAATAGCCGGGGACTGCTCGAGCACGGTCACTGCAGAGTCGAATGCTAGAATTTGAAACAAAAAAGATCTAACCTAACAATAGCACAAGGATTGATTTGACGTATGTAGAAAGAGTTCATAAATACTATCCTTTACAATATTTTACTCTATACTCTGCCTGCATCAGTATAACGCAGGCCTGCATATTTTCTCTCATACTCTGATTTCATCAAAAACATGCGAAAGTTGACACTGCAACTGTCACGAGATGACAGATGTACATAGCACAGTAGCTTCGAATTGGTGGCGCCGAGAATTTTTGTTCACGGTTTTTTTTTTTGGGGGGGGGGGGGAATTAATTCATTTCCCCCCCCCCCCCCCCCAATCAAAAATACGACACGACCTGTCTGAGACATACTTCTCTGGATGAAGAGGCGTGGCGTTAGTCACGCCTTCCAAAGAAATTCCTGAGATGCTTTTCATTTCAGACAATTGCTGTACAGCAATAGACTTCATTCCGACTCATGATCGGGAATACTGGGCCTCAGCCCGGTTGAGACCTAGATATGCGTTGTTCACTTACCTTTGAATTCGTGTATGATCCGCCCTGTCCGAAAGTTGATTAGACGCAGCTTTCCTATAGAGGAACCAATGAGAATCTGAAATAAAGCATGGAAAAACTATAAAGAAGTTTTCGAAACTTGATCGCACTCAACAACCAACACAGCCTATACCTTGTATAAATAGGTGGATGGGTGGACAACGGAAGTTACTTCGAACTCCTTCGAACCTTCCATGTGGAGGATTTGTTGTCCGTCAGGTATGCTCACCACTCTTATGCCATTTTCCTCATCCACAGCAATCTGCAAGAGAAAAGCGAAACATTGATATAACGCTACGAAAACAGCACCAGATTATAGCCCAATATCTTAAGAAATTTCGTTTTTATTCCTAGGTTGATAGATTTGCTGACATGACGGCATGTTTTCAATACAGCTATCGAGGTACCATTGGCAGCATAGACCCCACTGAATAGAAGAACATTGGAATCTTGAATTAGCAAGTCACACATACCTTCCGTCTACTGCGACAGCTGTGATAAGATCGGAAAGGACATCGGATATTCCTATAAGTCTCAACTTTTCAGCTTTGTAATGCATAAGAACATTATCCACTGGACAGATAATGGAGGTCATTCTGAAGAGAAATTTCATGAAAACGTGGCATAAAGGTAACATAAGGGAACTCGGGGCGCTAACCTAGTCTTAGACTCATTTGGTCGAATCACCGGCCGGAGATCCGAACATACGACCCCCATTGAGCGATATGGGGCGAACAGCGTGGAATCTGCTCGACGCATTGCAAAACACCTTAGCGAATGAGTTTATACGTCTAGTTTATGATAACAAGAACAGCACTAGTCCAGATGCAAATCAGCTATAATCTGTCTTGTATATATGAAACGAGCAGAAGGGACTAGTTGGTTAAGACTTAGCAGTTTAATTTGAATGAAGAAGTGATTCAAAACTAAAGTAAGCAAAAGCGTTTGCCGTTTGCAAGAAGGCCCAATGTGCTCAAAAGAGAAAATCTGCACCAATCGCGGCGAAAGTCTGCACTTTCACACTCAGCCCTCCTGGTATTTTATTTTTCCTTATGCGCATCACTAGCGGACAGCAACAGATGCGCAGTGTCCGATATTGCCTAGTCCTTTCAGTTCTAAGATCCCACTCTCAGCTTGTGTTAACTCAGCATAATACATGCATTTGTGCCGCTGACTTTGAATCTACGAGCGCTCTGGGCATATTCTGCTGGTATTTTCGTTGTTTCACTTCTGTATCCCAAAGTCTCGACTTCAAGAGCCTCGCTCAAGGTTGACTCTAGGGTTCGGCAGCTGATCATGAACATGATATTCACTGCATAAGAGGAACTTTGATATTATTTCACATCAATTTGCCGAAATCGAAATTATAAAACGCTACGAGTTTGCATGGATGACTTAATACCTGGCACGCTGAACGTGAATATCGTACTAATTCCGTACGCTAACAATTCTGAAGTTATGGTGTATGTCTGCCTGAAGTGGGCACACTTCAGGCAGACATACAGGGGCTTTCAATCTGAGTGTCACGGTTGACGTGGCTCAGGTCCTCGCGAACCGCCTCGCATGGGTCTCTCACGTGGCACAATGCCGCATACGCTAAGGCCTTCACGCTATCGGGTGCGGTAGTGTACCACGTGAGAGACCTAAGCGAAGCGGCTCTCGAGTGGGTGAACCACGCCGACCATGACACTCAGATTGAAAACCCCCGTAGTATCATCGGCTTCCAGATTCGTGTGGAGGTGGAGTCTTGCCAACTCACCGCGCGGCGATTTTTGCTAGCAAGAGAGTACGAAAAGCAGTGCTACTACGTGGAGTCTAACAAGTTTACCTGTGTTATCAGGCAAAGTCTGCAATACACCTCCACACGAATCTGAAAACCGATCATAGTGTAGGAGGCTAGTATCCTGAAATTGATCAGCACTTGCCGAGGATGGAGGGAGGTCAGCATGCTGATCACAGCCACGATAGAGATTTGTTGGAAAAAATTTTTCTACGTATCAAAGTGAACGACACCCTATGGTACGGAAGATAAATAATCTCTTTCGCGGTTAACATGCTGGAACATCCCGACTTCAAATGATTTTGCTTAAGGTTGTTTTGACCCACCTACTAATTAGTGATAACTAGGGAAGGACCCACAGTCGAAACCGGTCCAAACGAAATTATACCAATCTGAAGAGCGTTAAACGTGAATCCAACACTCTCTTTGTTTTTGCCAAGCGCCTTTAGCGCTGGATTATGAGTGTTTTTTGCAGCGAGAAATTTTAACGAAATCTAGGTACAATCATTGATTATGGTCTTCCCAGCACTCAAATAAAAACGTGTTGAGTATCTTCATGTTAAAGGAACCGTCCACCCTAAGTTTAGGACATCCGGAGTTACCTGTCCGGAGTTATCCGGACAGGTAAGCATACTATATCGTAGAGCTCATCGAGGACAATAATCGGGTAATGGTTCCTTCCAAAAAACCCAAGCTTGAATTTTGTCTTGCTTTTTTTCAAAAAATAATTTTTAATTCCCTTCTTCAAGCCAAATTTCTTCACATGGAAACCTAATCACGGCATTCCAACAACGCTGTTCGGATAAAGTAGGTGCTCTTTACCATTCTCCATGCATCCGACGTGTGCTGTTAGTTTCTTTGCTGAAAATGGCTCCTGGCAGTGCTTGCACATGACCCCACCTGCACCTCACCACTGACCTGTACCGCTTTGCAGGCTTGTAACTCGGCTTGTAGTCAGTATGCGAGCCTGCAGTTAGGCTCATTCGAAAGAACGGGACTTCCTCTATACGATGGTATGCAAAAGAGATGGGTTTAGGAAACAGCGGAGATTTGGCGGATGGGGCGGAAAAACGCGGCCTCAGTGGTGGTTGGAGTGAAGGCTCTTATCAACACCAAAACAGTTTTAGAGCTTCAAAATGGATCTGTTACAAGAAAATTGACAGTTTCAAGCTTCCAGGATTGAACTGGTAGCGAAAGAAGCTCTATTCAACTTTAGCTGGATATCCTCACCCTACCACTGAGGCCGCGTTTTTCCACCCCATCCGCCAGATCTCCGCTGTTTCTTATACCCATCTCTTTTGCATATCATCGTGTAGGGGAGGTCTCGTTCTTTCGAATGAGCCTAACTGCAGGCTCGCATATTGACTACAAGCCGAGTTACAAGCCTGCAAAGCGGTACAGGTCAGTGGTGAGGTGCAGGTGGGGTCATGTGCAAGCACTGCCAGGAGCCATTTTCAGCAAAGAAACTCATCAGCACATGTCGGTTGCATGGAGAATGGTAAAGAGCACCTACTTTATCCTAACAGCGTTGTTGGAATGTCGTGAATAGGTTTCCATGTGAAGAAACTTGGCTTAAAAAGGAGAATTAGAAGTTATTTTTGAAAAAAAGCAAAATAAAACTCAAGCTTGTGTTTTTTGGGAAGCAACCATAACCAGTGTGTAGTTCTTGACGAGCTCTGTATAGTAGTGTGCTTACCCGTTTGGATTACTGTTTCAGCTTCAGAATAGGACTCAAAAAAAAATTTTTGCGTTCGAAGAATTATTGTCCGCGACATTGTGACGCGGCCATTTTCGGACTATTCTTAGAAAAAGTTTTTTAAAATTTCTAGAATACACGTTTTTCGAAAAACGCAAAGTGTAGATTATAGATCTTGAAGAGCTCTATCACCTTATGCAATCACTACATTTTTTTATTCTTTTTTTCCTTCTGAAATAGAGCGATGAAAAAGGGAGGGAGGCTCGTCCGCAGCTTTTTGGCGGTCACTGTACAGGGGCTTTCAATCTGAGTGTCACGGTCGACGTGGCTCAGGTCCTTGCGAACCGCCTCGCATAGGTCTCTCAGTGGCGCAATGCCGCATCCGCTGAGGCCTTCGCGTTATCGGGTGCGGTAGCGTACCACGTGAGAGACCCAAGCGACGCGGCTGTCGAGGGAGTGAACCACGTCGACCGTGACACTCGAATTGAAAACCCTTTTATGTGTGAAACTAGCTGAAGGAACCTTCATATTTTCCGCGTTTATGCTTGGTGGGTTGTCGCCGATATTGTATCAATTTGGCTCAGTAGCCATAAAAATCATGATTTCTATTTCCCACGGCTTTCACTTTTTGAAATGACATTTGGTAATTGTGAAGACTTCATCTCGACACTTATGTCAGCAAATGGGTGAAGGACTTTCATCATCTCTATCTGTAAGTCATCACCAGGGTTGAGCGTGGGGTCAGGCGAGCCCGACCAGGGGGGTCGTATTGGGGATAAGAGCAAGGGGGGGGGGGGGTCGTAATCAAGAAGCGAATTTGTTCAAAAAGTTGAGGTACTACGATCGATTAAGGTGAAGAAGAAAAGCGCTTGACCGTGAGTCTCACATTCCACCAGAGGGATGACTGTCGTGGAACAGCATGCTGATTGACTCGACTAACGAAGTCTGTGCCAAATTTCAATTCTTTATCTTACCTTACACAAACCGTAAGGTCACCAAAGAAGCTTTTTTATGTAAATTGGGTATGATCTTAACAAAACATTACCTAATACATTTTCTAGTGTTTCCTAACGCGTAAAAAGCATGATTTTCAAACATGATTAACTTGGTCACAAAAGCTAAAGAAGTCCGCTTTTTTGTATTCATAATGAAGTATTACTCTTTATCAGTCTATGGTGGAAATTGGACTCCATATCGCCTTCAAATAACGGATTAAGAAGTGCTGCCAAAATGTAAGTCACCGCGTTTTTCACCTCAAGTGCTTCAACTTCACCGATCACCACAAAGCCAGAACAAGTCGAGGTAAGCAAACCTGCTGTAGAATCTTCGAGGTTTATGCTAGCGAATCGTTTAAAATTAAGGTGGAAAAGCTTCTTCGAAGATAAAGTTAATCGGGTCAGGCGCAACCCCTCAAAAGATCAGGCCGCCTGAGCTTTTGAGGGGTTGCGCCTGACCCGATTAACTTGCCTTCAAAATCCAAAAATCGCTCCATTCCTGATATGAGTATTGAGCTCACAGCTTTTTCTTGCCACAGCGGAAATTTGGAGCCAAACGCCCCACTCCTAAATAAATTATGACCTTTTCAAGAAGCCCATTCAGATCAAAATCAGCCGTCAAATTACATGTGACTGTAAAGTGCAGTCACAGAAAATTGGGCGTACAGTACTCAAAAATGTGAAAACTCTCTAGAAAAGATGACGTCCTCCAAGATATCACACTCTGGGGTTTGGGAGGTCGAGAAGGGAGGGGTCGTTTGAGGGCCTTCATGGGAGGGGGGGGGGGGGGCCGTTTCCGAAAGACTTGTGCCTGACCTCTTGCTCAACTCTGGTCATCACCCATTTAGGCCGCAATTATCTTACTGATACACTAGCTAATCGCTTTCTTTGTTAAACGTGGTTCGTAGGATTCCATGTTCATCACTGTTCTTTGTTCTTTAGCACCGTGAAAACGTTTCTTGCATTGCAGTGGGGAAATTGAGTCGTAAGACGAACTGCAAGCATTTTTTCTGCCTTAACGCTTTGAAGTGCGTGAAGTGTGCGATCCCGAATCTGATGATTCTTTAATCAGGATACAATGGCTGCAAACTCTTCGGCACGATATACGCGACTCAAGACTGATGAAGATGAGCCTAACACCAGCACTTTTGAGGAAATTCTCATGAAGCAAGAGGTTGCTTTTATTTCTCATTTTACGGTTTAAATCATTCCTTCTCAAGGCTTTCGATGGATTCAAAGCTCAAAAAATGTATGTAATGACAATAAAATGTTCTAGCAAATCATCCGCGATCAAGATGAAGACCTCGTTCTTGTAGGCAAATCCGTCAGTACTTTGAAAAATATGAGCTATAAAATCGGAGATGAGCTGGACCAACAGGCTGTGTTAGTCAAATTCTAACCTCCATTGTTTGAGAGTGCTTCGTTTACTGAGTTTGTGTTTTCAGTATGCTTGATGACTTAGGTCAAGAAATGGATACAGTGGATGCTAGACTGGATAGTGTGATGAAGAAGATAGCCAAATTAACTCATATGGATGATGGTAAGTACCTATCTATCTATCTCTAATATATTAAGAATTGTAACGCCCATTCAAAAACCATCATATAGCGGGAAACCGCGGTGCCGTCCCGAAACGCGCGAATGAAATCTAGCAACTCTAATTACTGGTTCACTAATTCCTATATATAAAGCTGAATGTTTGTTTGTCTGTCTGCTGTCTGTCTGTCTGTCTGTATGTATGTATGTATGTGTGCACGTATGTTCCGAATAGAAAATTCCATTTCTGAACCGATTCGGCAAACTTGGCACACATACACTTCGGGCCCCGGTGGGTGTCATAGGCTACTTTTCGTCATCGATCGATATCGATTTTATCGATTTTTATCGATTTTTTTGTGAATTTTAACATGCGGGGCTGGGAGTTTGCACAGGGGGTAATCGAGCGTGCTAATTACGAGTACAATATTAGTTTAGCGCTACGGCTAACCAGGCCCCGAAATTTTTGTTCTGTTCGTAGAGCTTGCTCAAACTTTGTGTATGAGGGTTACATCTTACATGCTGTTACTGATATCACACGTTTTCCGCAGAACGTCTCCCCGTGTGGTTTCGATAGATGTACGGTAGGAAGTCAAAATTATGAATTCGGCTGGAGTTCGGTCCAGAGAACTTACTCGACTTGCTGATTACGAATTTCATACTCTCTCTGCATATTGGGACCTTTTCATAGAGTTATGATGGCTATACGGAATCGAAAATATAGATTAACATAGATGCTATGAACTTCGTCTAGGGTGGTCATTTAGCGCGCTGAACATGCACATATTGCTGATTTCGCAGGATAGCTCATATTCTTGGGTTACGGTGGGTGTACAGTAAATGGGTCGAAGTTCCAGATTTGCTCAAAGCCTTACCTGTAGCGATTCACAAGCATACTGCTTATGAACGTAATGCTTGCTCGCTGTCATAACGCATTATTGTGAAGTGGTGAGCTGCAGGGTTTGAAGACATTTTTTTCGCTTTCGTGCCAACTTAGACCGAGATATTCACGAAATGGGGAAACGGTCGTTTTACATGACGGTCTCCAGCGCCATCCTGATAACCTGTCCCAACGCGTAACGCACGCGGAATATCTCCCTCCCCCTGTTTTTGCTTGGGCAAAAGCCGCGAAGGGTGTATCGCGCGCGGCAGTGGTCCTATAAAGAAAGCATTACGGTCGCGGGAAACTTTTATACCACACGAATTGCCTTTGTCGTGGGGATTAAGCACGATATTCTTGAAACAGCACTTTAGGTAATTACCTGCCAAGGTTTCAGGCAGTTTCATGATCTTTACCCGCTGCCACGCGAAAGGACTACGATATTTGTCATCTGCTGCTCAAATAACCCCCATATGCCGCGTTTGAGCAAGATCCGTCACAAAAACATTTTGGGGCTCGAATAGCCGAACAGCGCCATCAGTTTTTAAAATTATCCGTTATTTTTATCTATTTTATTGATTTTTTGCAAAGTTTGAGCTACGGAGCTGGGGGTTAGTGAGGAAGGTAGGTGATACTGATTACTAACACAGGGGAATAGGGAATAGCAGTAGAAGTGGGCACCGGGAAAGTTGTACAAGGATAGGAATGGAACCTTTATCATTTTTGACAGAGCCGGGCGGAGCCGTGTAGGCCAGCTAGTTTTCTAATAGAAAAAACGCATTGTTCGAAGGCAAGAAAGTGAGCACTGAAATATAATGCATGGTGGGCAAAAGTTGTAGGTAGGTTGAACATCACATGGTCAGCACATCAACAGCGGCAGACCGAGGGAGAGGGGCGGGGAGGTGCTCCCCCCCCTCTGAGAATGGGTCGCGAAATTTTTGAAATTTACTTACATGGGTTATAAAATTGTGCAAGTGGTTTGTTCATTCTTGCAAATAATCGAAATAATTCTAAAAAATTTTCAATCCAAATTAGCCTTGTAAAAATTTTTTTCGAGGGCATGGCGGCCGGATTTTAGGGGTTGTGGGCCCGTAAGCAATTTGAGAAGCACCTTCTTTCGGAATGCGTGGCTGACCCATGCACCCTGGAAGAAATTTTTGCCGCCCCTCCCCGGACGGAAATCCAGCGACTGCCACTGCATGGTATAGGGCATACCAGCCACCATCGGTCGTGGGTACCCACGGGATGAGGCTGCGAAAGCGTGACACGGGCAGCGAAATTAGTAGCCGAGCGCGAAAGCGTCTCTGTGTCTGTGGCTAGGGTTGAATATCGTTTTTTTTTAGCTGATTTGCACAGAGGCTTCTCTTGCGTGTCTGATGAAATTCATTTCGTACTCAGTTACATGTTGAATTATCTCATTTTCCATACTTCACGCGATATGAGAAGCATAAGCACATTGAAACTTCTTTTCTCTTAAATCGATGGTGGAAAAGTTAATTCGGCTTTCTGCGACTGTGACTTGAATTTTACAGTTTGATTATATGCCAATTTTAATGCCTAACAAGAGAATATAAGGTAAACACGGGATGAATCAACGTCATGAATTTAAGAACAAGGCTAGCTTTCGCGCTCGAGTGCAATCTCCTTTGCTCGCGTCGCGCGCGTGCCTCTTTCCATGGGTACCCACGACCGAGATGGTGGTTGGTATCTTATATATAAAGCTGAATGTCTGTTTGTCTGTATGTCTGTCTGTATGTCTGTCTGTATGTCTGTCTGTCTGTATGTCTGTCTGTCTGTACGTATGTTCCGAATAGAAAATTCCATTTCTGAACCGATCCGGACCAAACTTGGCACACATACACTACGGGCCCCGGCGGGTGTCATAGGCTACTTTTCGTCATCGATCGATATCGATTTTATCGATTTTTATCGATTTTTTTGCTGAGTTCACCTACGGGGCTGGGAGTTGGCACAGGGGGGTAATCATTCATGGGGATTCCGAATACAATATTGGTTTTCAGGATTATCGATTACTTTTATCGATTTTATCGATTTTTTGCAAAGTTTGAGCTACGGGGCTGGGAGTTGGCACAGCTCAGACAATCGCCGGGGGCAGGCGGGCACCGGAAAAATAGATTGCTGATCTCTCGCACCCCGCTTGCGGATTTTTTGGAAAGCAATCGGGACTTTTCGGAAGATCGCTTGCTGAGTTCTCGATTCCTCAGAGATTCAGCAATATATCTGCAAAAGATAAGAGCGAAAAAAAATTCAACAGGCGTACTCTCAAAAATCCGCTGACTCAGCAAGCGGTCTTCCGAAAAGTCCTGTTTGCTTTGCAAAAAATCCGCGAGCGGGGTGCGAGAAATCAGCAATCTATTTTTCCGGTGCCCGCCTGCCCCCGGCGATTGTCTGAGAGGGGGGTAATCGAGCATGGGAATTCCGAATACAATATTGGTTTTGCTAGGGGGCTGGAATTTGGCACATTGGCAATTTGGCAATTTGGCATCCAAGGGGGGTGATCAGCATGCTCGATTACACCCCTGTGCCAAATTCCAGCCCTCTAGCTCAAAATTTCAAAAAATCGATAAAATCGATAAAAGTAATGGACGATCTTGAAAACTAATATTGTATTCGTAATCTGCATGCTCGATTACCCCCCTGTGCAAACTCCAAGCCCCGCAGTTTGGCTCCCAGCCAAACTTTACAAAAAAAATCGAAAAAATCGATAAAAGTAATGGACGATCCTGAAAACTAATATTGTGTTCGTAATCAGCATGCCCGATTACCCCCCCCCCCCCTGTGCAAAATCCCAGCCTCGCATGTCAGAATTTACAAAAAATCGATAAAATCAATAAAAGTAATCGATAATTCTGAAAACTAATATTGTATTCGGAATCCTCATGCTCACTTCCCCCCCCCCCCTATGCCAACTCCTAGCCCTGTAGGTGAACTCTGCAAAAAAGTCGATAAAAATCGGTAAAATCGACATCGATCGATAACGAAAAGTGGACTGTGACACCCGCCGGGGCCCGAAGTGTATGTGTGCCAAGTTTGGTCCGGATACGGCGGAGCCGGTAAGCCAGCTAGTGCCCTATAAGTATGATCGACTGCTCGAAGATCGCTCATATCGCTGTACGCTGAACATCCGCGAGCATACTTGGCGCGCGTTCGAATCAGTGGCCTGCGGACCACAAGCCACGGGTTCAGCCAGAGTGTGCGGCGTATGGACGTTAAGTGGCATGCGCGTACGCTCGGTATGTTTCATCTTGGGAGTGTACGCTGTGTGCCTACGCCGCGCAGTCTGGCCCAACCCTACATTTAGCATTGACGCTTTATGACTCATGTAGTCTGCGGCAGCACGCGCCACGCTCGCGGGCTTTCAGCCTACAGCGATATGGACGGTTTTGTGCAGTCGATTTTAACTGCGCTTTGACAAATAGCAGAACGATTCGCGGAATTCTGCAACTGTTTGAGCACAGGCAACCAGTACACTTGTGAGCGAATAGAGATTTTTTTGACCCCATATATTAGGTTGTACCGAAAGGTCGTTCGCACCATTTTCAAAAATTCACAACTCTTTAAATTTTCACCGAATTTGTACGATCAAAATTTTGCGTAAGAGAGGAACTCATGCTCTTTGCATATGTATCTGAATTGTTCGTTAATGTGTTTGAATGAAGGAAATAGAAGCTCAAAACCAAAATCACTCAAAATTTGAATTTTTCGTGTAGAATTATAAAAAATCGGAAACTTGCAGTAAAAATCGGAGCTGTCAATATTGTAGGTTATTTTAGCTGCTCTTTCTGCAAAGTTTGCGCCGATTGAGCATGTCTATGAAAAGTTACGATTTTCGAGCAAGCAATACAAAAGGGCGAATTTGATTTATTTTGGCATTTTTCAGGGAAATAATAACTTTTCATAGAGACGCTCAGTCAGCGCAAACTTTACACTATTAGAAAGAGCTTGTGAAAGAACTTACAATACCGACTGCTCCGATTTTTGCAAGTTTCCGATTTTTTACGACCCTACACGAAAAATTCAAACTTTGAGTGATTTTGATTTTGAGCCTCTATCTCCTTCGTTTGTAGCACTAACGAACAATTCAGATACATATGCAAAGAGCATGAGTTCCTCTCTTATGCAAAATTATGATCGTACAAATTCAGAGTTATGAATTTTTGAAAATGGTGCGAACGAACTTTCAGTACAACCTAATAGATTGTGGTTGTCTTGTAAATCCTCTTCTGCGTGGACATGAATGATCTGTGTTGTATCTGCCATTTGTTCAAAAAGAAAATCCTTCTCCTCCGAGAGAATTTTTTGCGGATTCATGTTCTACGACTTCTTTTTACGAAATTATTGCGTTGCAAATTTGCGAGGAATGAAGTTGAAGTGCGAAGCTTATTTGAGAATTTGTTGCTCGTTACTGAAAACTTGTAGCTTGGAAAACAGCAGAAGGGTTGTGTTCAGCGAGCTTCCAGGTTGTTCCATAAGTTTTTTCATTTTTGAGTTTTCGCTGTAATACGTCGTACACTTTCTATTCTAGAGAGGCCTAAGGCATACCTCGCGTGATTCCGGTCGCTGTGCGATTTGGCGTAAGGCAAGGGACATACCTCACGCGATTTCAGTCGCCTCGCGATCTGGCAATTTGCCATATGTCTCAAATTCAATACTGGAAGACCTCAAATGCACAGCAAGTATAACTTTCGTAGGTTGATAAAATGCCCCCTCTCCCGTGTATTCAGAAACCCCGTAGGATGAGTTATAAACATTTGGAGTATTGCCAAATCGCGTGACGACTGAATCGCGTGAGGTATGCCCAAGGCCTAACAGCGACTCTTTGTAATTCGTCGTTAATGCGCTTCCTTTGGTCAGGACTTGACCTATTTGCAACAACTCGCACAAGCTACCCGCCTATGCGTTCGAGAAGCGCGCAGGATAAATCTTTAGAAATCTGGCAAATCGCCAAGTCGCTTGAAAGCAGCGATTTGGCCGAATCGCCTCAGGTATGCCTTAGGCCATAGACATCAGGATGCTATCCGATAACAAAGCGAGCACTATAAGATGAGCTTCGATACACCTCAAGTTTGAAACCAAAATCTAAAAAGTTTTGGATGCACAGAATACTGAAATTTTTTTTATATCTTCGTTCAGAAAAGTCCTACAGATCTCTCTCACTCGCTCACGCATATACATTCCACATCGAACACTCGAATGTGTCGTTGCTGTGATTTTTTTATTAGCTAGAAATCATTAGAACAAAACTTTCCATGTTTTTAACAAAGTGATCCTGAACTGTTTTTACAACAATTGTACATTGCAAGCTCTTAGAAGTGCAATCACAGATTCTTAGCTTTCTACAAGCTCTGGTTTCCAAGAAATGCTGCTTCAAAGGCACCGTCTACCCAAATTCTCGACTTCCATGTTTTTGTCGCTTCCAGGCCTTTTGAAGGTCCTGATTCCGAATATGTAGTCGAGAATCCGCAAAATAACCAAAAAAACCTCGTTTTGGAGAACGGCGCAATGCAAGTCGCAGGGCTGCGGTGCGTTATACTCCCGGCGTATAATGCGCTGCAGACCGCCGAACATGCAAAATGGGCGGAGTGACCAGGTGGGCGGAGTGACCGGATTACGTCCCTTCCGGAGCGGATTTCTCGCTTCGGAAAGAACCTTTTGCGGCGCTACTGGGGGTTGCCTAGTGTGGGGGCCCCCACATTAGTATGCCATCGAATCTCGTAAATCCCCACTTTGGGTGGACGGTGTATTTAAGCGTGAAAAACTTGAGGGGGGAAAGCTACAGGGTGTCCCAAAAAGGTGTGCACACCGTTTGATTTTTCACAACTCTCCTGCTTTCATGTATTTGCCGAGCTTGATGTACCATTTTGTAAAGTCAGGTTCAACTTGCGTTATTGCCAGTTTATGAAGGCCTCAAGTCTGAGACGATTATCGCTTACTAGCTGGCTTAATTAATTTTTGACATGCGAGGCTGGGATTTTGCACAGGGGGGTAATCGAGCATGCTGGTTACGAACACAATATTAGTTTTCAGGATCGTCCATTACTTTTATCGATTTTATCAATTTTTTTGTAAAGTTTGACCTGCGGGGCTGGGAGTTTGCACAGGGGGTAATCGAGCATGCAGATTACGAATACAATATTAGTTTTCAAGATCGTCCATTACTTCTATCGATTTTATCGATTTTTTGAAAATTTGAGCTAGGGGGCTGGAATTTGGCACAGGGGTGTAATCGAGCATGCTGATCACCCCCCTTGGGGATGATCAGCATGCTCGATTACCCCCCTGTGCCAACTCCCAGCCCCCTAGCTCAAACTTTGCAAAAAAATCGATAAAATCGATAAAAGTAATCGATAATCCTGAAAACCAATATTGTATTCGGAATCCCCATGCTCGATTACCCCCCTGTGCCAACTCCCAGCCCCGTAGGTGAACTCAGCAAAAAAGTCGATAAAAATCGATAAAATCGATATTGATCGATGACGAAAAGTAGCCTATGACACCCGCCGGGGCCCGAAGTGTATGTGTGCCAAGTTTGGTCCCGATCGGTTCAGAAATGGAATTTTCTATTCGGAACATACGTACAGACATACAGACAGACATACATACATACAAACAGACATTCAGCTTTATATATAAGATGAGACTTTATGGTGATTATGAGCATAAAAACGGTAACTGATTCTTATTCGCATGTACTTCTGCAAGGAGGTTGCTTCTTCAATATTACTGATTTTACACAAAAGCTCAAGGAATGGTAATTGTTATTCATTCTTGATAGTTGGCATTTTGCGGTGAGTTCCAGAGTGATCATGTTGCAAGAATGAGAAAAAATAGATAGTAGAGCCGGTGGGAAGCTCTGCGAATCAGGGGTTACTGCTGGTGAGTGCATGTTATTCAAGCTTTACGAAGAAATCTGTGGATGGTGTCCGAATGATAGCGATCTTTTTTTTTTCAGACAAACGGCAGTGTAAAGTAATATTGATACTCAGCGTCGTAATATTCTTTCTTCTGATCGTGCTTATTGTTTTATAATCGTATGATCAACATGTATAGAGATTATGTATACTGCTTTATTATGCTTTCCTGTTTATGATTGTTTCAAATCTGAGTGCAAATTTCATTATATAGGTTGTGACATCTCGAAAAATTTTCGCTTGCGGTAATTTTTCAATTACAGCATAGAGATTCAATCGCGCCATAAGTATGATATCCAGTTATCGCTATTTTACTGTTACGCTATCGGAATTTGTGATGATTTGTGATTTTCTCTTGATATATATAGCGCAGAATAATTAGTTTCTGTATACTTTCTGATAGGAATTTGAACTATTGCAGAGCATGTTTGTGTAGGCCATACGGCTGTGATTGGACACTGTAAATGAAATAGTAATGCTTGTTTTTTTTATCATGCAGTTTTGAATATCAAATGGTTTGGAAAGGCGATTAATTGATCAAATGTTGATCTTGTTTTGCTCTTAGGGACACCACATTCCCACTGATTTGATAACTGGAGGGTGATAGTGATACATTTGTATGGAATTTTCTTGAAAATTGAAGAATCAAAGAGTTACATGACTGTCATTATTTCGAATTCATCAATCTTTCTCGTTTTCATGTAGAATTTTTTCATCTTTGATCATCAAGCAAAAGACATTGAGCTAATACATAAGTTGTAAATTGTGCGCAGCAAGCTCCGATGGACTCCGTATCAACTTCCATCTACTAGACACTGCGTCGATTCAGTAAACACCATTTTCAAAGTACCGTATTATGTTGGGGAGGAGGAAACAGTGGGATCAGAGCAGTATATATTCACTTTTTATTTATTTATTTAGTACGCACAAGGCGTGCCATATTTGAAACGAAGAACGAAAATACTCAGAGCATGAACAGTAAAAAGAAAATAACAGAACATCCCCAAAAGCTCAAGTTCAGCTCCGTGAGTGGAAAGGGGTTAAGCTGTAGACCGTGTATCAATATCAGTGCAGATGCTCGGTGGAGTCTGCCCCATGCCCCTGCTTGCAGCAAAAGTGCTCTTAGATTTTTCAGCTCAAGCTATTGTATATGCGGGAACAGATGTAATAACAAAAATTTGCCCGACTAGTTCGAGGGAGAGAGCATCCGAGATAAAGATTGTGTTGCAAAAAGATGTCAGGTCAGACAAGCTTATTCCCAAATAACAACGAAAGGGGTGAACCGGACCCGAACCACGTGTGGATGAAGTAAAAATCGGAACAGCGAGTGGCTTAAAGGCCCACCGATCACAAACTTGGTACATGAGAAAGCTGTCACTGGAAGACCTTCTGCGCGATGAGTGAGAGATTGACAGAGTTGGTCGATCACATAGTACTGGAGTAGGCCGGCAACACGCGTAGCAGTGGGTGTGGGAAAGGTTCGGTAGGCAAACGGTAACACTATACGATCGATGACAAGAAAATCTTCTGGAAGAAAATCAGTTGAATTCAACTTCTTAGAGAAAATCAGTCAAATTTAACTTTTTGAGTCTTCGTTTGAAAGTAAGACTATCTGGAGAAGACAGGATTTCCTTAATAAACAGAAAGATATTTTGAAGTGCGTACGAAAAACTGTTTTTTGATAAAGAGTTGAATTGTTGACGCCACGCCACCATTTAGATGTGAATACCCGGTGGTCCTTCCACGACTAGGGCCTAAACACCCAATATTAGAAGGTTTTAGCTTGATCTCGCCTCTAAAAATCCTGAAAGCAAGTATAATAGCATGCAGGATCCTACGCTTGTAAAACCTAGGACTTTCATTCGTTCACCACAGCTTGGAAGCGATCATGGATATTCACGACTGGGATAACATCTGTAGAAAAGCAAGCGGGTGCTTTCTGGACGTTTTCCAGAGCCTGCTTGTGCTTCCTTTGAAAGGGGCTCCAAACCTGACTTGCATATTCTACAATAGGGATGACAAATGCTTCAAAGAGTTTTGATAATATTTTTGAATCGGCTACTCTAATAGTACGAAAATGATGTACAGAAGAGAATGCACGAGAAGTAACATTTGAAATTTGCGAGTCTGGTTTCAGGGTGCTATCGAACACAACACCTAAGCCTTTAAAGGCAGTGGCTCGGCAAAACTCAACAACTTAAAATTCGAGCGCGGTAGACTCCTTATTGCCCAAGTATGAAAACAATGCAATCCCGGTTGCACAGCATGCCTTCCTTGCCGAGAAAGTTACTCGTAAACTTACACGGTAGGCCATTCTTACACGCATCTGGACGAGTTGGCAAATTTCCTTCTCACCATTGGAGGCTGCCCGCCGCTATGCTATAACCATGGGGTCCTGCAACGATTCGGTTCATCAGCCTTGCAGCACTTGTCCAATTCACAGGGAAGGGCCATTGTTAAACGCTCGTTTTCAGCATTTTCAAGCCCTCTAAAGTGGATTTTCGGAATCAGCGTATTGAATAACCTCAGGCAAGCGAAAATTTGACTGTATTGAGATTTGCCGAGCTACTGCCTTTAATGGATGTTTTATTCACCAAAGAAACTCCCTCATGCTCATAGTGTTCATCACTTACAGTAGCACCAACACGGAATCAAGAGCTTTTATTCATATATACTGAAATGTCCCAATTTGTGCACCATTCAAACATGTTGTTGATGGCCCGCTGCAGAGCATCTTTAATTGTTCTCTGATTATCCCTATTGTATGTACCATAGCTTTTGCGTCGGCATACATGAGAACATGTGTGTCAGGATGAGTTTTTGGAATCCGGGGTAACTCAGCAGAATAGACTAGGAATAGCAAGGGTGAAAGAAGCTCGACCTGCGGAAGCCCGGTTATAAAGGAAAACGTCCAGAATGATCTCTTCCCACTCGAACCGTCATATACCTGGAGTGCAGATACGATTTCAGACTCAAGCAAGGGTCCTCTAATACCATAATGCTCAAGCGTGTTCAACAATTTACCTGACTTATTCGGTCAAAAGCTTTCGACAAATCGAAACATAAAGTGCGGTTCATAATTATACGAACACCCAAAATTTTGTAAGTTTTCGGACTTTTTGGGAGAATCAAAAAGCCGTTGGTACCACGTGATAGAACACAGTCGAAAACGGTATATGATCCATAAGAATGGAAATCGATATCAATTTTAAGAGTGTTTTTGCGCTTAATGCAAACATTTAGCGGTTCATAATTATACGAACACCTCAGACAAAGGTCCATTTTTCATTCAAGATTGCAATCATTTGAGTCCAAATTTTTTGTAGAATTACAGTAACAAAGTCTGACTTATCTGCTACACACTGAACTCAGTGCAGTTCAAAAAGAGGACCGTTGCTTTTTTCAAAAGGCTCTAAATGCTTTTGGAGTGATTGCGCTCCAAAAACATCCGATCTTTTGTGATTTACGCGCTCTAATTAGCTTCTACCAAAGCTATGAGATAAAATAATTCTTTCGATAGGTATTTTGTTCGACGCTTGGAGAATCTTTGCGTTTTCGTGCCGTTTTTCAACCAAGTTCAAACCTTACCACAGAGCACGATTTCGAGTCTCAAAACTCAGCTTCTCTCTTGCGCAAACATTTGATATGAAGTAGCTGCATTGTTTGCATGATGATGTTTCTGTGCCAAAATTTTTAGATTTTTTTGTAGAACTGATCTTGAGGCTGTGGAGCTACAAACCAAATAAAGGTGTATTGCAATAGTAAGAACAGTGTTTTTGGTGAAATAACGTCTGCGTGGCCAAAACAAGCGCTCAACGCTGCTGATTTTTTTCTAGCCAAATATTCAGTCTTGTGAACTTCTACATACTATATGCTTACTTCATTTTACGGCTTCAGAAGCTGAGTTTTGAGGCTCGAAATCGTACTAACTCTGTGGTAGGTTAGAACTTGGTTGAAAACCGGCACGAAAACGCAAAGATTTTACAAACGTCAAACAAAATACCTATCGAAAGAGCTTACTTTATATCATAGCTTTGGTAGAAGCTAATTAGAGCGCGTAAACCACAGAAGAGCCTATGTTTTTGGAGCGCAATCACTCCAAAAGCATTTAGAGCCTTCTGAAAAAAGTAACGGTCCTTTTGTGAACTGCACTGGGTTCAGTGTGTAGCAGATATGTCAGACTTTGTTACTGTAACTCTACAAAATTTGGACTCAAATGGTTGCGATCTTGAATGAAAAATGGACTTTTGTTTGAGGTGTTCGTATAATTATGAACCGCTAAAAATTCGCATCAGGCGCAAAAACACTCCTAAGATTGACACCAGTTTCTATTCTGGATCATATACCGTTTTCGGCTGTGTTCTATCACGTGGTACCAACGTCTTTTTGAGATTCTCCCAAAAAGTCCGAAAACTTACGAAATTTTAAGTGTTCGTATAATTATGAACCGCACTTTATAACGTCTCGCACAGCAGATAGTGAACACAGATTTGGAATCAACGTTTCAAGGCGCATCTAGTGGTATACATCCCAATGCGAGAGGTCACGACCAAGTAATCTTTTCTTGTTAGTCCATCCAATCTCGCCTACATTTAAGAACCCTGTATAATTCTTTATCTGTGAGATGTTTCAGAAGGCAAACTAAAGGACAGTACTTCTTCCACACCTTGTAGAACCTTGTTTTGCTGGACTTATGCTTTTTGTACTCTGTATATATGTCCGGAGACCGCGTCGGTCTTTGCTAAAAGGAGGAGATTATGTGCCTGTATTCAATTGAAGGCTTCTTTCAGTTTCTCTCTGAAGCTTGCTCTGTTTGAAGTTCTCCTGCCAATAAAAAGATGCGTATTCTTTGTCCAGCAAATATAAAAAATAATCAGTGAGGCATGTCCTAAGTGCATGTGTCTGGATGGTTGGGATATTACAATACACAGATCAGAAATGCAGTGGAACAGTGTTTTTCACCAACTTCTTGCTATTGCATCCCAAGATCGAGGCGCCGACACTAGAACGAAATCCGCTGCTGTACTGTTGGTAAAAAAGCGACTGATGTATAGTGGTTTTACGCAAGCGGAACCGGATCTCTTTCAGTATCCTCAATCGACAGTGACCCAGGATGAAATTTACACGAGAGAGGCTCAACGAAGAATGGTTAGCGCATCCAAAAAGGAAGAAAAGAGTTATGATAAATCGGCTGTACAGAATGGCTGCTCGAGAGTCATTTAGCCATGAGGAACGTTTACAACCCATTGAATTTGCAAATAAGTCAAACAGTTACAAATAATGACAGCGCGCGGTTTCAATCAACATCAACCTGACCAGAAAAACTATAGTACGATAGCGTTTTGTGTACCAGTCAACTGTGATGAATTCTCCACGTTCGACTGCCAGTAAATCTTGGCATTACGATATGCTTGTTTCGAGATGCTAAGCCTCCACCAAGATTGTTACAACTTTTATTTTGGCTGACGTTTCGGCCAACTCGCCTTCGTCGGAGCCTGTAAGTGAGGAAGAAATAAGATTTATCCTCCCAAATGTGTCATCAAATGCAAGGAACAGACAATAGTTGGCTGGAAACTGAAACGATGCTGCCTAGGATTAACATCCCCACCTGAGACTGTCGAGCGCGGGTCACAGACCACCACTGACGAACGTATGAATAATTAGTGAGCTAGGCTCTCGGGTTGCTGCGGTTGTAGGTCAAACCCGCATAACCTAGGAAAGGCGCGAGTTTGTTAGTTTGCAGTGTATTCATCTTTCCTGTTCATTTGAGGATTTCTAGACAAAATCCAAAGGCTTCTAGCGTCTTGCGCCCCGCGACCTCTGCTTCTCGCGACAGAAATGACATTGTAAAATCATATTCTGTACCATTATGCTGCAGCATCCGATGAGTGTCTAGTGGTGCAGATACTTTTGAATTGCGCATCTCATCCATGTGCTCCTTTATCCTAGTGCCACAGTGGCCTCCGTTTCTCCAATGTACTCGTGCTCGCACAATTTACAGGTTATGAGGTAGATAACGCCTGAGCGCATACAGTCTCCCGGCCTGCTTGTTTTCCAGATTATGCAGTCTGGTGTTACGCAGGCCGTATCGTATGCTCTGTTGCGTATCAAAGCTGTTTCAAGTTTGGGGGTGGCAATTCTACAACTCGCAATGACTCCTGCAGACCTGCTTTGCGCACGCATGCGCTTATTGCACTACACAAAGCGTCCGAAATGAAAGGGATAACAGAATGACACCTTGTTATCTTGGGCTTCGTTGTGCAGTCTTGTGACGTACCAAGGACCTCTGGTATATGGATATCCGCTAGCTTTCGCTATTTGGAGAGCTTTTTGAACTGATGCGGCTTTGAGTGTATCGTCAAACGACATTGTTTCAGCTGTACGCAACATGTTCCTAATAACGCTATGCCTAGTGCGGATAGGGTGCGCGGAAGAATAGTGCACAAGAATGTTTTTGCTGCTTGGCTTGCTATACCACTTGGTCTTGCATTCTCCTCTGCTTAAGCATAGTTGAACGTTAACACGTTGACGACGGTGTCGCGCAATGGTGCGCGACAGGCAGTCTGTCCCTGTGGACGATGTCGCGCAGTGGTGCGCGACACCCTAAACATCAGTTTTAATGAGCAAATGGTTCCAATTTGTGTTCATATAATCAAGTTAGGCCCGAAAGTATTTCATGTTGGCCCCGCCAACTTTTGGCAAACTCCGCCCACTCCATTGCCCTCTACAAAAAACTTTCTTCGTTCTCAAATCGCATAGAAAAGCTCATAGATGACAAGGGAACCTCAAATAATCTTGATTTTAGCCCCGCTCCCCGTAATGCAGGCTCCACCCCCTCGGTGGCAAGCTCCGCCCACTTTTCAAAAATGCCGGAATTTGCACGAATTCATTGATTTTGAGCAATTTCCAGCATTTTTGAGAAGTGGGCGGGGCTTGCCAAAAGTGGGCGGAGCTGCCCCGCCCACTTGCATTTGTGTATCTCACGCATAGATGCATGCATATATATGTGCAGCCGGCTGTGAAAATGCCCTCAAACGGTTCGTCCACAGGGACAGACCTTCAAAAAATGGCTCGTCGTCAACGTGTTAAGGAAAGGAAGCCAGTTTTCTTCTGGTTTTTCCTGAGTGAATTTTATGTCAGCTGATTGCCTATTGAACAGATCAAAGCAGGTATCCATTTTTGCCTGCGTCGGACATACGATGAGGCAATCATCGATGTACCGTAAGTAAAGAACAGGGTTGCGGCACAGAACAGGGTTTTCTACTTTACATAAAAGTCACAGCTAACACAGGCGCCAAATGCTGTCCCAATAGCAAGACCCCTTACCTGTGATGAATTCAGTAGTGCAGTCCGTCGTTGCATAGGCAACCAGTCTGAAAAGCGTTGTCAGGATTGTCGATATACCGCCCGCCAACCTTGAGAAGCCTAATAGGAAATTGCGCTTAGGATCGCTTACGATTGCTAGACCCCAAACTTGAGGTTTATCTTTGAAGCAAAAATGGCGACTGTGTAAATTCCGGCGTAATCTATTTCGTCACGTGCTTGTTATGAAAGAGTACTTGAATTGGTGAGAGTGAATGGCCTCTTTGCTGCCGAGTAAATGAACTTCTAAACGGATTGGAATGAGAAGGACTACACCTTTGAGTTCACACCATAGTTGCGATGGGGGAGTGATGGATCTCATCCCCTTCACTTTGAGGCCAAACTCACGATGACCCCCTTCACCTGGGCTGAGATTGGTATTGTACTCTGAGAATATGATAAAAATCGTTATTAAAAGGTGTTGCAGGCTAAGTACCTCAAACAACAAGTACACTCATAAATTTACAAAAGAAACGGTATTTATTATTTATAATATTTCTTTATCCTCGTAGCATTCATTTGGAGAGCAGAAAGTGAAGACACAAAATCAGTTAATTTTTGAAGCACATAAAATCCCTCATATCTCGCGGCACAGAAGAACTAGAAAAAAGTCGACGGTCTACATCAATTCTCCATGATCTCAGCTTTCGAATGGTATACAGCATGTTAGGGCTTCTTTGCTTCCCGGCTCTAAAAATCATTTGCTCCGGTAACCGATAAAAGCCAACACATTGTATAAGTCATCCCGAAAGTTCTTGCGCACGATTTTCAAAAATTCATAATTTCTGACTTTTTCAACCGATTTGACTGCTTTTATTTTCGTATGAAACAGTAAGTCATGTTTTTTATAATGGCATCTTATCTGCTTACTGATGATTATCTGTTGCATAGATAGGAGAGATAGAAGAAAATTGATCAAAACTAAATTTTCTGTGTAGGGTCATGAAAAAGCGGAGACTTGCAACAAAAATCGGAGCAGTCAGTATTGTAGGTTCTTTCACCAGCTCCTTCTAACAGTGCAAAGTTTGCGCTGACTGAGAATCTTATGAAAAGTTTTGATTTTCGAGCAAGCAATACAAAAGGGCGAATTTGGTTAATTTTGGCATTTTTCAGGGAAATCATAACTTTCCATAGAAACGCTCAATCGGCCCAAACTTTGCACTGTTAGAGAGAACTGGTGGAAGAACCTACAATACTGACTGTTCCGATTTTTGTTGCAAGTCTCCGATTTTGTATGACGCTACACAGAAAATTCAAATTTTGACCATTTTTCTTCTATCGCTCCTATCTATGCAACAGATGACCATTACTAAGCAATGAGATGTCATTATAGAGACCATGATTTACGCTTTCACACAAAATTGAAAGCAGTCAAATCGGTTGGAAAAATCAGAATTTATGAATTTTTGGAAATCGTGCGCAAAAACTTTCGGGACGACCCAATAAGAGCGAGGTGGAGCAAGTTAACAGTAAAAAATGTGCTGTGGATTGACATCGTCATCAGCACTTACGGGAACGTGAGCGAACGCATCTATTTAAGCGTGTTTATCGTTGTTATATGTTCATGTTTTT
Source organism: Cylicocyclus nassatus (assembly GCA_958299035.1). Classification (NCBI taxonomy): domain Eukaryota; kingdom Metazoa; phylum Nematoda; class Chromadorea; order Rhabditida; family Strongylidae; genus Cylicocyclus; species Cylicocyclus nassatus. The sequence goes on along the minus strand of CATQJL010000112.1, from coordinate 58,986,935 downwards.
TTGGTAAAAATGCGCTTTTGATTGACAGTTATGCCATTATTATTAGCACACACTCAAAAAACTATGGGAGGTTGGTGAATTTCCACACCTTCACACAAAAACCCACCCATTTCTGGAATCTATACTCTGTAAACCTAGTGCTGAAGAAGGTCACTTTCGTGAAAACGCTCTAGACTCACCATACCTAATTTGTAGAGAATGGTTGGTTTTAATGAATCAAAAACTTTAAGACATTTAAAAGAATAACATGTTATTAAAATGTCCCTCAATGTTTTGGAAAGGTTGGCAGTTTGAAGAGGAAACGGCAGGCAGAATACTTTACAAAATCGCAGATGACTCGCATGTGTTCCAGTTCCACAGCGAGGCAGAAGGAGAATTTTACGCCGGCGAAAATGTTGTCGACATTGATACAGAGTTTACAATTGAGCGAAACTCTCTGATTTCCTACATAAGGAATCCAAGGAGATTGCCTAGTTTCAATGAGGAAATGTCCAGGAACCATTGCTGATCTTCAGGTTGTTGAAGATTTTAAGGCTGCTAAATTCACAAACATGGATATGAACAAAAGGAAGGCATTAGTACAAAGCATAGCTACTGTCAGTATTGTCCATGTTCGGTTATCCTTGAACCTTGGCATGGCTTGTCACTTGATGGATGTGTGATTGAGCGGTCGACCAAGATGGTAACACTATTTACTATGGTACAATGGCCTACGTTTCGGCGCTGTCGCCTTCGTCAGAGCCTGGAAGTCGAAGTCATCAGCATCTATTCCCTCAGACATCATCAGAAGACTCAAAGTACTATTCGAGAAAAGCCAATGAAAACCTAGTCAGAGAAACAAGAGCAGCACTAACCTTAGCCAGAAGCAAAAACGGAAGTCGGAAGACCGCCGTGTATGCAAGACTATGCCTCCGCTCTACTTATATATGCCGTTCTGACCTGACCTCATATTCAAATACGCATAGGGATTGATATGGCGCCAGTTCTTTAGTGATAGCGATACACTCCTCCTTTCTATTCATTTTTGAATTTTTGGCGGTTATCCAAAACGCTTCCAGCGTTTTGCGCGCGAGGATCTCGGGCTCGAACGACAAGATTTGCACTGCAACTTGTATTCCAGCTTTATCATGGCGCACTATACGATGCTTTCCTAATGGAGTGGCTGCTTTTAACTTGTTTAATCCGTCTAAATGCTCCTTAACGCGGCAGCAGAGAGGGCGGCCCGTTTCACCGATGTATGTATCCCCGCATGCTAAACATGTGATAAGATATACAACACCGGATAGCACGCAGTTTCCCTCCTTACCAAACGGGCAAACCACGCAATCAGGAGTGGGACAGAAGCGATCGTAAGCACGGTTTCGAACCAAACGCTGCTTGAGATTTGCGGGGGGAATATCGACTACGCTGACAACGCCTTGCAAACCCGCCTGATGTACGCATCGCCGCACTGCGCTGCTCAACTCATCAGAGATGAATGGCAGGCAGAAGGGGATTTCGGCGGTACTGCTCGAACCACGAGAGCACCAACGTGCTCCCGAGACGTGCTCTCGAGCAGTGTAGCCGTTGGATGCCGCAATTCCCCGAGCGATGGCGATAGACCATGAGCGTTCTTCGCCGCCAGAGGACACCTGAACAGCTGTTTTGTACATGTTACCCACCACAGCCCTCTTCATCCTATTTGGGTGCGCGGACAAAGAATGTATAAGGATGTTCTTGTTGCTGGGTTTGCGATACCATTTTGTTTTGTATGCTCCGCCTGCAAGCTGAATCTGCACGTTTAGAAACGCTGACCATTCCTCGGAGGGCTTTTCCCGGGTGAATACGATGTTTGGCGACTGTTGATTTAGTATGTTAAAGCAAGTGTCTACCTCCGCTTGGGTGGGACATATGACGCAACAGTCGTCTATGTACCGACCATACAAAAGGGGTTTACGCTCCAATACCGGCGCTTCTATTTTAGACATAAAAATGATGGCTAAAGTAGGTGCAAGCCGCTGTCCCATAGCTAAGCCCCTGACCTGTTTGTAGTACTGACCCGACTATCGGAACACCGTACATTGTAAGCAATCGTGAAGAAGGGTCATGATGTTGCATACGTTGAGACCGTGCGAGTTAAGAGCGGCCTGATGTTCCGAGAGAAGCTCGCAGGTAGCCTGAAGTGCAGCGTCATTTGAAACATTTGTATACAACGACGTGACGTCAAATGACTCGATGACGCAGTTCCGGGTGAGTTGCGTAGATCGTAGCCGGTCGAGAAGCATATTGGTGTTACTAAGATGCGCAGGAATGTATTTTAGCAGCTGCGTAAGAATTACGTTTAGGAACCAAGCTATTTTGTCTGTTGGCCCACCGATGCCACTAATAATGGGTCGCACTTTGAAATCGCGCGCATTATTTGAAGTTAGTCCTGCTGCGGGAGGTTTATGTGTTTTGACCAGTGTGTAGAGAACCGGACAAATGGGCTGATCGTTCTTAAAACGCGTTACTATGCTCCTAGGAAGTCCCGCAGATCGCGCAGTTTCCATCCAGACCCTATTTAAGCGGCGGTACTGCTTTCCAAACTCGCCAGCTGACGAGGGTGCGTAGACTGAGACATCCGACAGGTGCTGCTGGGTTATTGCCATGTCCAGTTCACGTGACATAACAACAAACTCCCCACCTTTATCGCTCACTGAAACCTTGATCAACCCGGCGTCGCATAGATCACGGATTTCGCGTAGGCCGCGGCGCTGCGCAGGAGTTAAATTACTATTTGCACGTTTTTTGGCAAATTTGTCGATAACGGTGAACACTGAGGTGGCGAAAACGCGGAATTGGGTGTCTACCGTGCTGTTGGGCTCCTGTGGCTTGTAATAGAGGCGAGGAAAAGGTATAGGAGGCAAAGATACAGTTGCAGTAGATTCGATGCCATTTGCGCGCTGTTCCTCTTTTGCTCGGCGCCGCAGAGATTCGTGAACAAATTGCAGGCTGCCGACGATCTTGCGTGAGACCCGAGGCCCTATTGATTGGAGTGGTGAGAAACTTGGACCTAGATCCAAGACAGACAGCGCGTCATTGGAGATAAGCGTATCACCGATAACAGACACACGATGAACTTTTGGCACGTCTACAGAGCTATCCTCAGAATAGTCTTGCTGGATTGGAGCTAGGCTCATGCTAACTACTTGCGAACTCTGACTCTGCTTTACACTAACTAATCTTTCGAACTTCCCTTGAAGCCTAGTCTTGATATCAGAGCGAATGAGATTGCAAATGAGCTTCGACTCACCCACGATTCTCCTCCAAAGACGTTCAGGCAGAATACGTTCACAACACTGCTCTTTGTAAACACATTTCGACAGTAACATAAACATCTGGTTCTTCTTCACTCGTAGAGCTGCGCATAAGAGGTCTTGTTCGATCTGTTGAACTTTTCTGCTTCGCTCGGGGAGGCCGCACGTTTCGTGGAGTCGCTTCTTGTGGATGAAGTTGGGTGTGACTCGATGTTGAACACAGCGGCGGAGAAAGTAGATGCATTGTCTCTCGGAAACAATCTTCTGTCGCATGGAGAGTACTTCCTTCACTAGCCGAAAGCATCCTGCTGGTACGTCTTTCAGTATTGTCCATGTTCGGCTATCCTTGAACCTTGGCATGGCTTGTCACTTTGATTCGAGCAGTACCGCCGAAATCCCGTTCTGCCTGCCATTCATCTCTGATGAGTTGAGCAGCGCAGTGCGGCGATGCGTACATCAGGCGGGTTTGCAAGGCGTTGTCAGCGTAGTCGATATTCCCCCCGCAAATCTCAAGCAGCGTTTGGTTCGAAACCGTGCTTACGATCGCTTCTGTCCCACTCCTGATTGCGTGGTTTGCCCGTTTGGTAAGGAGGGAAACTGCGTGCTATCCGGTGTTGTATATCTTATCACATGTTTAGCATGCGGGGATACATACATCGGTGAAACGGGCCGCCCTCTCTGCTGCCGCGTTAAGGAGCATTTAGACGGATTAAACAAGTTAAAAGCAGCCACTCCATTAGGAAAGCATCGTATAGTGCGCCATGATAAAGCTGGAATACAAGTTGCAGTGCAAATCTTGTCGTTCGAGCCCGAGATCCTCGCGCGCAAAACGCTGGAAGCGTTTTGGATAACCGCCAAAAATTCAAAAATGAATAGAAAGGAGGAGTGTATCGCTATCACTAAAGAACTGGCGCCATATCAATCCCTATGCGGATTTGAATATGAGGTCAGGTCAGAACGGCATATATAAGTAGAGCGGAGGCATAGTCTTGCATACACGGCGGTCTTCCGACTTCCGTTTTTGCTTCTGGCTAAGGTTAGTGCTGCTCTTGTTTCTCTGACTAGGTTTTCATTGGCTTTTCTCGAATAGTACTTTGAGTCTTCTGTTGATGTCTGAGGGAATAGATGCTGATGACTTCGACTTCCAGGCTCTGACGAAGGCGACAGCGCCGAAATGTAGGCCATTGTACCATAGTAAATAGTGTTACCATCTTGGTCGACCGCTCAATCACACATCCATCAAGTGACATAGCTACTGTTCTTAGATCCCGACAGGAGTGCGAACCCAACTCTGTGCTTTGTGCTTTTGGAAGTTATTCGCCTTGTGACATTATGACCTATGATATTGAAAAAAAAAACCAACGCGCAGCATAATATCTACTTTTTTTCCGCTATTCCGCAGAGGCTGTTAAAGAAAAAGTTGAGCAGCTTTCTCATCAGGTAACAGGACGTATGTCAGAGGAAGTGAAGTCAGACGACAAAGCCCAAAAAAGTATGCACTATTTCCTTCCCGTGTTGCGAAAGCATATGCGATCTGGCTCTTTTCCTATTACTTACCGCAAAATCTGATGGACTTACTGGCAAAGCTAGTTTCCATTCCGACTAGCACGGCAGGGGTGAAGAAAAAAATTTTCTATCTACTCTGTTATCACAACAACGCAGATCGTACAACGATGGAGCATCTAAGCAATTACTTAAGGTTTGTCAACCTTCTACTAAACATATTGTTATCTAAAAACTTCATTCAAAGGATTGGTATAAGTGGTCCAGACAGGCTGTTACCGTATGACTTTTTGAAAGATCCTAAAAGATGGTATGAAGAAACTGGTCACCTACCTGCTGACTTTCCTGGTGCACCAGAGGGCCAGGAGAGAAATCACAAAAGCGCTTAGAAGAAGAAGAAAGTTTCAAATTCATTTTAGACTCAGAACGCTTTTGCACGCAATTCTACTTCTACTCCGATGACCTTTCGGAGGAAGAAGAAGATTTTTCAGGCAGCGAACTTGTTGTCTCTGACGTTAGCGATAGTGATATTGTTGATGATGATGTGCAGGAATTGAAGTTGCTCCTAACTTGTACATCTTGGGATAAACCTTATTGCTTTCGTTTTTTGTTGATGCAATGAAACAGGAGCACAGATCTTCATAAAGTCAATTTTTTAAAAAATTTTTAATTTCTTTTAAAATTTTTCAATTTTTTTCTCAATCTGTGCCTAAATAAGGTACAAATTAGAGCTCTTCATACCACGCTTTTTCACCTTTTCTCTCTTCCTCCCTTCCCTCCTAGACTCACATACCCCCTTCACCCTGGAAGGTCGGGAACAGCCGAGACCCCCTTCACCTGGGGAGAGCCCGGCTCCCCCTATCGCACCTATGGTTCACATTGCATTACGCACGATGATGTCACCACGTTTTCAAATTGGTCTGAAAATCTTAGCTTAAAGGCAGTGTCCGGGCAAGAACTCGATTTTGAGATTTTGTGCTTATACGGGCCTATTCGCCATGCTGAATCCGAAAATCCACATTGGAAAGCGCGAAAACGACGAATAGGGGTTCTAATACTGGAGGGAAATCGGCAAGTGGGCGAGGCCTTCCCCACTGTGAATTCACGCTTCCAGCTTCCAGAAAAATTTTCTCGAATCCGTTAGCCTCCCTGACATCACTACCGATCAAGTGCAAACGAATGACTTGAAACCGGAATCAAAAAGATCGCCCCCGAAGCTGGGAACGTGAATTCACCTTGGGGAAGACCCCGCCCACTTGCTGATTTCCCTCCAGTGTTAGGCCCCGGGCAGACTTCACGCGATTTGATCGTCGCGACTGAATCGCGAGGAGACAACTGTTACAACATCATTCCATGCAGATCAACTTGCATTCGGTTGTGATACTTTTCCAGACCGAAATTTTTGAATGTGAAATGAAAATGAATGGAAATCTTGGCGATTTGGTCGCGACGTTTAAGTCGCGTGAAGTCTGACCGGGGCCTTAGAGTCCTTTTTCGTCGTTTTCGAGCATTCCAATGTGGATTTTCGGATTCAGCACAGCGAATAGGCCCGGGTAAGCACAAAATCTCAAAATCGAGTTTTTGCCCGGACACTGCCTTTAAAATCTCAGCACGCAAAATTCTGAACCACTTCGTTTTTATCACGGGTCGCGATGCAATTGAGCAATATCATTCATGAGAGTTGCACACGATGACCCCTCAATGCCAGCTGAGACGTTCGATCGCATTGCAATCAACCGATGCTTTGAATACTTGCTAAATAAAAAAGCTAGCTGCGGAATGCCAAGGAATGAATCCACGATGCCAGATGCGACATTCCACTCGACAAAAAGATCTCGGACTACAGAAAAACACGAATGGAGCTGCAAAAGGAATGATGGTGCCAGCAAGCGAACGTCTATATATACTTAGTCATTGTTACTCATGCATTTTCCACCACTTATACTTATTGCTTGTGTTGCCTTTCTATTCGCTCATTCCTTGTACGTAGGATAGCACATTTAATTTCTATCCTATGTTTTTGTAATTACCTTTTGTACAATTTTTACAAGTAGTCCAAACTCTACAAGATACCCAAGACATCATTTTGGTTTGACTTGTCATCATCATAGTTCCTTTTTCATGTTGGTTTGCTTCGTTGCTTACGTATATATTAGGTTGGTGCAAAAGTAATGCGCGTTTTGCGAGTTTTCACTTTGACGTGCTATAACTTTCTGAAAAATCCATATTTTTCAGTGCGGCAAAGTTCATCAGAAGCACCAAACCTCTCTCTATACAGAGCACTTTAACTTATGTTAACATCGCAAATCGGTGGGAAAATATGGATTGTTAAGCAAAAAAATCTTTTTTCGGAAACCTCATTTTTAACTGATCATAACTTCCTTCAAAATTTGTCGATATAAATGATAAGTTGACTATCTTGTAGCCGCAAGCTAATAGTACAAAAAAGTACAAAAAAGGTTCAAATAAAGAATATTTGCGAAAAGGAAAAAAATAATATTCAAAATTTTCCGCTTTTTCGACATTTTTTGGTAGCCCTCAAAATCCCAAAATATGGAGATTTTTGATTTTTTATGTACTGAACAGCTTCCACATTTCTGCAAAAACTGTCAACGGGAAGGTCACCCTTACGCTTACAGAAATGAGCAAAACTTTGACGATTGCCCTCTTCAAAGAAAATCTATGGGCTACAGAATGGCCAAAACCATCACTCATGTTGAGGCGCCGAGATCTCAGTCCAAGGAATTTCTAGGAAAACAATAAAGCGTGCATAACGTAGAAAATTTCTACTGCATGCAGTAGTTAAATTTTCAAAGAATGAATTTACTCGCGCTTGAATTCTGGCCGAAAAACTAAGTGCAATGAAATTCTGGTTTTGAGTGCGGTTGTATGAAGCTCTATGAAATTTTAACGAATGAGGCTAGAAGCCTCTTTCAACCACCCTTGAATAGAGCATGAAAGAAGCTTCTAAATAATATGCTGGGTAAGTTTCATAGGAGAAACCTCGACGGAGAAAAGCTATCTTGAAAGAAGTTCTAGAAAAACGCGCATTACTTTTGCACCAACCTAATATCTCAGGCAGAGTGACGGATTAATTACCCAAATTTGAGGTAATTGGCGATAAACGCGTGTCGTTCGTTGGTGGTTGGTTGTGGTTCAAGCGGCAACGTTGAAACAACCTTTTTAGTTCTCACGAAATTCAAAAATGGATGTAAAAGATAGAAGATGTAAAAGATGTATCACCGTCAAGCAGGAATTACCAGCCTATCAATCCTTTTGAGGAATTGGCCGTGAACGCGTACAAAAAAAGCTGGGAGATAGTGCAGTTTGAAATTGTTCGCTAAAATTGTTCGCTAGTGCTCTCGTGCTGGTCATCCGAGGTGGACTCGACTACTGTGACGAGGTAGCCGGTCAAATATAAATCTGTGGCCGTATTTATCAACGTACCTTGAGGGTAAATCTTACCCCAAAATGCGACTAACCCATATTCACAAACGTGGTTCATCAGGGTAAATTTAACCTTACCTCTAACAGCGTATTAAATTCACTCTGATACTTTGTAGAAAAGGTGATTTATTGAAGCACCACTCAATCTCAGCGATACTGTTTTTACAACAGACACATATTTCTAATTATTATTATTTCAAGTTTCCCAAGTCCTCTTTTTCGTCTCGTTAATCATATTACAAAAACTAGGTTGAACTGTCTGTTATTTTGCTAGTCATCTTCAAGCTCATTTGGTTGAGCTACGATAGTGATTATGTATCGAATTATTTACTAAGCGAGTACATTGGTGGACTGAAATTTGAATGAGAGAGTTGCATCTTACCAAAATTTTTCGAGTCGTTGAGTTTGATGTTTGCCATATCAAAGTCCTTACTGGACATGTACTTCATTCAGAACTAAACCTTTTACTATAACAATCGGCGGAATATAATACCGGATGATAACATCAAATGAAAACACGGGAAGAGACCTTAGGAAGTATGAGATGGTGGTAACGTAACCATGAATATGTGTTTATTGTAAAAACAGTACCGCTAGGACTTTAGCGCATCGAAAGATCATTTGATATTTTTACATAATGTCAGAGTGAATCTAATCTTGCTCTATGCTAGGTTTAAACTAGCCTTGATGAGCCACGTTCGTAAACGGAATACGGTATAGTTGTGACAAACATCAATTTTTTCAAATTTTCGAACGAATGAATATCAAATATTTGAGTTTCGAAAATTCTTCGAATGTACGAATATTATTCGACTTTTGTTTTTCATTTTATTCGAATTTGAATATTCGAATAATGGCACATTCCATAATTCGAATGAACGAATTCTTGAATAACCGAACTTGATCGAATATTCGACTAATTTCGAAAAAATGTTCGAATATTATTCGAATATTTGAATGCAATATTCGAATATGCGAATATTCGAATAACTATCTTTTAAAACTACTCGAATGAACGAATATTCGAATAATCTTTTTTAAAACTCCTCGAATAAACGAATATCCGAATAAGTCATTTTTCGAAATCGTCGAATGAACGGATTATTCGAATATAGGTCTTTTTCATTTATCCGACTGTTCGAATAATCGAATAAATGGACTTTCTCAAATATTCGACTATTCGAATATTCGAATAGTTGAATGTTTCAAATAAATTATTCGAACACGAATATTCGGTGCTAACTATAGAATACGGGTTGATCGCTTTCTGGGTTAAGGTTTGTCTTTAAGGGTAGAATTTACCCACGACGTTCATAGGTCGGTGCAGGTTAATCGCTTTCCATAAACCTTGCTCTTTCGCTGAAGGAGAGGACCAATGAATTTTGAAGGTAAAACCTAATTTTGAGGGTAGGGTTTACCTTCACGGTCCGTTGATGAAAACGGCCACTGATTTTTCTGTTGACCACTGAGAGTACATATTGCAGACTTTGACCTTCCAGGTCCTGAAGAAGGCGAAGACGTTAAAACGGCGGCCAATAAAAATTTTATAATAATCTTGACTGTTGGTGAAACAACATAATATACAAGTATATGACATGTCGAGATTGAAAAATAGCCCTGACATGGAAGGTCCCACTTTGGGATTTTACATAGAAGTCCACTTTGGAAAATCACGACATACCCTCTAAGGTGCGCGAAGGTATGACTCCAAAATAACCTCTAGCGAACTACGTATGGATGGAAGTGAAGATAAGAAAAATAGAGATAGGGCAGCAGAAAAGCTAAACAATTTGACACAATACATTTGCCCTTTCCATTTGAAAATGACATCCGTGCGTGTCAGCCATGGACAGAACATCGTGTGCAGAATCAATATCAAAATCAAAATTTATTTGGGCGAAACCCATGATTAAATTTGTGGTCTTTCAATAATACAAGAGGACATAGTTGGTGAAATTGTAGTTGTCTAAAACATCTATGACTACAATGGTCCATTACTTTCATCCTTCTTCTTCTGGAAGTGATGTACTGAATCCAATTCTTTGCTTCTGCATGTCATAAATGTTGCAGTACTGCCTAAAGGGTTCTCCAAGAATCCAACTAGGTCCAAAGGAGCCCGAATCAATGCTTGACAGAGCCAGATAGCATTTGAATTCTTCCAACGTTATCAGTATGCTGTGTCCTTTCACAGTGTAATTGTTGTTACCAATAACAAACCCAATCTTTGGAAATCCATCGCAGTCAGTAAAGTAAATATCTTCTTCCATGCTGTACTGTAACGAAAATTTATGAAATCAATACTTATTAAATTGCTCTTATAGGGACAAAAGATGTCTTTGGTAGATAGAGGGGAGTAGCGTTGAGAAGAAAAAGATGCATAACCGCGATAGTTGGTTTTTATAGTTCATCCTAGGTTTATCCTTCTCGAAGCATTGCCCATTGCCCAGTCAATCAATGTACAGGGCATTTATGGAATTTAAGGAATCATGACAATGGCGGCTTCCTGCGCGTCGCGTATGCTGTTTCGACAAGTGCTTTTTTGGCTTCTTTCTTTGATCAAACGGTTTCTTGAATGCATATGATATAGATATTCATAGATACTGGTTGCATCTGAGCTGAGCACTAAGGCCCGTATGCACGTAGATCCCCGCGGGGAGGGGAGGGGATCTGAGTGGGGAAGCGCCATATCTCGCTGATCTAGATATCTTTCTTTCTTCTTTTCTATCGTGCTTGTATAGGTTCTCATACCCTAATACCTGCGCATAATGGATGCCAGGTTACTGCTATACAAGTTTAAATATTTATTATTTCTTCCGATCCCCTGGGGATCCCCAGGGGATCATCTCACATTTTCAAAGTCATTTATCTTCCTGAAAAATCAATGAAAACGCTGCAAAATTGTACTGAAGATATACTACGATACTGCTGAGCATGTTTTCGACCGAAGAAATGGAATCTGAAGATTTTGATTTTTTTCGATAATCCCTGGCTCGCGAGCAGCGGTTCATCGAAGATTTTGATATTTTGAGATTTCACTCATTTCCACCATAAAGATGTTTAGCAGTGCTGTAGTATATCCACAGTACAATTTTAGAGCATTTTCATCGAGTTTTCAGGAAGATAAATAGCTTTGAAAATGTGAGGTGATCCCCTGGGGATCCCCAGGGGATCAGACGAAAAAGTGAATATCTAATCTAGTATGGCAGTAACCTGGCATCCGTTATACGCAAGTACCAGCGTATGAGAACCTTCAAAACCAAGACATAGAAAGAAGAAGAAAGATTCATAGACTAGCGAGATATGACGCTTCCCCTCTCAGATCTTCTCCCCTCCCCGCGGGGATGTACGTGCATACGGGCCTAAAGTGATGGTTTTTGGAGCGTATTGCGGTTTGACGCAAAGATCGAATATGTCATCACGTTTTTATGACTACCCTGTAGGTCTGCTGTTCTCCTCTAACGAATTTCTTTCCTTCGCTTGGGCCAAAAGCAGCTCGCGCTTTGTTTTTGAAAATCGCGACCATAAACACAATCGCATATTCCCACGAAGACCATAAGGAAAAGCAATGCCTTGATGTAACACCATCATCAATAATTACCTCTGCCTGTAATGCTTCTGCTAGTTTTTCGACTATGCTTTGCGGTGCACGAATGAAGGAAGTACCCGTATCCGAAATAGCTTCCCAGCTTGCACTTGCATGAAAATTTCCACTTGAAACGCTTTTCAGCTGAGAATATCATGTTTATATGCTGAATATATCTCATATCACTAGGTATACCTCAAACTGCCAATATCCAGCACGCGTTAATTCCTGATAGACCACATCATCTTTACAGTTAACATTATCAGTTCCTCCATATGTGTACACACCAGCGTGTGTACCTCCTAAAAATTCCTTTGTATATAAGAATTTGCCTTAGTAAATATGTTCTCAGCAGTATGATAAGATTGATAATGACTATCAAAAATTTCTTTTAACTTCTTCTGGTGTCTTCATTTGGTAACACAATTGGAAAGTGCAAAAGACAAATCAAAGGATAGTATGTGAGTCCAACTATAAGGTATCTCGGACGTATCATCCGACATGGGTCGTATCGGACAATAGGGATGCTGACAGGCGATGGTAAAGTCGAATTTGGAGGGCTTTCGTGTCACTACCAACAATCTAAGCACCGCGAAGGGTTCTGTAAAAAAAGGCAGAGCGCGTGTACATTGAAAAAACTCTACGAGATACTAGACTCTAATGGAGAACGTGAAATCTACCGAGTAGCGAGAAGTAAGTGTTGTGTTTGCCATAGCGTGTGTAGGAAGACGACTGGAGACCGAGTTCTTTACTTGACGACAAGGAACTAAGAATGTATTATACTTACTAAGGAATGCCTATATATAGTGCACACAACTATATCACATATCATAAACAACAGATCAACATATTCGTTCATTCTTCTCGAGCATTGGTTTCTTGTGCGGCTGTACAACACCTTCCCTTCTAAGTGAAGCGGTGGGTCCTTTCCGCGCTGAGAATTGAGTTGACACTTCATCTTCTTAGGTTGCACTTTATGTTTCTCGTCAGCCGAGTAAAGGGGACCTGGAGCGATATAAACTTCGTATTCAATGAACATCTCACCAAAGGAGCAGTCATCCAAAGTTGGGCTTGATATATCGCGACAGTGCATGGAAAACTTTTGTACTGCCTCGGCTAACGGCTCCTCCCTTTTCGGCTTGGATACTAGGCACTGGAAGTTGTCGACGATTCTTTCGGCTTGTTCGTTGAACTGCTGATGGCGAGTAAGTCGAACTTGTCTGGCCTTTCCAGAATCGCGGATTTCGGCTGTCCTGAATTGAGCAATATCATAAGAAACAGGTACCTCGGCACTTCCAAATTGACTGGATTTTGAACGGGTTTTGCCGAATATCTTGCTCTCATCCTCTTTTTCGAGCACAAAGGCAGCCGTTGCTTTCGTGCCGTCTTCTGTTTTGGGTTGAAACATTTCTGCGAACTGTGTTGTCAGGTGAGTTGCTTCTTGCCAAGTGTATCGTTCGTAGCGGTCACTGCATTCAAATTGTGATAGCCGATATCACTGTGAAAGGCACAATCGCTCTGGTTCCAATGCACTTCAAGTAGAGCTGGTCCATCAAGTACATTTGTGGTACCATTCAAGGCGATGCCATTCAGCGCATGCTCACATGTGCCGTGTCCATGGCATGTAATGCTGGTCCCATTAGCAGCAGTCGAATTATGTTTTGGGTTCTTTAGCTTGTGTCGGCCAGTCTTGATCCATGTGTCGCGATCTTCAACTCCACAGTCAAGTCGTAACTCGATACTTGTGTTGTTGGTTTTCATATTGCAGTACGACTTTGTTTCTTTAGACGGTGAGATGACGACAGGATGGACGTCCTTGGCTTCATCGAAATAGTTTACGCAGACAGTACCTCTCTAGATGTCCACGCTTCTTGCAGTAGTTGCATTCAGTGATCGGCTTCTCGCACTTCCTGGTCCTATGGGTCTTCGCTCCGCAGTGTTCATACAAAGATGTGTTCTGGGCTTGTGACCGATGAATGGTTTCCGCTTCTCGTCTCGCTGCATCGCGTTGACTTGCGGGTTCTCATTCATCTGATTCACGCTGACCTGAGGTACCTTGGCTTTGTCGATCATCTGTATGTGATTCTGCAGTTCCAAGTAGTCTTTGTACTCTTCGTTGGATTCTTTCTTCGTCAGTTCAGCCATGGGTTCTCGACAAGACTTCCATAATTCCATGATTTGCTTCATTAAAAAGTGGATCGTGTCCGTGTTCGGGCTCGGGTTCGGGTTCTGATCGAATTCTGGTAGACGAGTAGCGAGTGCATTCATCACGTAATCCTCGCTGAATCCTTGTTCCTTCTTTACTTCTTTCCGCAGCTCCATGATTTGCAGCATCAGAAGGTGGGTTGGGTCCATGTTGGGGGTGGGGTTTGGGCTCGGGTTCGGGTTCTGATCGCCAGTTGTTCTGTTTGCCATGGCGTGTGTAGGAAGACGACTGGAGACCGAGTTCTTTACTTGACGACAAGGAACTAAGAATGTATTATACTTACTAAGGAATGCCTATATATAGTGCACACAACTATATCACATATCATAAACAACAGATCAACATATTCGTTCATTCTTCTCGAGCATTGGTTTCTTGTGCGGCTGCACAACAGTAAGGCACCTACTTCATGTTAATGACAAATTTGGGATGCTTAAAAGAATCAGAGGGCGTGAGAGATTTGGAGAACCTACTTTGAAGAGATGACCACCATAGGCAGCACGTCAAGTCCATACCAAAAGCTAATCCTATGGGAGGACCAGTACCAGCAGTTACGGAAGAGGAGTTATGATAGCTGTAAAGAAAGAGTGGCAAAGTGATTAGTTTAGACGACATACTGGTGAGCTCTGGACAATATGCAGGCAATCCGGAGCTTCCTAATTCATCAAATTCTCTCAGAATCTTGAATCATAAAGTGTAAGGGTATGCTTGAGTGGTATACCAGGCGACCATTCCGATATATAAGAACAAAAAGACATAGCAGACTGCACGCTATTACCTTCAAGTGATGAACCACACTCTAAAGATCTCCGAGCGAATAATAGTATCAAACGCGGCTTCGAGATATTATGAAGTTGTCATTGAATCAGAGCGGAGGTAAAAGGAGTAGGCATAATCAGCGCATACTCGCTTGTCTAATCTTAAAGCAGTACAAAAAGAAGCAGAAGAAGTTGCACGCAGTTTTTTTGGACCTTGAGTAAGTTCTCCATAAAATGCCCCAAAAAGTCATATGGTGGATGCGAACAGCAAGCGGGGGTTACCGTCTCAAAGAGGCGAGCAGGGAAGATCAAAGAAGCTGGACTATAGGCGAACATCAAAGTTTTTTTGAAAATACGTCTGGCGGCGATCAACTTGAGATCACTCACTGGCCGGCGCGAAGTGGCAGACCTACCCAAAAGACGTAAAGTTAGCATTGCCTGCATTCAAGAGATCAAACGGAAGAGAGAGTAGGCACGAGATATAGAAAATGACTTCAAGCTTTTGTATAATGGGGCAAGCACTACCAGGAATGGCGTCGGCATAGTCGTCTCGGAAATGCTCAGGGACGGAATTACTGCCGTAGATCAGTTGAGTCATTGTCTGATGAGTTTGAGAATAGATGCAGGAAAAAGAGGATCTGAGTGGTAACGGCATACCACATTCAAGATGCGAAGAAGAAAATGAAGTTTTGTGGCACGCTCAATGTCTAGATCAGCTCAATGCAGGATGAGGTGCTTCTGAGAAGCAGATCTCAGCAGTACGTGGGGAAGCAACGAAGTGATGTGCAAAGATGTTATGATTAACGGCTACAAGATAGTCAATGAAGGCGGACCATTCTAGAAGTCGTTACTGCTCACAAACTGGCATTGGAAAACACTCACTTCATCGAGAAAACCAGCCACCAATTAGCGTATGCCAGTAATAAACTAGCCTTGGCCGTGTTCATCAACGAACCCTGAGGGTAAACCCTACCCTCAAGGGTAGGTTTTACCCTCAGGATTCATTAGCCGCTTCACCAATGAACCTCTGAGGGTAGGGTTTATCCCTAGAAAGTGATTACCCCGAATTCATCAGCGAACCTTGAGGGTAAATCTTACCCCAGAAAGCGATTCACCCGTATTCACGAACGTGGCCCATCGAGGTAAGTTTGCAGCATAGAGCAGGATTAGATTCACTTTGACACTTTGTAGAAACATCAAATGATCTCTCGATGCACCATTCACTCCTATACTGTTTTGATAATAAACATTTATAGTTGTCTAAGGGCTTTGATATGGCCAAGCTCAACAATTCAGAAATATTTTCGTCATATGGAACTCTCTCATTCAAATTTCAATTCACCGATATACTCGTTCATAAATAGATTTGATACATGACTGAACTATCGTAGTTTGACTAGATTCACATAAAGCTGACCAACAGAATACCAAAAATTTTTATTCTTGTTTTTGTAATGTGAGAGAGACGAAAAGAGGACTTGAAAAAATTTGATATAATAATGATCAGAAATGTGTTTGTTGCTAAAGCAGTATAGTTGCACTGAGTGGTCATCGAGAGATCATTTTATGTTTCTACGAAGTGTCAGGGTAGATTTGAATTCACCTTGCCAGGATTGAATTTACATTGGTGAGCAACGTTTGTGAATATGGATTAATCGCTTTCTGTGGTAAGGTTTATCCATCAAGGATCGGATTTATTTTCAAGTTTCGTTGATGAATACGGGTTAGTTGTTCTCTGCGAGAAGGTTTAACCTCAACGGTAGGTTTAATCCTTGTGGTTAAACCTACCCTGCGCTTCGTGAATACTGTTCTATGCTTTCTGGCGTAAAAGTTACCCTCAAGGTAAGGTTTATTCTAGGGTTCGTTGGTGAATATGGCCACTGGAGTTTACAGCAACGCTAGCTCAAGTTAGTGAAGAATAGCAAAGTTATCCCAGATGAAGACTACATACTGCAGCATAAACCATTGTTACTAGATGTGCGTATCCCGTTCACAGAAGAAGATAGATGGCAAGACGTGCGTGCATAAAAAATGGAGTCAAGAACAATGCCTACACAAAAGCGACAATAAAGGTCGCCTCGGGATTGGAAAGTGATCCAAAACGCTTTTGTACGAGAACGAAGAACAACATCCATCAAGTAGCTGTTGATGTAGGGGTACAGGAAACCCGAGAGATTGGATTTTGACAAGGAAACTAGCTGGTGGAGTGAAGGCGTACAGCCTGGTGAAGAAAAAGAAGACGGCATACAGGATATAGCCAGGGTCAAGCGTGGGGTGCCGCACGCCACACCTGGGGATCGTATTGAGGAGTCAAAAGGGGAGGGGGTCGTAGTTGGGTAATCTGATAATAGTGATAACTTGATGTTCTTATCCTATCCATAATTAGCATGTTAAATAACCCCTGTAGACAAAGTGTGAGCGACTTCTGAAGGTTCAAAATACTAGGCTACCTAAGTGAAATGGTCAAATTCCAACATGGTTAACTTTGTTTCAAAGGTGAATTAGTTATCCATTTTTGCACTCAAGACAAAGCACTACTCCTTCTTTGTCCATTTCAGGAATCCTGCTTCAGAAGACCTCCAAACTGTGGAATTAGAAGCCAACCAAAATCCGTTGTGATCGCTGTGCTTTCACCAAATATTATTTGGAGCTAAGAAGACGAATCAGGCTCAAAATAGTCCTATGGAATCTACAAGGTTTAGGCTATCGATTCATATAAATAGTGTCCGCTAAAAATGTTTTTTTGATATAGTTAATGGCCTGCGGCACCCCCCTCAAAACCTGCGGCTGCCGCAGGTTTTGAGGGGGGGGGGGGGTGCCGCAGGCCATTAACTATATCAAAAAAAAAAAAACAATTTTAGCGGACAGTATTAATGTGAATCGATAGCCTAGATCTCCTAGTTTTCAAAAAGTAATTTTAGCCTAATTCGTTTTCTTTGCTCTGAGTAATAGTTGGTGAAAGCACAGCCATTAAAAGCGAAAAATGGGGAAAACGAGATTTTGGTTGGCTTCTAATTCCACAGTTTGGAGGTCTTCTGAAGCGGGATTCCTGAGGTGGACAAAGAAGGAGTAATGCTTAGTCTTGAGTGCAAAAACGGATAGCTAATTCACCTTTGAAACAATGTTAAGCATGTTGAAAAATGACCATTTCACTTAGGTAGTCTAGTATGTTGAATCTTCAGAATCCGCTCACACTTTATCTACAGGGGTTATTCGACATGCTAATTATGGATATGTTGCCCATTATGTTTGACAGGGCCTTCAAGTAATGCTATCTTAAGTGTATAGTTTAGGGGGGGGTCTTATTAAGACAGCAATCAGGGGGGGTCGTAACCAGCGATCGTGTGCCACACCCCTTGCTTGACCCTGGATATAGCATAAGTCCCGAACAGAAGATGATCATTAGAAGCACATGGACGCAAAGCGAGCAGCAAAGGAAGTGTCAAACAGGCAAAAGAAAGATATATGGAAGAAGTTTACAGAAAGTTGCACACTTGCGAAGGTGAGAGACATCTATTGGCTTGCGAAAGGGAGAACAAACTCGCAAAAGATGTAGAGCACTTTCGCAATATCATGGATATACATGGGAGGGTGCTCAAAACCACAAAAGATAAGAGATAAAAAGATGGAGAGCTACTCTGTACTGATGGCGTCCGGAGCCACGAATAAGTCGACCTCTTCAGGTGAGCCTGTACAAAGACCAACCCAACCATCACGGAAGACGAATATGCATTGCCATAAAAAAATGAAGAATGGCAAATCGACAGCTCCGATGACATCCTCAATGAATTCTGGAAGGGATTTGATCAAGCTGGAGTACCAAGGCTAAAAACTATAAATTAGATAATAGAGTCCAAGAAGATCCCAATCGACTGGTACAGCAGCACGACAATACCAATTTGGAAGACAAAGGCGACATAGCTGAATGTTCTGCATACCCCCATATCCGACTTATGTGCCACAGTACATCTTCGAAAAGATTCTAGAATCGAGACTGTGAAGCATCATGGAAGCTCCAAAATGCGGATTCGTGAAAAGATGCAGCACAACAGATCTTCACTGTGAAAGCACAAGGTGCCCAAAGAGTACGTAGCTGGATCAGAATGATGAAGGATGCCACCAGCCACGTACAAACAGCAGCAGGACTTCAGAAGACTTCGAGGTAAACGCCGGAGCTTATAGTTAGAACCGAATATTTGTGTTAGAATGATTTAATCGAAATATTCGACTATTCAAATATTCGAATTTGAGATGCAATTATTCGATTATTCTAATAGTTGAATAAATAAAAAAGGCCTTATTCGAGTAATTCCTTCATTTGACGATTTTGGAAAATGAGTAATTCGAATTTTCGTTCACTCGGGGAGTTTTGAAAGACCGTTATTCGAATATTCGAATATTTAAAAGTCATTTATTCGAACATTCAATATCAAAAAAATTCAGCTGTACTACATTTAGTGCAAGTATGTCCCCGATCGGTCACTCATGCAAATGAATGGTCATATGACAAAATGACTAGCAAGGTTCCCTTTTTGGGGCAATCGCGAGTCATGCCAGAGCATGGTGATGACAAGTTTTATGCGTAATTTATTTGGAGTGGTACTACCTTCTGGAAATCGCTTTTGCAGTAGTTGAGATGCAATATCATGCGCAAATACTTTCAAGCTTTGAATTGAGTGAAGAAGCAAAGCCGTCATTGAGCGCCATTTTAGCGGATTACTGGTCCTCAAACAGCTTGCATGAGCATGTGAGGGACCAGCAGTCCTTCAAGACAGCACGTATCGGCAACATTCATTCCTTCTTCCAGAGATCTCCATTTGCCTTGCCAGCCTAATCATCGCCCGCGTGTCAAGATACCTGAAAGATACATTAACCTGTGCAAAGCCAGAGCAAGGCGGTCGCGAGAACCTAAGCCGCTTGACTTGTGGCGGAAGCCTGTATGTCAGTCACCATACTCAAATCGGCTGCCTTCACAGTCAGGTGGCGTAACAAACTAGAGTTGAAATGTTTCAAAGATCATAGAGTAGTGATACTTTGAGTAGGCGTGTGGGTTGTACAATAATCATTTTGAACCTGAATAAAAGATGTGGAAGATTCCTTACAACAAAAGTACAAACCTCAAAAATACATTACTGTAAGTCTTCCTCGTGCTCTCCCAGTGTTAGTCTTGGAATTCCCAGAACTCACGCGATGCTTACCATCACGAATAAATTATAAACAACTACCTATTCTAAAGGGTTTTCCATGTTGAGTTTGTAGCTTTGGGAAGAAGTCTGTATAGCTTCGGGAGAAACTTCTGTGAGAAAGAATAAATGCGGGCTTGAAACAGTTACTAAGTAAGGGTTAGTAGCCTTCTGAAAGACAAATGAACTATATGTTCGAGTAGAATTAAAATTCTTATGCTTCTTAGGAGAACCCTGATCAAGCGACAATAACCCAGTCATTCTCACCACTTGCCACGCATATAATTATCAGCTACAAATCTAGATCAAATATAGCGATTGATTTTTTTTGCAGAAAACTGCAACAAAGAAAACATGAGCAATGTCCGAGCCACTAGATTATACGAATTATTCGGATAGTTGGATATTCGACCAACCCCATTTATTATATTCATTTATCAAATTTGAAACGTAGCATTATTCAAATATTCGAATTTGAATAATCTGAAAATCACAGATCGAATGATACTCGTTCGTTCGAATATTTTTCAAGACGATTATTCGATATTTGTTCGTTCAAAAAATTTTTTCATTCGTTTTAACTACAGCGAAGCTCGCTAAAGTTCTGCAAGGGTACGCATCGACGAGATTATTAGTGGAATTGCAGATTGGAAGAAATGGAGAAGCTTACAGGAATGCTGTAGCGGATGCCACTTAAGCTGGAATCGCAGCTATAAGTCTGCCCAACTACTATATATGACAGCGAATGTTGAACATGTACGAGAAACCAAGAAAGAAGGATCACGGATGGACCATATCACCCACGATACTTTACGAGCCACGATGAAGGTTGCTCCGATTGAAGAAGCTGCAAGAGAAGCGACTCCGATGGTACAGACACGCAAGAGGAAGTGAAGGAGACAGTGCGACAAGAGTGGCAATGTCAGTCGAAGTCCCTAGAAAGAGACGTAGAGGAAGACCACGGTCACGCTGGATGGAGAAAATCAAAGCATACCTAAGAGAACTCGAGACAGACGTTAGGCTGAAGATCGCGAAGTATGGAGAGGACTATCTAGAGCAACAGACCCCGTGAGGGAACATTCAAGTTTAAAAAAGTCGTATAATGGGTTATAACAGTGGCGGTCGCAGTATTTTGGTCCGTGGGCAAAATTTTTTTCAATGAAGGTGCGTGGCGTTAGTCGCGCCCGAAAATTTTTTTATCTCAAAGTGTTTGCGGAGCCTCTAAAACCTAAAAAAAGGGTGCTGACTTTTTATAGAATTATCTGAGAAATATTTTAATTACAAGAATAAACACAATTTTTGCACAATTTTACAACTCATGTAAGTTTCAAACATATTAGGTCGGTGCAAAAGTTTTGTCAGTTTTTTCAATCCATCGGCAAGCACGCTGGAATGAAGGTAAACAAACACTTCAGAATGTATCCGATGCAGAATTTCTTCGTCTTTTCAGCTGCTGAACTCTCATTGCGTTTCGTTGCGGGATTGACGAGATACTTGCTGGAAAATACAATCACTCGTTTTTACCATGTCCAAATTTCACTAATTTTCAAAATTTTTGTATTAGACTTTCGGAGGAGCCTTAACAAGCATCAGATAGGGGAAACCCTTTGCCAACTTGTGCAACTTTTTGTAGCCCTACGGCTTGCCTTTCAGAATACGATTTATTTTTTGAAGTGACCAAATTTTACATTTAGCCTATTTTAACCTCGTAGAACCTAAAATGTTGAACACTTCAGTCCCCATTCAATTCAACTTTTTCTCCTCCTTCTAACACTTGTCTTTTTTTGCCGAGACAGGCGAAATCTGTAGGCGAAAATCGCAGTATTTCTAAATTTCAGGGATGCACACTGCCGTAACCTATGTTTCGAAATCTTCTTAATTTGAAGCTAAAATCGCTCATGTACTTTGTAATGGTAGCGTTAGTAACAATCGAGTGTTGAAACTCGGTATTCTTTAGGTTTTGCAGTGTTTGGGTGCAAAAACAGGTTTTGCGATTTCTCCAAAACACTAGACTTTTAGAAAATTATTTAACAAAAATCTGAAAAAAGGAGAAAAAGAAAAAAATTGCGTAAGTTGGCAAAAGGTTTGCCCTATCTGGTGGCTATTAGGGCTCCTCCGAAAGTCTCATATAAAAATTTTGAAAATTAGTGAAGTTTGGACATGGTAAAAACGAGTGGTTGTAATTTCTAGCAAATATCTCGTCATTCTCGCAACGAAACGCAATGTGAGTTTAGCAGCTGGAAAGGCGAAGAAATTCTGCATCGGAAACATTTTAAAGTGTTTGATTATCTTCATTCTAGCGTGTTTGCCGATGGATTGAAAAAACTGACAAAATTTTTGCACCAACCTAATACATGAGTTGACCTCGCGTGACTTCGCGCCCATCCTTTGGGGGGGGGGGGAACATAAGGCTGCGTTGATACTGAGTTCGAAGTCCGGGAACAGTTCCAGCACAGCGCTCAGTTCGACCGTGTGCTGGAATGATCCCAAACTTCCGGACTTCAGTATGAACGCAGCCTAAGGTCTACAGGAGTACGTTCATGGCAGTAGCGTACCGAGGGAGGGGGGCACGGGTCGCGAAATTTTTAAAAGTTACATACATGAGTCATAAAAATACGCAAGTGACTTGTTTGTACTTTTACATAATTAAAAAAATTTTAAAAACTTTTTAAAAAATTCATTTTAGCCCTACAAAAATTTTTTTTCGGAGTGCGTGGCTGACGCCACGCACCATCAGAAAAATTTTTTGTCGCCCCCCCCCCCCGAGCCGAAATCCTGGGTACGTCACTGTTCATGGATAACGTAATATACCATAGCGCCAAGTCACGTACCAACAGCTGTAGGGAAATTGAAAGAGCTCCACTTTGATAACGCTGTGCACCAAAGTTCAGTTCTTTCTCTTTCTTATTCTTCATCACGATCTCAGTGATAGGACCGCTTGAGCGTGAACTGAAGAGACAGGTCTGTGTTGTATGGGTTGGAGCTAATAAGACGGAATATATGGAAGTGGCAAAATGTCTATATGTATGGATGGCGAATAGCTAAAGAAAACAACCTTATACAAGTTCCCAGGCTGTGACAACTGGAGGCCTACAAAAAGAGGTCACACGCATGATAAGAATAGCTTGGATAAAAAAAAAGACCCTGACGAAGTTTTGAGGAGCAGACGAATGCGTGCAGCTGAAGTGACTGTAGCAAACTGTTATCCTTCAGCAGCACTCCATTGCAGTAATTGTCAGCCGTCAAAACGAGCAGCGCAAGCTCAGTTACTACGGAAGTATATAACGAATGATTTTTAGATCTTACTGAACGACCGCTTCCGCTAGACAGTGTACGAACTTGAATGAAGGCGGATCTAATTACTTAGAAATGCAACGAAAGAGCAAGAGTAATATGGTGCCGGGCGTGTGCGCAGAAGAAACTTAAGCCATGTCACTAAGCTAGCCTTGAGGAGAAAGAACCATCAGTAAACCCAAGATGAAATGGCTAGACAGAATTAAGGCCTACCTGCGAAAAAAAGTAAATGAAAAAAGCCTTGCTTCAGATAAGAAAACATGAAGACACCTGACAAGCAAACTGCATAAGCATGATCAATGCAGGACTAAGATAGTACTTTCTCTCTTCTGAATCAGAATTTTGTGTGAAAGTGTTTTGTCGTATCCATAAACATTTGTTTTTGTTTCTGCTGTGGAGAAACGAAAATTAACTCGCATGAAGCGTATAAGAGTATTCTTACATGAAGTACCTAAAAAAAGTTTCATTACCTTCATTTGGTCGGTTGAGATGCACTGTGAATATGGGTGCAACTACTCCAGATTCATAGGCTTGTACAAATGGCGGTCTGACATGGTTTTCGGCTAATTTTTGGAATGCTAGTCCAAGTACTCCATCGATTGGAAGCTGTAAGTTGTTAGAGAATAACAAGACACAACGTTTAGGCTATGAGCTGAGTAGCAAAATGTGAGTAGGTTTTGCTTGCTAGTTTTGCACTTAGAGTGGGTTTTTGCCTGGAACGGCAAAGTTCAATCACTCAAAATAATCGTAATAATGTAATCTCGCTTTTATACTAAGATATAAAAGTAATGGGACGCTTAGACGATGAATGCAATTTTTCGAAAAACTGGTTAAATGCCCAAGTTTTCGCTGATGTTCATATCAAAACTTTGTGGTCGCCGAGTTCTACGTTTGAGTATTGTCGCAGTATTGGCGTACTTTATAAATGTCCAAAAACAAAGCTCGTTATTTTGAGTTATTTCAAATTTTGAGCTGCACAGCCACGGTGAAACAAGGCTACCAAAAAATATCTGTGCCGCAATGTGTGAGGGGACGCTATCAAATTGAGGATGTCCTGGTGATATAGCATCATAAATCAAAGACGTACCATTTATGCTGTCATCGGGATAGTTGAATGATCTTATCTTTAACAGCTAGCATCTAACAGAGCTTGTAGCCTTATCTCGACTTTTTCTCATTTTCAAAAAATCATGGGCCAAAACATGTTTAACCTGAAAATGTCCTCCAAAATGCATTTTTTCCATAGTCTACCTTCTTTATGCAAATCAACTAGAAATTTCTACACATTCGAGTCATTAGAAAGAAGTTCGAGAGCATTTTTGAATGGGTATATCACGCATCTGAGGACTTATAGGTATAGCAGCACAAATTCAAATGGAGAAAAAAAGGCTATTTGACTTCCTTGAAACGCCGCTCAAATGATTGTGGAGGCGGAGTTGCAATGTGCTACCGGAGTAACATGCAAAAATTACTCTATGCAGAAGCGCTTACATTGCTGGTTGTCTGTCTTTAATGAAAGAAAGCATTCAAATTGTATAAATTGGTGTCGCTGTTTGGACCACCCTAATAATTGTATTATACGAATAAATCCTTGAATTTTCAAGATATCTGCTCTGTATCTACTTGGAGATTTGCATACTTACGGCTTAGTTAAATCAAACGCTCTCTTAGTTTAGCTTCTTGCGCCATCTCTTAATATGCCCCCTTTTGTATTGTGAAATTCTAGCCGTGAATTTTACATATAACTGATTAAACATTCGATAAATTGTGCTACAGTAACATCCCTAAATCACTTGAGCTTTAGTGCCTCTTGTTTGCTTTCCCTTGATAAGAAGCCTCTGAAAACGTCACCTTTTTTGAAGTTTTGCACTTATTCATATGTTCTTTCTTTTATTATCTTAGTGCCCTTCGAAAATTTCTTTTTCTCTGGTTCTTTACCATCTAGCCTCTTGTAAGCTCGCTGGTCTTCAAACAAGATTTTCATAGTACATAAGACTTTTCAGTGGAGCAGTAAAGTACTATCTTTCTCTTAGAGTATTTGGATGACGTTAACTGAATAAAATGCAAAAAAAGGACTTACTTTTCTGAAATGATCACCAATCCACGTTGCTCTACCTACAACCACATCGTTAATCAAGAAATTTTCGTCTCCAAGCTTCAGTAAATCAAGAATATAGATGCCATTCACTTTATGCGTGCGATACTAAAATTCTTGCTTATTATCTATAAGAATCTATCCCCATAATTATCTACTTTATCCGCTTCGCAGCAACACAATGCTGCGTTTTCTTAGAAGCGAATGAAATGGATAATTATGACATGTACCTATGTATTTTGCTAAATGTACGAACTTGGATTGACCAAGAGCCTTCATGAGGTCTTTGCGAAGTGGAATTCTTGGGGTCGTACGTATTCTTTCCTCTACATGTGTATCTTTGCGCTCGTAAGGCTTCACTGCAGCAATGAGTCCTCTTCCTCTCTGGGCAGAAGATTGCGCATGCCACTAAAGTTGAAACTCACACAGTATTCGCTCAAACTGACCTTTACGTCCTTGTGAGACACATCCCGAAAGCTAGTCTCTCAGTGATTATTCCGATAATCCTTATTGAATCATTTGCTTACGTTATGGCAGAACTCTGTGCAACAAAACGCAGACAGAATAAAAGTTGACAGAACTGTGGAACTTTGCGGAACTCTTGGGATGACTGCGCCGATTTTACGATACTATCATATTTGCTCCCTTTCGAGATAAAATTTTTGATCAAGTAAAAAATTGCTCCTTCCAGTATTCACCAGTCCCCTTTAACTTTGCAAAAATTGACGCACAGTTGTAAGTCACAATTAAAATATTAGGTTGTTACATAAGCCTTGTTATACTTTGATTTCTTACGAAGATAAGTCGTAAACTTCATATTTCTGATAGGGACTTAGGGTACCATTTGATAGAGCAAAGCAAGCACTACAAGATAGTGCGCAACAGCGCATTATCGTTCGAACCAGCTCCGACCTACCGTAACTTTACATCCGGAATGTGAGTCGCACTGAAGGAAAAAATCAGCAAAAATTCAAACTTTCGTTCGAAAAAACCCTCCGCATCTCCAACTTGTTCACACAGATTGCACACCACATCAGACACTCATACGTACCGTTGCTGTATTTTTTCCTTATCTAGAAATTGTTTTTACAAAAACAAAGCTACGCTGTTTCTACTCATGTAGCTATATAGTACAAGCCCTTAGAAGTATAACCGTAGATTTTCAGCTTTCTAGAAGCCTTAGTTTTCGAAAAATACCAAATTTGGCTTTGAATACCCGAATGAATAATAATATTTATTGTTATATTTTTAAGGGCCTGTAGTATACAGCTACATGAATAGAAACAGCATAGCTTCATTTTGTAAAAACAAGAAAATTTTCGTTTTGTCGATTTCTAGATGAGGAAAAAATATAACAACGATACATATGAGTGTCTGACATAGTGTGCAATTGTAGGAATAAGCTGGGGATTCGTAGGGTTTTTGTGAACGAAGATATGAGATTTTCCTAATTTTTTCAGATTTCAATGCTACTCAGACATCTGGCAAACCTACTGTGGGTCGAAGCTGGTGCGAACTTTTGCAAATTTTCTTGTAGAGCTTCCTTTGCTCTATCAAATGGTATCCTGGAGCCCTGTAGAGAATATGAGGTGTATGACTTATTGCCGTAATTATTTAAAGTGCAACAAGACTTATGTAACAACCTAATACTTCAAGTAAGCTTAAGCTAACAATATGAAGCAGGAAAGGCATGAATGGCAGGTCAATGATGAAACAAAGAAGGCGAAGGCGTGACAACAACAGGGGTTGGGATGAACATGGTTAGCAATTGAGTCTTAGGCCCGTATGCACGTACATCCACGCGGGGAGGGGAGGGAATCTGAGAGGGGAAGCGTCATATTTCGCTATCTTTCGTCTTCCTTCTTTATCTGTGATATGAAGGTTCTCATACCCTAATACCTGCGCATAATGGATGCCAGGTTATTGCCGTACAAGATCAGATTTTCACAACTTTGTGTGATCCCCTGAGGATCCCCAGGGGATCACCTCTCATTTTCAAAGTCAATTATCTTCCCACAAATTCATTGAAAATGTTCTAAATTCCTGCTGAGGGTACAATATGGTACTGCTAAACATGTTTATAGTAGAAATAAGGGAAATCTCAGGATATCGAAATTTTCAACGAACCGCTGCTCGCGAGCCAGGGATTATCGAAAAATTGATAATCTTCAAATTCCATTTCTTCTGTCAAAAACATGCTTAGCAGTGCCGTAATATATCCTCAGTACACTTTACGGCATTTTCATGGAGTTTTCAGCAAGATAAAGACTTCGAAAATGAGAGGTGATTTTCTGGGGATCCCCAGGGGTCACACAAATTGGTGAAAATCTAATCAATTATGCCAGCAACCTAGCATCCATTATGCGTAGGTATCAGGATATGAGAACCTTCATATCACAGAAAAAGAAGGAAGAAGAAAGTCATACAGAGTAACGAAATAATGACGCTTCCCCTCTGATCCCCTCCCCTCCCCGCGGGGATGTACGTGCATACGGGCCTTAGTGCCGCATGCATCAACATCCCCACTGAGGAGGGGAACACAGCTTGAAAGAAAGCTTTATATCCTGAAGCTCAAGATATCTGGATTTTACGCATTCGACTCATCGGTAAGTATTCCCACCATCCTTCAGATATTGAGAAGAAGCAAGAATCTCCACGAGCCGTATTTTCCAGCTTCTTATATGATCCCTTAATGATCCCCGCGGCCGACCATCTTTTCTTCAAAGTTATTCTTCTTCCTTCGAAGTCAACGAATACCTTGAAAAGTTGTACTGTTATCTAACCGCTAAGCATGTTGCTGATGAGAACAAATGAGTTCTTGAATATCGATTTTTCGGTAGACCCCAACTTTCGACCTGTGGTTCATCGCAATTTCATGACTCAAATACATCATTTCTTCTTATCAGCAACATGCTAAGCACTGTTGGGTTAGATAATCAGTGAAAATTTGGGAAGTTTTCGTTAACTCCGGAAAAGAAAAATAACTTTAGAGAAAAGACGGTCGGCAGTTGGATCATCAAGGGATCATACAAAAAGCTGGAAATTACGGCTCGTAAAGCTTTTTGCTCCCTCTCAATAATCTCATAGTGAAGGATGGTAGGAATACTTACGGATAGGTAGACGCGTAAAATCCAGGTATCTGAAGCTTGAAAACATGAAACTTTCGTTTAAGCTGCGATCCTCTCCCCAGCGGAATGTTAGTGCATGCGGTCCTTAGAGTATCAGAGCTCCGAACGAGGTTAAAATGTAACAAAAGCAGGTTAGAGATCGCTAGGTGAAACACAAAGGAGTGCGGCTGCGGTGGGCAGCCACAAAATCTTGGCTAAAAAGTGAAGAAGGGTCCGCACGAGTGGCACCTGAGGCTGCGTTCATACTGATTCCCATGTTCTGGAACTGTTCCCGCGCAGTTCTCGCACTGTGCTGAAACTGTGCGGGAACTCTGAAAATCGAATCCTGCGGGAACAGTTCCAGAACATGGGAATCAGTATGAACGCAGCCTGAAGCTTGGAAACAGTGCCCCTCTCAACTTCTTCTGTGGCGTTTGAGGTCTTATCTGAAAATAATAAGCAGCGCAAGTTGTATCAACGCAAGTAAATAGAAAACAAACACTAGAGAAAATAGCGAAAGAAGAAAGAAAAGGCAGTTTCTAGCATGTTCATATCACAACGAAGCGGCCACGGAGCAGAATGATTTGGGTACCAATAGTTGAAAGAAATGGTAACTCTGGTTCTTTCGCTCCAGTTTGATTTCTCCCATGCGGCACACGATGCCTTCTAATTTAGAAAGAATAATAAGCACGCCTTCCATAACTATGTCTTCACAACTTTTAGTACATTGTTCTCCACTGCGCGCACATGCACCGTCTCCGTATTGGCTTTTTGTAAGCAAACGTCATTATCCGAGGCATTCCAAATTTTCGCCTGTGCGAGTTCGTGATGAAGGTTGTAGGTGATGGTCCCGTCTTACAAAAAAAAGGATATCGAGTTCAATTACGGCTGGATCCATACTTAGATTAGGAGTTTAGGGTCAGTCTCAAATGCGTCTTCATTAGTTGTGGGGCGAGATACAATACCTCTCACATATTCTAAAAAATAGACGCGAATGTGGGCGAACTTAGGCGAACTTACACGATGGTCGCATGAGTTATGTGACGGTCGCCTAATGTATGGATATCACCGTCGCGTGGCCATATTTTGCTTCAGAGTGGACGAATTCTGAACCAAAGCCACCATTCGATTCAGCTCGGCGCGGAGCATCTTCTAATGCATTGGAAGTGAGGGTACGATGTCTTTGATATTCCGTTTCCAATTTTCTCAAATTCTTCTGCGGATTTCCTTTCGCGAATATGTGAAGCAGCGTCTATCCAACATAGAAGATTCCACTAAGTACTATTCAATAATACTGTTCTTGTGGATTAGTGGGCGCTAAAATATAGGCTCAGACTTCTTTCCAAAGGATATGGAAGCGTTGGTGAATTCTGGAAAAATTACGCGTTTTCAAATTCTACTCGCCTCAACGTCCTTCGGAATAAGTATATTTTGAATCCGAAAACAGTGCTGTGTTCAGCTCATCGAGTCGAATCTTTTGGTTTACAGCATGTCTCTGATATTTCGATTTCATATTCTTGAATCTTTCTGCGGACGTCTCTGCGAAGGTGCAAAGCAGCGAGCATTGTTTCGAGTAAATTCCAGCAAAGGCCTTTCGATAGTACTTTTTCTGTGGACTACGATGCGCTAAATGAGTAGCCGCAGATTTCTTTTCAAAGGAAATAGAAGGGCTGGTGAATTGTGGAAAAATCTTGTCGTCTCAAATTCTACTCGCCATAGCCCTAGAATACGAAGCTATCTTGCTAAGCAGATGTGAGTTTCGAAGTCAGCAGGTCGGATAACCTCTATGAGCAATTCCGAGATGTTCGGGGTTTTTTTCGTTTTACGCTCTGGAAGCTCGCCGATGGATTTTGGTCAAGTTGATGCTCTTGTATTGCAAGGAAACTCCGATCACAGAGGTTTTCGAACACGTTGTTTAAGAATGAAAAACATGGTTTTTGTCAAGTGTAGCTTTTTTTGCAAAGTTATTATGAGGTGACTGTGACGGAATCACGAAAGCTCGTAAATTTGCCCGATTTCTCGCGTATCTGGCTAAAAACTTGGCTGTTTGCTTATGATATCGAATATTGCATGACTCAGGTGTCAGTCTATAAAAATCACCGAGTTACGAGTCTACGAATACACGTCCTCAACAATTTTGCCCATAATGTAAAGATTGCATACGTCGAAATTCCACCGTGAGCGCTTGCACAACACCCTGATCAAATCTTTTCACATCCGTAATGGACATGGACCTTATTGTACTAGATTTGGTAGTTTGAGCTGTAGTCACGAAATAGCTTTGATATTCAATTGAGCAGCTGAAACACACGCAAGTACCATATTCAATGCAGTGGGAATCATGTGGCGAAGCGAACATAATATCCGCAATGCGAGCGTCATACAAGCGCTCACGGTGGAATTTCGACGAAGAAATATGCGATCTTTTTCATTTTGGGCAAAACTCATGAGGACGTGTTTTCGTAGGCTCGTAACTCGGCGATTTTTATAGACTGGATCTGAGTCTGCACCATTCAGTAGCACAGTTTCTAGTAGCCTTAACCTTTATAAGCAAGCAGCCAAGTTTTTAGCCAGATACTATATAGAGAAGTGTGGGCAAATTTACGAGCTTTCGTGATCGTGACTCCGTTACAGTTACCTCATCATAACTTTGCAAAAAGAGCCTATACTTGACAGAAACCATGATTTTCATAAACAACGTGTTCGAAAACCTCTGTGATCAGAGTTTCCTTGCAATTCAAGAGCATCAAGATTTTGACCAAAATCCATCGGCGAGCTTCCAGAGCTTAAAATTAAAATGAGAAAAAATGAAATAACCCGAACATCTCTCAATTGCTCATACAGTAAGTTTCGGCCCGCTTTAGGCGGAAATTGGATTGGCGGGAGTCCGCCTCGCAACAGCTCGCGCCGTTTCGCAGCCACAGTATATACTATCGTGCTGAGAACCCTGGTCTGCGTCTCTTCAATCTCCTTGGTCTTTGCTTGGCAAAATGCCAGCGCTCTGCGCTCGCAAAGCCTCCAGCGGTGCGCATGCGCTGCTCCACGTAGAATGTCTCGCCTAATCCGGGATGAAACCGACTGTAGAGGTTATCTGACCTGCTAATTTCGAAATTCACATCTGCTTAGCAAGATAGCTTCGTATCCTGGGCTATGGCAAGCAGAATTTGGGACGACAAGATTTTTTCACAATTGACCAGCCTTTCTATTTCTTTTGAAAAGAAAACTGCGGCTACTATTAGGTTGGCACGAAAGTTCTTGCGTAATTCAAACAAAATTCAATAGCTTTTCAAAGACTAAACCTAAATTCGCAATCTTGTATGCTAAAAATATTAGAAGCCTTACACTTCATGATGGATGTTTAAGCATAAGATTCCGTGGGTTGGACATCAAGAACGAAGCTTTCAAACATGAGTCTTCAAATTTTGCGATTTTGAGTTTGGTGGCAGAAAATCGCAGAGGGCCGCTGGCTAGCCGAAAAAAAATCTGTAGAATTTATTTACACAACAAAAGTCCATATGTTACTTTAGTAGGCTTTGATCTTGCACGGTGAAGCGAAAACAAAAAATTTGTGAAATATGTTATTTTGCGGAAAAAATCCCTTCATGCCCACAGTTTTCCGGCGAAAACACTTTTTTTACAATCGAGAAAAAGTTGCAAGACTCTAAATAGGCACTATGTCTAATTTCTGGTTGCAAGCTGTGTTTCTGTGGAAAAGTTAGAGCGATAAGGGGATCTGTCCTGTGAAATGAGAATTTTCACAAATTTTTTATTTTCGCGTGATCAAAGCCTGCTAAAACAACGTATGGACTTTAGCTGTGTAAGTAAATTCTACAGATTTTTTTCTGCTAGCTAGCGGCACTCTGCGATTTTCTGGCACCAAACTCAAAATCGCAAAATTTGAAGCGCCATATTCGAGAGCTTCGTTCTTGATGTCCAGCTCACGGAATCTTACGCTTGAACATCCATCATGAAGGGTAAGACTTCTGATATTTTTAGCATACAAGATTGTGAATTTAGGTTTAGTCTTTGAAAAGTCATTGAATTTTGTTTGAATTACGCAAGAACTTTCGTGCCAACCTAATATTTAGCGCATCGTAGTCCACAGAAAAAGGGGTGGCGGTCAAGAATAACGATAGCTCTGCCAGCCGCTAGCTGCCAGCTACTCGCGCGCGCAGAACAGCCCGCCCTCACACATTCATTAAATTGAAAAAAAAATGATTTAAATCTCAGTTCGTTTCATTTGAAATGTTTTTTTAATCAACCATGAATACATATTTCACATGCCAAACCAAGCTCAGAACAATTTTTCGCGTGTTCATGGCGATGTAAAGCTGACCATTTCCATTCTTGGCATATACCCCAGAAAAAGTGCTATCGAAAGGTCTTTGCCGGAATTACTCGGGACAATGCTCGCTGCTTTACACATTCGCAGAGACGTCGCAGAAAGATTTGAGAATACTAAAATCGAAATATCAAGGACTTGCTGCAAACCAAAAGATTCGACTTGATGAGCTGAACACAGCACTGTTTTCGCAAAATAAACTTATTCCGAAGGACGTTATGGCGAGTAGAATTGAAAACGCGTGATTTTTCCAGAGTTCACCAACGCTTCCATCTTCTTTGGAAAGAAGTCTGAGCCTGCTTTGCGCCCACTAATCCACAAGAACAGTATTTTTGATTAGTACTTACAAGAAAACGATGCTCAATGTCCGTGGCCTTTTTAAATGAAATGTATGCCATTACACTCGTCTTGGAGAGCTGATTTCGAATTTGACGTCCATTTTTGCTAATCATTTCCCTGAAAAAGTTATGAAGCATTTTGCGCCAAAGAGACATGGCACCGGAATGCCAAAATCGCAGCTACAATGTGGTGTAGTGGCTAGTCCGATACTCTCGCAAGTTAATGGAGGGGTCTTCTGTGTTTTTCAGTTTTGCATTGTCTCAATTAAGCTTCTTTTTGAAAGTTAGGCATTCTCGACCGTGTTTCTCTTGGGCGACCATTGACGCAAAAATCCTTCATAACTTCTTTTGAAGAAACGATCAGCAGAAAAGGAAGTGAGATTCAGAATCAGCGTTCCAAAACGAGCGTGATGGTATACGTTTAGTTTTAAAAAGGCCACGGACACCAAGTATCGTTCCCTTGTTAGTGGAATCTTCTATGTTGGATAGGCGCTGCTTCACATATTCGCGAAAGGACCTTCGCAAAAGAATCTGAGGAAACTGGAAACAATATCGAAGACATCGTACCCCCACTTCCAATGTATTAAAAGATGCTCCGCGCCGAGCTGAATCGAATGGTGGTCTTGGATTCAGAGTTCGTCCACCCTGAAGCAAGATATGACCACGCGACGGTGATGTCCATACGTTAGGCGACCGTCACATAACTCATGCGACCGTCGCGTAAGTCCACCTACATTCGCGTCTATTTTTAAGAAAATGTAAGCGGTATTGTATAACCCCTGAAATTTCGGCGCATGGAAATCTAGGGGCATGGCTATTCCATACGCACTATGTGCTATATATTATACAAGCGGTATCCCTCCAGAATTTGGGTTTTGTTTGCATAATGCAATCCTTATTGACTTTGCGTAACCCTATAACTCAACTCGATAAAAATCAAATAATCTTGCAGAAGCCCCGCAGTTCCACAAAGCATATCCGACTGCAATACGATAAGATCCCTCTTTGCATTCCCTTTATTTCAGACGAAATTAGTAGGTAGATTAAGCAATGCATTTGTAGAGTCCAACTGCAGGAAGATGTAATGCTTGTTAACATCCGAATGATAGTTTGAAGAAGCAGTTAGTGCGGAACAGGTTCTATGATAATGAGTGCATGATGGAGCATTGCATGATTTGTCCCTACGGCAGAATAGGAGATTGTGCAAAGACAGGTGTGGTGCACGAACTGAAATGTCTCAGCTGCCAGGCTGCTATATTGGAGAAACGGGTAGAAAGCTAGGTGTACGGTTAAAGGAGCATCTAGCGAGTAAAAGAGAGGGACTCCAACAGCACCGTTGGGACGGCACAAGATAGAGGCGCACTGCGGAAATGATTACGAAGTCAAATGCACGATACTGACATGCGAGACTAAGATTTGCGCCAGGAAACTATCTGAAGCCGCGTGGATTTCTGTCAGAAATCCTAAGATGAACATCAAGAAAGAGTGCTTGTCTATCAGTAGTGACTTAACTCCATTCATATCATTATGCGGGCTTAGCGTTGCACATGGAAGAACTTGACTCATTGGGTGACACTCAGTGACGTCCGTTGCGACCATATGTGCGGGGCTTGTCGCTAGCCGGTGGAGTCGAGGTTCGTTCGTTTCGTGGCCTTGAGGATTCTCATGCTGCGAGTCTTAGACTGGGTCTAGACTGACAGAGTGAGAGGAGGCGCTTGAGGGTACGGTGAGCAAGTCAAAGAGCCTACAATCCGTTTTCAAACCTCTGATGACGACGACATTGTCGAAACGTAAGGTCAATAAAATCTCCACCACAGAATCTAAAGGCACAAAATACTGACGCAATTACTCTACTGACATCTTATCATGCCCAGATTCAAAGACGAAAGAGCATTTAACTTAAGGAATGAAACATTGAATGAAAGAATATGAAATTTGTGTTTGACAGGTCAAATAACCTCAATATGTGGAGTCCTGGCGAACTTTGAGGCTTTTCCTCAGTCATTGACGGTTGTCCCCATCCGCCTTGTATACAACGACTCGTTCGACTTTGTGAGGGTGCCACATTTGTCTTATCTTTGAATTTTATTTCTTTTTATTGTGCTATATGAGTCAACCTCAACAATTTATAAACGATTCCGAATTATTGGATATGGTCTAGGCTGGTGGTGGCTTCATTTTGGTTTAAAACCCCAAAAACTATTATAAATTTACAAGTTTCCAAAACTGCCCGTAAAATTCCTAAGGGTGCCTTCATACCGGGCCGGCAGCCGCCGTTAGCAGCCGCCAGCAGCCGCCAGCAGTCGTCAGCAGCCGTAGCAGCCGCCAGCAGCCCGTAGCAACCCGTAGCAGCCCATAGCCGCCGCTGGCCGCCTTTGTTATAAGAGCAAAATCGTCAGAATCTTACTACTTTGAGTGCTCCTGCCTAAGCTTTTCATAATCTACGGTTCCTGCAGGTGCGCAACTTGTTTTTTGAGTATGCTTCTGCTCAATTTTTTGTTGGTTATCGGTGCATATCTAACTTGCATTCTACTATTTCGCAAGTTCGCCGGAATTCATTTGCGAGTTGAGTTCTTCTGGCTTTGATTATCGCTCACAATCGTTTTAAATAATACAGCTTGCAAAAAAATGTGAGCGCGATAGGATACAATGTGCGGAACAGAGCAATGAACACAAATGTATTTTGGGGGGAGGGGGTTGAACTGCATATTAGCGGTAATAAGAAGGAATAAGCGTAGAAGATGAAAAGAGTAGACAGGAGCACTCAAAGCAGTAAGATTCTGACGATTTTGCTCCTATAACAAAGGCGGCCAGCGGCGGCTATGGGCTGCTACGGGCTGCCACGGGCTGCTGGCGGCTGCTACGGGCTGCTGGCGGCTGCTACGGGCTGCTAGCGGCGGCTGCCGGCGCGGTATGAAGGCACCCTAACTCGTGTTGAAAATTTGAACAGTTTGTGCGTACTTGTAACAAACATTACGTTCTATATATCGCCAGAGGTAGATTTAAGTTAAATTTAAGTGTTCCGCACCCAAAGAGAGTAAAGTTATGAAAGAAATCGCAAAACTTAGTTCCCCATAATAATTGTGTCAAAAAATTGTGCGTACTGCTGGTAAAGTTCTACTATGCATGATGCCATGTTCTCAGAAGGAGCACGTAGCTCGGAGATTTTACTAGAAAGAGTGAATTTGGCCAAACTTTGTAGTTCAACGAACCGCTTCAAAAAGGACATTGCTATGTTTGCCCAATACTTTCATATCTTTCAAAGAGGTTTGGCTTCGCGAAATGCCCAAACCAACAACTTCAAAATTATCTTGCTCAAAGCAACCACTGATTAGACATTCGCTGTTGACTCGCGCAAATCAAAGTTTTGTTTAAGGGAGAAATGACTGCGCCACACAAGTAATCGGCTTCGCAAAAAATCCCGGAACTGCATTATGTGGCGGTACAATGCTGCCAGAGACAACGCCTTGGCACGCCACGCATCTTGCACGGAGTACGCGCTAGCTCAAGCGCGTCACATCCATGTCTGGACGCAGGTGGAGCGCTTCCTCGCAATACTGTTTTACCATATCCCTACTTGTCTCACTTTCTCCCTACTTGTCACGCTTGAACCTGTGCGCATTTGAACAGCAATCAACTATTTCCTCATTTCTAAATTATGCTTAGATATTTTTTATTTCGAAAAGTAAGGAAAGGTTAGAAGAAATCAAGCAGTTTGATATTTTGATATCTGCTGCTATTCTGGGTTCAAGCATGTTGTCCCTTTTCGCTCAAGAACTTCTCGTCAAGGCACCGTCCATTCAAATGGGGTCGGTTTGGACCTGAGGATGAGGACCATGAGGCTTTTGATGCCTGACAGTAGCGGTGTTTCCTACTGTATACTTGCAACTACCAAAAAGTGCTTTCGAAGCGAGAAAATTGCCTTGAAAATTGCTGAATGACGAAATCGCCACGTTGGCTCCTCCCTTTTAAGTGGGCGTGACGTTCGCCCGCCTATCCGAGTGCATTTAACCAATCACCGATTCGGAGAACTCGGCCTACGGGATCTGCGGAAGAGAATTGCCGGGGTTTTCGCGGATTCTCGACTTGATATGCAGAATCAGAGCATGAAAAGCTAATATTGATACGCTAGAAAATGTACAGAAATCCTTTTCCAGAATCGTTTTCTACCGATGCTTCCCTGACTTTAGATACCCGCAGTCTTTAACATCTTATGCTTCCAGACCACTATCTACCCTAAGGTTACGTGCTTTAGGTACAGACGCGTGTGACACGATTTGGCCTTCAGTTTTCGCATTTTGCAAGGAGACCCTTGTACCAGTAGGTACTGGGTCTTTAGGCAAGTCGTAGTCGAACAGCAAGGTTTACATTGGGATATCGTAAATTGGGAATCGAAATTTTTTTTACTGCATCCAATCTTTCATTTGTCGCGCTGCTAGATGGATGAGTTTCTTAACTAAAAAACTTGACTTTACGTTTTGGAAGTTCTCAATATTTCCGAAGTATGACAACTGTGTTGCCTCTATTGCCCAACTCGGCGCATCTTCTTCCATATTTCTCAAGTTTTGCTGTTTTTTGTAGTAATTTTTTTAGAACTGATTCAGCAATTTTTGGCTTTTTACTAAAGGTTTCTGCATTCTTGCTCAACATCTAACCCTTAGGAAATTCCCTTCTTTTTAATACCTCCTTGTACCCTTCTCGGCAAAATTGGTCGCTTCTTCGTATAGTAGCTTCGTATAGTTCGAAAATATCGACGACGATGAGCCCTTTACCTTAAGATCCCTCACCCGCTCGCCCTGGGTCCCTGACAGATTCGTCATTGTGGGTTAAGTGGTCAGCCAAGGCCTAGTAATTGTGACGTCATGCTGCGTTCGGGCATGGGAACAGGAACTCGGCAAAGGTACCCCTCATGGTCCGAAGGAGGAGGATGCCCTGAAGAATCAGGAGGAGATCATTGTATTCTGTCTAGATGGTCCATACATGACCACATGCGTGTAAGTAAATAAATAAATCAAGTGAATTTCAGCGAGAAATCTATATAATCGATTAACCAACTGTAGCTACAGTAGGCAGATGTGAACGTGGAAGTTTTAGGTAAATGCCTCGTTTTTGTGCAAAGTGAGGACACCGTTTGCGTCTCAAAGTCGTCTAAGCGTCCTTCTAGAATAAAAAAGATGTCATAAAAAACAGAATTTTGATGGAACGCGCTTTCAGAAGCGTTTACTGCATTTTCAATGATTGTTTGAAGATTTTTGCAGAAAGGTGCCATCAATTGTTTGAAAAAAGTTTCAGTATTCTGGTTTTTTTTTCTGGGCAGACAACCATCGTCGTGAACAATCTCGAAAACATCTGAATCCCAATTTGGCTGTGATTGAATCATGACAATTACTGGACCTCAAATTGGAGCTTTTTTTCAACCCGTCCTCGTTTCAGCAACGCTCCTGTTTAGAGAGGAGTAATTTCAGCAATTATTTTTAGCTACTTTTATGCATTTACGGCAGCTGCGCGTTCCCTCTACGCGTGGTTTTGCTGACTTTACTAACTCGATGAGCTGTTAAGTTCTAAAAAAACTTCCTGCTAGTAGGCTTTTCGAAAATATTAGGCTGGAAACTAAGTTTTGCAACTGGTTTCATAACTTCACTCTCACTCAACATGGCGCACTCAAACTTTGGCATTATGTAGATTGCAATGTGAGCTACAAGTGAGCACAAATTGTCTAAATTTTGAACACGAAATAGAGAAGTGTCAGGTGTTTTTCGAAAACTAGTGAAATTTGAGAATTTTTGGGGTTTTAAGCTAAAATGAAGCTTTTGGCAGCCTAGACCATACGCGGTAATCCGGATTCGTCTACAAATTATTGTTGAAGATTGACTCCTTTGGTCTATTGAGAAAGAAACAAAATTTAGGGGCATGTCGAGATTTGACGTCCTCATAAATTCGAACGAGTCGATGTACGCAAGAGCTGCTGGAGACGACCGTCAATGATTAAAGAGTCCGAAGCTCAAATTGCGCCGAGACTTTACATAGTAAGGTTATTTGACCTGCCAAACGCGAATATCACATTCATTTGTTGGATTAACGCCTTTTTCCTTGTTTAGGGTGAGACCTCATATCGCACACCTACAGTAATCCTACAAAGAAGCCCTTATCACGCAATTTCACTATCGTTTTCGTGATCAGCATGTCGGATAACACCCCTATGCCAAGTTTCAGTCAAATCCGTCAAACTTTGAATTTTTCCCCTTCATACCATGCACATACCGTAACCCCCACTGCGACGTCCGAATCTGGTAGGACAGCAGCTGCGCTTGTAGCTTACGTAATAACCAACGCAGTGGCAAAATTTGAGTGCACCATGTTGAGTGAGAGGAAAGTTATGAGACCAGTTGCAAAACTTAGTTTCCAACCTAATAGTTTGCAAAGCTTCGAACGAAAGCAAAAGGAAACACTTGTGAAATATAAGCGGTAAAAATTCAAAAAAAAAACTTAAGTGGGGCATTCCTTGGGCGAATTTCCGGGATGTCAACCGTGGCGCATAAATCAAAATCTTGATTCTTGAAGTGACGTCCCGAGTTGATGTTGGGATTTATTCGAACCTAGCGAGTCCATATGGACTCATGTGATTTGAAAAGGTTTTTATTTTGTGAAAACAGATCTCTGTGGCCATGCAGATAAGAAATTTTTAGGAGAAATAATGGAGAGACCAATAAGTTTGAATTTGTAAGAATCAAAAATTAGAGCACACAAACCATCCAGCGCATCTTCACTCAATGCCTGAATATCACTGTAGAAGAAGGAGAAGAATCAAAAAGCGAAGAAAAACTGCATGTGAAGCTAGCGAGGTAAACGATCAATAGTAGATAGCGCTAACGCTCAAACAGGACAAGGTCACTATTGCGCAACCACTTGCTGAGTCACTTACAAGTGTTTCCTTTTGCAACAATCCCGAAAATCTGTAAAAAAATTGTCTCGCCGTGTCTACGCGCTTTTTTGCGAAAATCCTTTCAAAAGGAACGAATCTCCGTTGCGAGTCAGCAACGAATGTAAATGATGCTCTCGATATCGAGTTGGACGAAGATTTTTGCCAAAGTCGACTATAAAAAGATTTAGGATTGCCGCCAATAGCGACAAAGAAGATACTGTAAATACTGTTAATTTATTTTTCATTGTTTAATTCATGTTTGCTTCGTATCTCACAAATGCTAATGGTCAGAAGAGTACCCAATGAAGATTGACAGACAAGGTATCACAACCTCGATCCAATCACCTTAACACCAGTTTATCTTCGGTTAACAACGACTTTGCATTTACAAATCAACAATTCTGAAGGGCTTGAATACCAATGGATGAGTGAGGTCGAGGATTTTCTCCGTATTCTGCTGTGAGGGCGACAAGTCTCTGGTTCACTAGAGTTCTCTCCCCACAATTTTCTGTGGGTAGGATATCCAACAAGCACTCTGAGCTGGGAATTACAAGTAGTCTTCTGCTTGCTAAAAATTCTCTGAAGGATCTATCCACAAGCATCCTGAGAAGCAGTTCGAAGATTGAAAAGTGTTCTGGAGATACTTCACATGCACAGTATCTACATTACTGTTGTTTTAGTTATATTTAATAAAGTTTGGTTGCTCAAGTCTGAGGTATCATATAGCGTGTTAACCCCAAATCACCCTCACTACCATCCCTGTGTACAAAGAAAATAGAGAATAGAGAAAATAGAGTTATAGAGAAATCAAACGAGGGCAAGGGTGTTGGGTTGATGATGAATTGCACAGAGCAAACGGATGCAAATCAATTTTCGAAGACACAGAAGTCTCAAGCAATAAGATATGTCATTTGACATGTTTCCCTGCCACCTAAATCTACCTAAATCTCCACCTAATTGTTGAAGTTTGAACTTGAGATAAATGTAAGCCGTAAATGTCATCTAGAATTAAAAATATGTAAAACACATTAGGAGAAATAATAAATTTGAGAAGAACATAAAAGAACCGCAGCCAAAAAGAGCCGAACCCAGATTCCTCATCATTTGTGAGTTCGAGACCAGCCACTACACCACGCGGCCACGTTTGGATTAGCCATGCATCCCAAGACATGCATGGGCCAAATTTCATGGAGCTACAACTTGCTTCAGATGAAGCTTCCCTGCTAAGGATAAAAGTCGATATTAACCTGCCCCATCTCTCACGTTCTCAGTTTGAGTATGTATCACATCTCAATCCGCCACTTCGACTTGGTACCCTTGTTAGGAGTTGGTCCATACCTCAAACATAAATTGAGTGATGTAGCACTTTATTTTACGAGGAGACTGTTCGCGGACTGCTGAACCTCTTTATCTTGTATATAAAGCTGAATGTCTGTGCGGCAGTGGTCCTATAGGGAAACTGATAACCTGTCCCAACGCGTAACGCACGCGGCAAATCTCCCTGCCCCTGTTTTTGCTTAGGCAAGAGCCGCAGAGGGGTATCTCGCGCGCGGCAGTGGTCCTATAAGGAAAGCATTACGGTCGTGGGAAATTTTCATACCACACGAATTGCCTTTATCGTGGGGATTGAGTACGATATTTTTGAAACAGCACTTTAGGTAATTTTCTGCCAAGGTTTCAGGCAGGTTCATGATTTTTACCTTCTGCCACGTACCTACCGTAACCTGCGAAAAGGTCTCAAAACGCAACGAAAGTGTTTTAGACGTAGTCAAAAGGTCGAATCTCTCTAGACCGAGTTTCAGCCAAAACGAGATTTCGCCCCTCTGCAGTATACCTACCATAACTCAGTGAAATCGCCTCAATATGCCGAAGGAGTATGATATTCGTAATCAGCATGTCAATTAGCCCCCCTCAAAGTTTCAGCGAAATCCATGATTTTAGCTTCTTATGTGTACCCAACGTAAACCCAGAAAATGGCGCTATATCGCGCGAAATGACTACGATATTTGTCATCAGCGGCTTTAATAGTCCCCATGTACCGACTTTGAGTAAGATCCATCATAAAAATATTTTGGGGCCGGATATTCTAATAGCGGCCAGTTTTCAAAATTATCCTTACTTTTACCGGTTTTATTGTTTTTTTTGCAAAGTTTGAGCTACGGGGCTGGGGTTGTTGAGGGAGGTAGATGGGCAGGCTAATTACTAACGCAACGGTAATAGGGAGTTGCATGAAGAAGTGGGCACAATGAAAGGTTCTACAGGGGTAGGGATAAAACCTTAATCATAGCATTGACAGGGCCGGCGGAGCCGGGTACGCCAGCTAGTCGTAAATAAGATGTAGTTCTTTCACATAATGTTCGGGCTTAAAGGCAGTACCTCGGCAGAATGCCCGTGACAAAACAAGGTCGCAGGGTAGGAGCCCCCATATGGAACCTATCGGCCAAAGTCCGATCCTTCTCTGCCACTTCTAATCCCCGAAATCTTAACGCAGAAGCAGCGCTCATCTCCTGTCCTCTCTGAACCCGCCACCTCATGGACGATTGCGAAGCCCGTCATGGCGAAGACGCAGAGTCGTTGCGGGACCTCATGCTTATAGCATTGCGGCTGGCGCTGTGACCGCGGAAGTCACTTGTCCATGGGGTGGGCGGGTTCCGAGAGGACAGGAGATAAGCGCTGCTTTCGCTTTGAAATTTCGGGAGTTAGAAGTGGCAGAGAAAGATCGAACTTTGACCCATAGGTTCCATATGGGGGCTCCTACCCTGTGACCTTGTTTTGTCACGGGTCTCATTCTGCCGATGTACTGCCTTTAAAGAGAAAAAGAGCTTACCTTATAGCAGCTCAGAAGGTTTGAGGGATTTTGTTAGCTGAAGAAGTATTGAGCTATATAGTTGTCGAAAGCGCATCACCAATACTAACTGAACGATATCCGATATTGGGAACATGAAATAGCTAATGCGGGAATTGATGCTATCGATTGAAGAAACTGCGAAGAATTGTAGAAGCTGCTTTAGTTCCTGCTAAAGATTTCGTAAAGGTGATGGTCACTTTATGTGATGAGACAAGATTTTTTGCTCAAATCATTACCTTTTCTGAGATTTCAAGTTTCACCCATTCTACCATTAATTATGACTTACAGCCTGGTTCACATAAAGAGTCATCACATCCTTCTCTTCCTCCAGGTGGAGCACATGAAATGTCTGGCACCCAAAAATTTGCTGAACCTGTGTCGAGCACAACCTAAACGTTTACAATATATGCTGCGCCGTCATCTTGTTTACCTTACTTGGAAAGCTCTTCCCGGTGTCCCAACGCTGATGTTTCCAACGCAGTCTACGTCAATGAAGTCATTGACCTGAAATTAAAATCTCTCTTTTGCAGAATTATTCTACACCAGTTATTTCTCCTGCTCAATCTATATGTAAGAATCAAATCGTTGTAATGCAGGTTCCAAGAACAAATTTCCATTCTTGTACCGGGCCCTTTAAACGTTGCACATTAACATTTCCGAGCGGAGCAGCTATCATCAGTGCCCAGGAAGAAGTGCGTCGAGTTGTTCATCCTTTTCCCAACAAATGTGTTCTACGTTATTTGTAAAAATAGAACATATTTGACCTCGAAGACGTGCTGCCTTGCTCCCTCATAAATTTCTACGTGACTGACCTGCTTCAACATGTGGTTTCACAAGGGCGCAAAGTTCTAAAATATTGTCAAGATAAACAAACGGCTTGTTTAAAGCATACAGTCGATCACGTTACGCCCAAGTAAGATTAGACGTAATCAATATTTCTGCGAAGAGCATTATGTGAAGAACTGCCAAAACGTAAGCGAAGCAAGCTTCTCATTTTCCCGACTCAGTTGGCTACAAGGATTTCGCGGGCCAACATCTATTCAAAGATTGTTGGTCGAAGTGGCTTTTGGACGAAACCTGCACAGTTATGAAGAGTACTGAATTCGATTTCGCTACATCTGGTATCTGCCAAACGGCCTCGGATGCTAAACATGAGCGCTTTTTAAATTGAAAAATACGGAGAATGTAATTAAACTATTGTTTCTGGTTTCTAAAGTGCTCAAACAGTTGTGCCGAGAATGCGTATGTTAAACAGAACATATTCATTGCGTAAAGTGCTCTGAAATCCAAAACTGAACTGTTTGAGCTGTTTAGAAGATCTTGCTCCAGTTGCGCATTCAATTTTTCAAGAAACGCTCATATTTGGAGCCCAGAGACGCTTGGTAGAGATCGAAAACAGATTTGGAATTGACGTTCATGCTGTGCTTTATAGAATAGTATAGACTTCACTTGGTAAGACCACTTCGACTAACAATGATAAGACTTCCTTTGTCATTGGGGCTAAGTA
This sequence comes from Cylicocyclus nassatus, assembly GCA_958299035.1. Classification (NCBI taxonomy): domain Eukaryota; kingdom Metazoa; phylum Nematoda; class Chromadorea; order Rhabditida; family Strongylidae; genus Cylicocyclus; species Cylicocyclus nassatus. The sequence goes on along the minus strand of CATQJL010000112.1, from coordinate 58,942,527 downwards.
ACGCTGATTACGAGATACCCCCCGTTTATAAATTTATCTGTCTCGTTCATCGATTTCACGTATTGCTTTAAACTTAGAGTTGGGAGTGTTCATCCAGGTAGTTCTAACAGAAATTGTTTAGTGATGTTGTTTCTCCTGTTCACTTTTACTTAAGCCTATGATCCCGTAAAAAATGGGAATTAAACTGACTTTGATTTGGGTTCATGTTATGAAACAAACTGTAACTCTTTTCCCATTTTAGAGCCGCAAAAAACGCCGGGGTACAAGTCTACTGTAGTCTCTACATGTCTGAGCCATGGAACTCCTTCAAGAAATTCGCCCGGTCCGTGAGGCTACATGGGGCGTTCTCGGGACCGAAAGGGATAATTGTCGAAGAAAAGCGACCGTACGTCTGCTGGAAAGCAAGCAGAGCCGAGAAATGGATTTCTTGTTTCCACTCAAAGCTTCCATCCCTAATTCCCGGGTGGGTACGAGTGAGGCGGGTTTGGAGTTGGCTCTAACAGACAAGGCTTGATCGTTCTCGCGGGAGATTTCAGCTCAACAGGCTATCTCTTGCGAGTGCAACTATTAAACACATTGATTTTATGGAAAACTCCTTTAATCTTGGAACAGCCACTGGTAAAGCTTTATCGGTGCAAGGTTTAAAGGGCAATCTAGGCTGCCAAAAGCGAAATCTGTGTTTACAACGCACGGACACTCGCATCGGATGCATCCATGGAATATAATTTGGAAATGAAGGTCAAATTCGTTATCATTGGACCAAGGGAGACAAAGGGATACCACCCACTGAGAGCCATGCTTGATATTAGAGAAGAACTATTTCTAAGAAAGTTGACATTAGGATCGTTGGCATGTGTGATCTTTGTCAACATGAACTTTGAAATATCGATTCTTTCAAGCAACCAACAACGCGATCACGAATATATGATGGTGACCAATCCCTATTGACTCTTCATTACGTATGCCCCAACGTCACCTTCGCCGAAGACGAGCTCGAGCTTATATGGATTTGGACGAGGTCTACGGTCAAAAACACGCAAGACTGGACTCAGTCGAAGATCGGAGCTAAAAGGTCACTTGCGCCTGCGGAACATCACATCGGGACCCATGAACTACGAAAAGGAGAAAAACTTTCCGAGTTTATCATGACCACGAGGCCTACCCTTGAGACTCGTAGTTTCAGAATCCCCTTTTCGACGATAGGCTTGAAATCTCAGTTGGAGAGTACCATAACAAGCTTGACCAAATAGTTCTCAACAGGAGGTATGGCCTGAGGGATGGCGTTGTTGCTCCGAAGTTTTTAACGGGGTAAGAACCATCGCCTCCTAGTGCCACGTTCAACTTTTCACGGAATGAGCCGTTAAGTTCAGGTCACACCGTTTCATGACTACTATCATCTGAAGTATGTTTCCTTCAATATCCCGCTTTTGACGAGATACCGTGATTGATAACATCGACGAAGAATGCGAACGGATCATCCAGCATCTCCAAAATTGCGCTAAGGAAACCTACCAAGATCTACAAAAAACGTCATATCGAAGGCTCTGAAGTTGATACAATAACGCGGACGAGCTCGAGCCCACTGGCAACTACTTACGAGCTTGCGGAGCGAAGTTAAGGAGCGATAAAAAAAGATAAGGAGAAAAGGGTAACAATATTGGTTGACGCCAGGGAGGTTGGAAAAAGTATACGCAATACCCGATAAAGCTTTGTCAAATTCAGGACTAGGATGACGCACTTCGCCGCCGTGACAAACCTACGCCTGCTCCCCAAACGTCAGTGGAGAAAGGGATTCACCGCTGTTCGGATCCCTTTGAAATCTTTCCTTCCTCCCAAGATTCATGCTATCACATGAAGAATTCTACAGTGCCCGACCCGACAGAATCAAGACAGAACATCTGAAGAATTCTTCGCCAGTTCTCATCAAGACTTTGGCAGGAGTATTCACGCAATACCTGAAGAAAGGTAAGATTCTGAGTCAATAGAAAAAAGACTGTGTCGCCTTTGGCAGCTAACACACAAATTGTCTGTTGTCCGTGATATACTCTTTACGCGCTTCATTCTCAGCAGGATCGGAAGAGAGGTAGGTAAGGACAACATATGAGCAGCTGGGCTCCGAAGAGGATTAAATACGATAGAACACAAACAGTGTCCTTATTGGAGTATCATCAGAGTACAGGATGCCGCTCTATCAGACTTATCGAATTGAAAAAAGGCCTTTAACTCGGTTGAGCCGTTGTCTCCTTGAGTAATCAGAATGTTGTCACTAGCATCAAAATCATTAGTGGGCCAGCAACGCAGCAAGCATCACATCATTATACGAGGCCATTATCATCTACGTGTAGGTGTGTATGACAAGGCGTTACTATGTCTCAAAGCTGTTTAGCGCCGCTCTTTAGAACTTCCTGCGCACGTCGGGTTGGGACGAAATAGAAGTGAAAATCGATGGCCTGCAACTAGATCACTTCGCTATGCTGATGAAATCTTATTGATAACACCCAGCACAGTGCAGGCGGAATGATCGAACGGCTGAATCCATAGAAGCTTTGTTTATGAGGAATGGAAAAGTGCTTGATGCTCCCTTCATTCTTGGGGGGACGAAAATCATCGAATGCTCGAGCTATACTTACCATAATTGAGAAATCACTAAAAAAACGATATTCAGCTCCGGAAGCAGGAGGAAAGTGCAGCATGGGAAACAAGGCAGTTGAGGACGAGGCAATTGGGGACGTAGGAAGAAAACCAAAAAAACTCGATTCCGAGCTCATCTCTTCAACTAGGCGATTCTACCTGCTTTAAGCTTTGGCAGCACGGTTCTATTAGGAAGCAGGGCGAAATGCGTGTTGATTAGGTGATGTTAGGAGTGTCCCGGCTTACGCAAGTGAGAGGAATACGAAGTTGCCCTACACGAAAGATCTGGGCCGGTAGTAATCCCCCCGACCTGGCGGCAGGTCTCGTCGGCAGGTTGCTGGCACCTTTCCGCGAGGTGGCCAGAAACTAAGAACCGAAATATAGGCCGTCCCAGGCCTTTTTTCAAAAAATTTTCTCGATAAAGTTGCCGCCTCGACTCTGTAGAAAACTTCATAAAAAACTGCGGCTCCAGAACTCCTCCTTTAGTAAAATATCTGGAATTCCAGGAGGAGCTGCCGGCAACTTCGCGAGGTCAGTTGCCGGCAACCTGCCGGCAAGTTGGCGGAATCCGCGAGATGGCAGCTGCCGGCAGGTCAGAGAGCACGGGAAATAGCGTGCTCTTTTGAGAGAGGGAGCTGCCGGCATCTCGACGTGCCCCTACCACGTCGAGGTGCTGGCACCTTTGCCGACGGCGTCTGCGAGTTTGCGAATTGCGGCGATATCACACAATTTACGTCAGGCGAAAAAATCAAAAATTTTACTTTTCATCAAAAAACTATCATTTTTCTCATTATACGAGTTTTTCTTTTTTAAAACGACGATTTTCTTACAGAGAAAAAATTCAGTAATGCCTTAAAATCATAAAAAACATCATCTTGATTGGCAATCCCTTACAAATCCCGTTTGCACCGATTTCGCCTCTATCTCGCTCATATCAATCAGCTGTTCTTTCAGGTCAAAGTCTCTCACGCAATGTATCGATCCCTCCTACAGGCAGCCATTTACCAGCGCGTTCCTCCTACTGCTGGTGCAAACGGCAATGGCTGACCGAATGGTCGAATGGTTAACGTGGTGGCACTTCAAGTTAACGCACATAGGTTCGACCGGGCGCGAGGGAGCACTTTTGCGGCTGTCTGCGTCATCAAAATTTAGTGTGCGAAATGATTGTGTGCTAAGGTTACATAAGATTGTTAAGTCCTACAATCACTCCTCGAGCTGCCGGCGGAGTTGGCATCTTTCCGCGATGTGTGCCAACTTGCCGGCATCTTTGATGCCACCAGGTAGGGTAGATTACTACCGGCCCTGGTATAGTGTGGACCCCTGCCACCTTTTCATATGTGCCTCCGCGCCGCGCACGCAGCATGCCTTTAGTGCGCTTTTCATCCCGCCTCTAATGGTTTTTATGCGTTTTTCTATCTTTACTAACTTTGTTTTTCTGTAATCTGTTTATTGTAGAGTTAAGCGACCCACGACAGATGATGTCTAAAGGCTTTTACAAGCCTTAGAGGTTTCGAGGAGCATTTATCTCAGTAAGTTCTAGTTTTCCCCTCGGTAGTGAAGAGCGCATTTTAGGGAGAGCTATCTGCAAAGGTTTCTATCACGGACCTAGCGCATCTCTTCGAATGACTTTGTTTTGTATAAGTGCTTTTAGTTCCTTTTCGACATTGAAGCGGCATAGAAGCTTCTTCTGGTGCAGCTACGCTCTCGAGCTTACACTTCTCAGGTCTATTATGACTACCGAAGGAAAACGTTTCAGAAATGCTCCTCCTCTGTAACTTCTATGATTTTCACCCCACACTAGTAGTATCATACAATTATTCATGAGATTGACTAGAAACTAAGTGATAGTGAAAGTTGTTATAGTTCTCTTTTGCTTATCTTTTGCTTAGGCTTTTCTCGAGCTGAGATTGAAGGGTTTCAAGTAAGATGAGAAGCGTCAACAGAGCGCGCGGAGGTACCTATGGGGAGATGGCCGGGGCCCCCACTATATGCTATCGCATACGCTAATAGCACAAGTTAAGATAAACCGAACATGATATGCATTTTGACGGAGTGGACGAGTTCTGTAGCAAACCGGATACCCTGACTTGAACGCAAGGTGGAAGATCGACGAAGCGATGGTCAGTTATGTTCACGAATTTTTTTAATGAAGTGTTTGGAGGATTCATACTACTGGCGTGGTACGCAAACACTGATCAACAACCGCGTCAGGGAGGAACCATTGGTATTTGCTTGTGCAGACTATGTAGATATAGATAAACTACCCTAAAATCCGTCATATAAGATCGGCTCGCAGTAAAGACCGCCTCGCCGATAAGACCGCAAAAGTGCTCTCAGTTAAGTCCGCTTTCGTGACAGCCTCGCGCGCCTCGCGCGCCGCCAAGTCCCGCGGATAAGTCCGCCTTATTTTTTTCACATGAAAACAAGAAGGATGCGCAATTGCGCTGCCTTTTTTGCTCTCAGAATGAACCGAAGCAACAGATCTTTATTCAGGTAGCATTCCATGTTCATAACAAACATTCATGGCAACAACTTGACCAAAAGAACGACCATCATTATCGTTATTATCAGCAACAATCAAAGCGTCGAAATCCTCGTTCATGCCTTCTATTATTGATTCGTCATCGAGAGCCTTGGTGAAACTGTTCGCAATGGTTTCTTCGCCTCAGAGATAAGTTCTTTCTCTTCATAAAGCCTTTGCACCACATCGCCGATGCCCTGAAGTCCTGGTGGCCAGATTCCCGCGCTAGCTGCAATGCCTTCTCGCGAATGTCTTTGACAAGCACTGCTCGGCTTCCTTCTCGCGTCTGCACAATCCATGCATAGAGAGCTTCCTCTATTTCCTCCACCTTTGGCTTCCCATGACGGTTGGCGCGTCTCCTCAGTGGCATATCCTCCAGATTTTCTTTATCGGCCTTCCATCTTCTAACCAGACCATCAGAGACTTCGTAGCGAACAGCGGCAGCCGATGTTCCATGTTCCAAGGCATATTGCACCACGTTAAGCTTAAAAAGCGCGGTGTAGGACTTCCTTCTGATAGCCATTGAGATGCGAGACACCTGAAAAGCTTAAGTCAAAGCATGTGAGACTATGCTGGAAATATAGGGCCCCGCGTGATTGTGAACTTCGCTGAGTTACCGGTCATTGCACACTGGAATCACGCGGAGTCCTATAAATTTGCGCTGGTCATCGAAAGGTTTACTCTTTTATACAAGGAAAAGCAGGCGGCATCAAATTTGACTACACTATCTTTTGTCTTGGATGTACAGGCTTAATGAAACAACAATTGAGGAAAATAACAAGGAAGCCTAATGCTTTGCTAAGGTTGAGCATTCTCAGACTGTCACTCTTCCGTTCAAGAAAGCATTTGACAAAAGCCGTATGGCATGGGTCAACAGAGACTACATTCAGAACATGAAAACAATAGAGGAAGCAAAAGTGTAGGAGTCAGGTTCAAGGGTTGTAGCCTGTACGGGTTTGAGAGATGTAGTGAAAACATTGTCGCCTCCAAAACGATAAGATGAATGATAAGTTGAGATGATTGCAATGATGCAATGATGAAACCTATTATGATTCTTTTCATCGGCAGAAATCGCTTAATTTCATACAGGTGTCATATATAGGAAAAGAACTCACCTATGCAGCGTACGCGATGAAGAATCCGCGACGACCACCAAGTAGACTGTACGACTTGTCGAATCCTTGGGCTCTTTCTTTCAGGCGATATCGCGGCCTCGTTTAAATCTACACTGGCAAGCCACGCGAGCGGTCGCGCGCGTCTGTGCTCCTAGGTCGCGCTTGCTCATGCTCAGGACAGACGGACGTATCTGCGAGACGATTTAGGCGGACTTATCTGTGACACCCTTTGCGGCGTTTTTCCATCGATTTTCCTGCCAAAACTGCAGATAAGTCCGCTCTTATATGACGGATTTTAGGGTATATAGATACAGATGATATAGATGATACAGGTGATACACTTGAAACAATCAGAAAAAAGGCTGTTTGGTGGTTAAAGTGTACGTAATTATTAACGCCAGATTTTCAGAGGCTATCTCAAATCCTACGATCTATTAGGTTGGAAAGTAACTTTCGCATTCTTCCATAACTTCACTCTTTTTGGACGAGACGCACACCACCTTCGGCACTACGTAAAACGTAATGTGTGCATTGCGCACAAACTGTTTAATTCTTCCAAGCATTTCTCGAAAACCAGTAAATTTCGAGGATTTTTGGTGTTATTAGCCAAAATGAAACCGTGGGCAAGCTAAGCTAGACTATGCACAATGATCCGAATTTGTGCAAAAATCATTGTTAGAGTTTGATTTCTTTGGCTCAGTAAGAAACAAATAAAATCTAAAGACCAGTAGAGATGGCGCGCTCACAAAGTCGAAGATTCGCTACACGCAAGGCTGTTGGAAACAATGTCAAAGAAGTCAGAACAACAAGCGCCGATATCTCACGAGGCTGACTCGCCAGATACGACTATCATTTTCGTTGAATCAACTGATCTTTTCCTTTAGGAATGACCCTATACCATGAGTTTTAGATAATCTCATAAAAAATTCTTATTATGCAATTTAAATATCGTTTTCGTGATCAAATTTCATACAATTCCCCTATGCCAAGTTTCAGCCAAATCTAATGTATATAGCTGGATGTCTGTTTGGGTGTTCGTACGTCTGTATGTATGCATGCAATTATGTGCGGAATAGAAATTCTAATTTTTAAAACAATGACCAAACTTTGCACACATACAGTCGGGGGGGGGGGGCGTGTTGTATGCAACTTTTTATTACTCATCGAAATCGATTTGACTTTTTGCAAGTTTCAAGCTACGGGGCTGGGAATCGGCACAGGGGGGGGGGGGGGTAAGTGAGCATGCTGATTACAAGTACTCAGACAATCGCTGGGGGCAGGCGGGCACCGGAAAAATAGATTGCTGATTTCTCGCACCCCGCTCGCGGATTTTTCGGAAAGCAATCAGAACTTTTCGGAAGACCGCTCGCTGAGTCAGCGGATTTTTGAGAGACCGCCTGTTGAATTTTTTTCGCTCTTATCTTTTGCAGATATATTGCTGAATCTCTGAGGAATCGAGAACTCAGCAAGCGGTCTTCCGAAAAGTCCTGATTGCTTACCAAAAAATCCGCGAGCGGGGTGCGAGAAATCAGCAATCTATTTTTCCGGTGCCCGCCTGCCCCCGGCGATTGTCTGAGTATAATAACCGTTTTTGACAAGGCAGGCTGAGCTACGTTAGGAAATCGATAACTCCTCTTTGTATGTTCTGAATTCATGAAAAGGTTGAATACGGATTAGACTTGAACCAGTGGTAGACCGAGGGAAGAACGAGATGCCCCTCTTCCCGGGAAGGAATGGCAAAATTTTGAAAGTCATTTACATGAGTTATAAAAATTTGCAAGTCTTGCTTATACTTGCAGAAGATTTTTTGAAATTTTTAAGATATTCAGAACAGCCTTTGAAAGACGAGATTCTGCGACCCCCATGCCTTAGAATAATTAGAAAGCAGTGGCGTACCGAGGGGGGGGGGAGGCGGGGGGGGGGGCGGGGGGGGGCGCCCCCCCCCCGAGAACGGGTCGCAAAATTTTTGAAAGTTACTTACATGAGAAAAATGTGCAAATGACTTGTTTACAAATGACTTTTTTTTGTAAATAATTAACATAATTTTTAAAAATTTTTAAAAATTGAAATTAGCCTTATAAAAAAATTTTTTCGGGGACGTGGCTGACGCCACGCCCCCTTTTTCCAGATTTTAAGGGTTGGGGGCCAGCAGGATTTTTGAGAAGCCCCCCTAAAAAATTTTCGGAGTGCGTGGCTAACGTCACGCACATTCATTTGAAAATTTTTTTTGCCGCGTTCCCCCCGAGCTGAAATCCTGGGTACGCCACTGTTAGAAAGCACACCAAATATTATTGAGAAATGGATGAACATTTCAAACGAGGTTCGTAATGCCATAGAAAACGGACGGTTTCTATTCAGTTTCGACTTTGCACTCACGTATTGTTGGTAACTATCAGCGAAGAGCGCTTCATCAGCTGAGTTCTTACTTCTGACCATAGGAAGTAAGAACTCAGCTGATGAAGCGCTCCTTGTCGCATCATGCGGGCTCTTAGCGATTCAATCCTCGTGACCGGCATTTGGTACACAGCTGCTGTGCTGAAATCTGCTACAGCCAGCAGAAGAAGTAGTGGGGACGCCATGGCTGAAGTATTAAAGTTATTTTGCACGGTTTAGGCTGTGCTCAGTGTTGGCAGTGCCAGCGTCTTTCCACTGGTGAGTTAGCGCCATGCAAGAGTATGGATCGCGACGTGTCTATATGTTCTCCGGCTCAACGCCTACACACGGACTACTATGGATGCTGCTTGACTTGAAAATGCGAAGTGATAAAGAAGATCAGCACTCTTCTTATAAAGCATTTATTATAGACATTTTATCGACGAGCTAAAATCGTTAGTTTTTGCTTTTTGTTCTTCGGAAGTTTTCTACTAAAGTAATAAAATCCCAATATCAAACCCTCTCATAAATAGGAAATACAATAGTCAGCTATTAACGCTGGTTGCGTGCACGAGTTCCAGGTGCGAAATCAATTCATCTGATTTCTTAGCTGGTTCGTCCATTTCAAAACACGTGGCCATCAAGGCCCGGCACAGATCAAATGGAAGCGGCTGGACTTTGTTTTTGGGACAAAAACCAAAGGATAACGTTCTTGCGGAATCCGGGGTGGAGCCCAGAAAAAATTGTGTACATGCATTACTAGCGGAGTGTGTGGAGGAAAACTGCACATACAGTGTCCAAGATTCCACGTCTGTAGTTTTAAAAGTGATCATTAAGTCAAGCATAAGCTTCAAAGACAATACACGATAAATGAGCTCCATTGTGTTTTTGCGAAAAGTGCGCCGTGGTCTATAAAAGCAAAGCCAAAACAACAAATGCTTGTTTACAGCATAGAGAGAAGCATATGACACCAAATTTGGGCTGTAGGCATAAAATATTATTTACGGAAGAATTATCTAGAAAGTTCTGGAAACTTTCAGAAAGTAATTTTCCCAAATTTAGTCCGTTTCTAGACAGCCACCATACGATCTGATATCGTATGCAGCACATATTTTTGTAAATTCACATATAGTGACCGCCAAAAAGTTGCGGACAAGTTGCTCTCCTTTTTTTGATTTTCGGATGAAAAACTAGGAGAAAAAATGATTGGATTGCATGAGGTGATAGAGCTCATCAAGACTACAACCCACACATTGCACTTTTTGGAAAACATGTACCTAAAAATTTTAGAAAATTTTTTCTAGAAAAAGTCCGAGAATGGCCGCGTCACAATATCGCGGACATTACTTCTTCGAACTCAAAAATTTCCTTTTAGGTCCTTTTGGAGCAAAACAGAAGTTTTCCGAACAGGAGCATACTATATCATAGAGCTCATCGAGGGCAACAGTCAGGTAGTGGTTACTTCCGAGAAGCGCAAGTTTGAATTTTGTTTTGGTTTTTCAAAAAAATAACTTCTATTTTTTCCTTTCAAAGCAGATTTCTTCACATGGAAACCTATTCAAGGCATCCCAACAAAGCTGTTCGGATAAAGCAGATGCTCTTTACCATCCCCTATGCATCGGACGTGTGCTGGCGAGTTTTTTGGCTGAAAATGACTCCTGACAATGCGTGCACAGGACCCTATCTGCGCCCTCACCACTGACTGTACCGCTTTGCAGGCTTGTAGCTCAGCCGTCAGGCAATCTACGAGCTTGTGCTTAGGCTCATTCGAAAGGGCGTGACGTGGCGCGTGACACCATCGTGTCATCGACACAATGGTGTGCAAATAATTTCAGTTTGAGCAATCCCAGAGATTTGACGGATGGGGTGAAAAAGTGCAGCCTTAGAGGTGACTGGAGTTAAGGCTCTTGTGAACACCAGTGGCCGTATTCATCAACGAACCTTGAGATCAAATTCTAACTTGACAGCATGCCTCAAGGTAAAATCTAACCTCAACGTAACTTTGCTATTCACAAAACAACCCTGAGGTTAAATTTACCTGGTAGTCAGCGAGTACTCACTGAGGTTTATTCGGAATATGCCATGACGTATCAGCGGTGTATGAAATCCTCTGCTGCTACTGATTTTCCAACTGCCTAGTTAATATTGCCTACATCTTGTAGGTTCACGTTACAATGTTCTGGCAGGAAAACATTCTAAAACTAAGCAATTATGTTTCAACATGATTGAACGTGGCAATTGATATACAGGGCGTCTCAAAAGTAAGTACACACTTTTTAATCGTTAATATCTCTCCTCCCACATAGTCTTTCAGTTAGTTAAGCGCCATTCAATAGAGCAGGCTTTGAACCAGATTCAAAGTATGGAGAAAAACACCTGTAGCTCTTCGTTAGTGTAGAATTATCATAGAATTTTGAAGAGGGTTTTGAACAGTTAAGGGCTACATTTTGGCCCAAAATGGGTACTCATCAAACTGAAATCTTTGTCACCAGGTCAAACAAAGTCGCTTATATGAATGTAAAGTTCAGAATTTACCTGAAGGCTTTTTTTAAAGTTATGCCAGTTTTTTAAAGTTATGCCATATTGACCGCAATAATCTTTCTACAGTGCCGAAAATCTGATCAAATTATTTGGAACGAGTAAAAACTCTCAGCAAGGCTGTCTGATAGAATTCGCAATTTTGAAAACATTGCTACACAACTTTCCGGCTTTTTACAGCCTTTTTAAATGGCCTGTATCAAAATCTACAGAATCAAAGTGTGCTGGTTCGCTGCTAAGCTAAGTTCTTACCGATCCTACAGCAATTGAGAGCGATGGGTGATTCGTACCATACTAAAAATCTAAGTTGTGGCCTGCTTTATTGAATGGTACTTGCAACCAAGCAAAATGCTTTCTGAAAAGAGTGCTATTAACTACCAAAGAGTGAGCACTTACTCTTGGGACACCTTGTACATTAGGAAGAAGGCTACGCTTCATGGCTATTGGTGCGTAAGTAGCGTTGAGATAGAGCTCCACCATAAGAACCGCACTTAGCGCAAGTACAACCGTGAAGATTCACATAAGTTTTCCAAAATTTTTGCTTAATTTTTGAAGTGGTATATATTGGGTGTTCTAAATCGTGCCTTTTTTAGACTCATCCTCAAATCAATCAATACAAAGACAGACAAACACTCTAGTCCGGAATCCTTTGATGTTCGCTTGAAAACGTCAGATTCTTCATCCTATAGTTCTTAACCGCCCTAACTTTGCTTTTTTTGAATTTTCGTTCTAGACTTTGAAGAAGCTTTAACAACAGTTAGATAGAGTAAACAACATGTAATGTAGTACAATTTTTTTGGCATCGATAGCTGGTTTTACAAATTTTCTAAAATTGTCATCTTAATGCTATCATATTTGATATTTGTTTACCCCAAACCTCGTAGAGCATCAGACACTCTGCTAAGGAGTCGTTCGACGTAGCTTCGTTTCCTCTTCTAGTCAGATGTCCTTTCTTTCTGATTCTTAAAGGCTTCAAAGAAAAAATTGCCATAATTCTATTTTTTTGATACTTCTCAGACTGCATGCGAAATTTCAAAAATCAGATTTTGACAGCTTAGAAACACGTTTGTCTGCTGAAATTAGTGTTCACATAATTTTTGGAAGTCCAAATTCGCGAAGATTCCGTAGTGTTTGAAGCGTTTGTACATTTTACGACCTCACTAATGTGGAGACTCATGGAAAGCTTGTTTTTAAAATATTGAAAAACCTGACGATACCAAAACACTAGCTTTGTAGCAGCTTGTTCGCTCTATTCAACTATTATCAAAGCTTTTTCAGGAGCCCAAAACAAAAATTTCAAAAAATAGCTAAGCTTAGGGTACGTTAAATGCAGTTGGAGATTGTGGCGATTATTTGAAAGAACAGTAAAGGAATCCGAACAATCATATCACTGCTGAGAAAAACAAATTTTCCAGAACGGTGCTTAGAGTGTATGTCTGTTGTTTTTCTGAATGATTTGAGAATAGATCTAAAAAACGGCACAAACTTACAGACCCACGTAATAGTAACATCTTGGTCCCAAAACTCCTTCTCTGCTCCTTATTAGAATGCGGAAAAGCAAGACGCCGGTTTTTTTGAGGAGAAAAGCGCGCTCCAACGAACAACCTACGCAGCTGGTGAGATCAAGTGGGAAATCGTAATAAAATCGACAGTGGCAAAAACGAAGTCGTTTCAGATGTTCATTTGTCACCCTCGTGCTAGGCCCTGATACCATATTGGAGGCATAAAAAACACTAATTTTACTGCATTCTTTAGCAGCGACACGTTTATGAACGAGAAAGCATGAGCGTTTTTTGGAGCGAAATTGGGATGTGCACGTCGGACAAAAATAGTCGTAGTAAGTTTTTTAGTGCTTCAGTGGAGCAATGAATTATCAGAGTACTTTATTCAGTAAAAATTCTAAGATTAGAATAATTTTCACACTTGACGGTGCTTTATTTGAGGACTAGTAAGATTTTAGCAACTCATTTTATCGTAAACTAGTTGACTTACCCGGCTCCGCCCGGCCCTGTCATTATTATATTTGTAATCAGCATGCTCGATTACCCCCTGTGCCGATTTCCAGCCCCGTAGCTCAAATTTTGCAAAAAATCGATAAAATCGATATCGATCGATGACGAAAAGTAGCCCATGACACCCGCCGGACCCCGAAGTGTATGTGTGCCAAGTTTGGTCCGGATCGGTTCAGAAATGGAATTTTCTATTCGGAACATACGTACACACACACAGGCAGGCAGGCAGACAGACAGACAGACAAACAGACATTCAGCTTTATATATAAGATGCACATTAATCTTTTGCTGCATACGCTCATAGCTCCTCGTCAAGGAGTGTTCTGCAAATAAAAATACGGATTTGGAACGTTTTCTGCTTTCTTTGTAAGTAAAGAAGTAAGAGTTGAGCTATTAGTGGATGTTACTACTTGTCATTGAAAACGGCTTTACTAACGGCTTTTAACGGCATTAGAAATCAAGAGCTCCTTCGAGAGAGTACAACTGTTCTGTGCAAAGCCAAGGTAAATTTTAACCTTAGCTATCCTAGGGTTAAATTCTACCTTCAATGCACAATGGAAAGTCTAAGCAGAAATGATGAATAAGGTAAATTTTAACCTCAAGGTAGAATGATGAATACGGGTTTATGCGTTTTGAGGTTCATTTCTACCTCAAGGTAGACTTAACCCTTTGAAAGAATTTTATTAGATCATTTTGTGAATCCGGGTTATAAACCAAAATGCTAGCTGAGGTAGAATTGAACCTCAGGGTTCGTTGATGAATACGGCCACTGAACAGTCGTAGAGCTTCGAAATGGATTTATAAAGAAAATTGACAGTTCTAAACTTCCAGGACGAAATTAGCAAAATTTAGCGAAAGGAGCTCTTTTCAACTTTAGTTGGAAAATGCTTAGCCAACAAATGAAGCTGCCCTCATCCACCTTATCCGTCAAATTTCTGGGATTGCTTAAACTGAACCTATTTGCATACCTTCGTGTCGAGGAAGTCACGCCTTCTCGAATGAGCCTGAGCACAGGCTCGTAGATTGCCCGACGGCTGAGCTACAAGCCTGCAAAGCGGGACAAGTCAGTGGTGAGGCGCAGGTAGGGTCATGTGCACGCATTGTCAGGAGTCATTTTCAGCCAAGAAACTCACCAGCACACGTCCGATGCATGGAGGATGGTAAAGAGCATCTACTTTATCTGGGCAGCTTTGTTGGGATTGAATAGGTTTCTATGTGAAGAAATTTGCATTGAAAGAGAAAAATAGAAGCCTTTTTTCAAAGCAGAACAAAATTCAAATTTACGTTTTTTTGGAAGTAACCACTACCTGACTGTTGCCCTCGATGAGCTCTATGATATAGTATGCTCACCTGTCCGGAAAACTTCTGTTTTGCTCCAAAAAGACCTAAAAGAAAATTTTCGCGTTCGAGGAAGTATTGTCCGCGACATCGTGACGCGGCCATTTTCGGACTTTTTCTAGAAAAATATTTTTAAAATTTTTAGGATACATTTTTTCAGAAAATGCAATGTGTAGGTTGTAGCTCTCTATCACCTCATGCAATCCAATCATTTTTTTCATCCTAGTTTTCCATCCGAGAATCAACGCTGAAAAAAGGAAGACTTATCCGCAACTTTTTGGCGGCCTTTCAGAATAGTGACCTTTTCTGTTTTACTCTTCTTTTAAGTCTCTAGGCTCCCGATAAGGGTCAGAGGGTTGTTAATTTCAAAAATTAGGGGGGTGGGGACTTCTTCTCCAGAAACCCTGGAAACCGAATCGTTCCAAGCCTTGGGTCCTCCTGCAAAACTGTCCTGCAGCTGGCGTTGGCTATTAGTCGCTCAAAGTAGGTTGCATTCGGATCTTGTCTCAAAAATCTTCTTCTTTTGATGATTTTTTGTGGTCTTCGAAATGCGTCCCAAGTTTTTCTCGGAAGTCACTGAGGTCACTCTCCGCAGTTTCGCAATCTTTCAGAAGCCGTCGTTGTCGTACTTCGATCCTCTTCGACGACCTCCTTCCTTCTTGCGGCAATGTCACACCTTCTTTTCAACTTTCGACCAAATCGCACTTTCGCTTGAAGGATGCGATGACCGGAGCAATTGCAAAAGGACGGAACTACGGAGAATTCAATAAGCTCTACCTTGGCTAAGAATGTTGTGGCTCTCCTGTGAGTCAATCTTCGTTGGAGCATTCCTCTGTCCACACACAATGTTCTTTCTTCATGAGAATGTAATATCCATGGAGAAGGCGTGCGGCGGAGAGAAGCCCAACGAGACGGTTGCCGTTTTTGTTCAGAGCCCATTGCCAAACTCTCAATGCCATATTCCTCTTGTAGTGACTTCCGATTTTCGCACTGAAATTGCCTCCAACAACCTTATAGAAGGACTCCACGTCCCAGATGCCTCCACTTACGTAGAGAGCATCTAGCTTTAATTCGTCAGCTGGTGATGTTGGGGAGTAGCAGTGCTGTCTCTTGACGTGGAGGACGAGAAGTAGGATGACTATTCGAGCAGGCAATCGCCAAAATGGTCGATAGATGGGTGGACATATGGAACTTTCCCACCATAGGTGCGATAAGGTGAGAATGACTCCTCCAGGGTGAATAGGGTCACAGTGGTCGCAGCCCCTCCAGGGTGAAGGGTGCACTTGGTAGAGAAATTATAAAATGTCGACCGGGGGGGGGGGGGAGACCCACGGTGTTCTCTCATCATTTTTCCTAGTTAAAGTTTATAATTTTCAATTCCTTGCCATACTGTTTGTCTTTTTTCTGAAAAGTGAACCGATGTGCTGCTGGATTAGCACACAAGCAACTACGCAATATTTCTAGCACCACCTCGTATTTTTTTACATTTCCTTTTCTCTTTTTTACATCACCCTGCTTGTATTTGAAATTACAATAGATGTGCATGGAGAACATTTGTGGAAAGAGCTAGACAATTTTTAAGCATTTACGATGTTTTTTAAAAGAAGAAATTAGTAATCTATAGACGAACAGCAACGTCAGCGAGGGAAATGTTTTCAGAACCACCTTGTCCTTCGCATTCCGAGCATTGATACTTTGCTTGGAGTCTGTTGGGAAAAGCGCCTGGTAAAAGGTGTGGACAGTGATGTCTGGGTATTTACGAGTTTTTAGGAATAAAAAACCCGTAACTTCTGAAGATGAACAGATAATATAGGAGATGGTGACCATGACCGCCCCGCCCTCCGCTTTCAAAAAATATATACTTTGCCGTTAATCCGTTAAAAAAAGTGCCTGTGTGAAGGGTGTCCTAGTGATTTCTACTGATTTTTAGAGATTTTCGAGTTTTTAACATGAAAAAATTCGTAACTTTTGTAGATGAAACTCTTGTACGCCGAGATGGTCACCGTTGGAACCGTCTTATTTTCCGCTTCCAGAAAATATATACGTTGTTTGAGGTCCGTTGAAAAAAGTGCGGGGTGAAGGCTGGTGAGACTTTCATAATGGGAGTGCTCAAGTAGAAATCTTTTTACAATGGTAAAAAAGCCTCTACTTGAGCACTCCCATTATAAAGGTCTCACCCAGCCTTCACCCGGCACTTTTTTCAACGGGCCTTAAAGGCAGCGTTTTGGCAGATTTTGCATTCCATCTTTTTGCATGTTTTGGGCCTCCTCGACCCGTAGATCCCTAATCTGAGCTTTAAAGGTGGTGAAAAGGCCTTTTTCGGGGCGTTTTTTTCAATTTCCAAAAGGCAGCTCGGACGAGAATTTCGAAGGAAAGTCGGGAGGCCCTGGCACAAGACCCTGCTGCCTAATTTTGGCTTTGTATAGCATGCACAATGCGGGGAAGCGGTTGGGGGGTCCCGCGCCGTCTAGCGGAGAATACTCGTCCAAACAATGTGTTAGGGGAGCGAAAGGAGGAAGGGGAGCGGCGCTTGGGCCGCCCCCCCCCTCTCTGGCTTGCAGAGTTCACATTTTCGGCGCGGAGTTGCTGTTTTCGTTCACTTGGAGCGCCTCCTATCCATTTGTGTCAAAATCTGGAGTAGGTCAATCTGCCGAGCCGCTGCCTTTGAACAGAGTATATATTCTCTGTAAGTGGAGGACGAGACGGTTCCAATGGTGGCTAACTCAACGTACAAGATGTTCATCTACAAAAGTTACGATTTTTTAACTCGAAAATCTCCAGAAATCACTAGGCACACCCTTCATCCAGGCACTTTTTTGGGAGGGATCTCAGACATGCTATATATTTTTTGAAAGCGGAAAACGAGGCGGTTTCGAAGGTACTATTTCCTCATATAAGATATTCATCTACAAAAGTTATGAATTTTTTTATGTTAAGAACTCGAAAATCCCCAAAAATCACTAGGCACACCCTTCATCCAAGCACTGTAGCAGAAGAACTCAAGGGCCTTGCCGCTATACTCGCAGGAGATGATCAAGAGCGCGAGCACTGTGGAGAATATTTGGCAAGGATCTAGAAGGACTTGTAGAAACTTGGGGAAAACCGTAAAAAAACATCCCTTGGAAACTTTGCTGGGAAAAACATAGGAGGAATGCGGGAGGCAATTTTGAAACCTGCTTTTCATGGTTTTCATATCCTAAACGAAATTCAAAGTAAGACAAAAAATTCCCACGATTATACTTGAAAAATCAAAGATATGGTAGGCAAATTTAGAATGAGCAGTTCAAAATGGAGCTTGAGTTTGTATTTCTAAATCGTAAGGGGTGTGCGAATCAAAAGCAAAGTGTTATTAGCAGCTGCAGAGTTTGAACCCAAATTTTGGTGGTCCTAGGTCCAATCTGACGATTCGGCAAAATCTCGCAAGGTTTAGCAAATTTCGATATGTTTTTTTTAACCGTACTTGAACACCTAGATGACTCAAAATTTGAAACTCGGAAGAAGTCGTGAACAAGAGCAGCTGAATTCTGTATGCACAACTAAGGCAGAGGACCCGTCTTCTAGCTATTTTGCTATGTACCATTCCGTGTCATTCTGGAAGCGAATGTGATATTGCTTTGACCACATAAAACGATTGAATTTTCTTGATATGACTGATTTCCTACTTTGATTTCTTAGTTGAATAAATGATCTTTTATTTTAGTTCTTTGGTTGATCTGATGATTTCGACTTCCTTGCAATCAAAAATTTTCGAACCTTCAGTAATAGAAATTTTCATTCATTTTCAGTTAGCGCGCTTCGAAATGCAAATTACAAAATTGCCTCACTTAGTTTTCAACCTTTTTCCCAAGCGTTTTGAATTAAATTTTTGAAAAATTTTGAAAACTCGAAAAATTTCTTCTTACAAGTTTTGACTTACAAGGCCTACTTTTGGTCTCCACGGGGAATTCGCCAAGCTCGGGTGCCGCTTAACGATCAGAAAAGCCAGGTGCCCGATGGGGCGCTTCAGCTAAGCAGGCCAAAACTGAGATGTCCTCCTGGAAGGTCCTATTAGAGTATACTCGGCTGTACATTGCAATTCCACGCCCAGCCACTTCCACCTCACGTTGAGGCGGCGAACCATAACCGTTTCATTCTTGTTCCTTCAATTTTTGATAGGCTATGATTTCACTGAGCAGAATGCTGAACAGAAGACGGAATAAAAACTGAGATTAAAATAAATTGAGACAGATCTAAATCGCGCAAAATTTTACCACATAATTTCTCGTTGTGGCGAGATTTCGGTTTGGTTTCAGAGAGTAGAAAATTTTTGCACGAAAGAATAATATAGAATATAGGATTCGGCGTTTCAATACATTCTATGGGCATGCGCCGAAAGCACTTTACTTCATAGTCGAAGAGGCTACTGAATGCGTGCAAGCCTTTTACACTGACTTGCGGGGCCAGCCGACAAGTCAGTACTTTTCCTTTTCTCTCCCACATAATTCTGTCATCAATTTACCGACCCCAGAGGATAGAGGGTGTGATTGACCGGAGGGATCGAAGCTGGGTCCGATTTGGTCATAGCGGCTCCTTAAATCACTCGTGCCCCTTCACGAAAGATATAGCGGAAATACATGTCGCTTATAATTTATTCAGAGAAAAATAAAGCAAATTCTGTAGTAGTCCACTTTTCAGCAGGTATCTTGTAAATGATCATGAATATGGGTTGGAGTAAGCCGGTTGTGTGAGCGCAATCCCTCAGAGCTCACCTTAAATTGCCTTTTACGCCGTGCTTTACCGCAGCGTGCCTTTTCCAGTTTGAATCCAGAATCATCCATATAATCGTGAGAATAAACATACACGCAATACATTTCAAGATTGTCTAAGCAAAGCGCAACAACGTGAAAGTAACACATATTATACTACATCGTAAAATTGAGTAGCATCTTCCAACATACTCAATTCTAGCAGTATATCATCTCGCGAATTGTACGACATAGCATCTCAAACAAAATGCGTACGGTGCTTTACTCAGGATACCTTAAGTAAGTAAGTACTCACCAGCGCACCAGCGCACCAGCGCCATGCTGGAGCCGTGCTAGCGCGATGATGGAACTTCGACCATTCACTACGGCGTGCGTGCATTCGAGTTCCATCACGCGCTATCACCGCGTTGGCACGGCGCTGATAGCGCTGGCAAGGCGTCGGCACGGCATCGGTAACTCTGGACGCCGTTTATGCGACTGACCATATAATGAGAAATATTAGGGTGAACGGTAAAAAATGGGACACCTTGGGAATAATTGCAGGTTTGTCAAGGAAGAAATGTGATTGAACTTTTTAATTTCGATGGATATTAGAATAAATTATTCTCTTTCAGAAAGTACCTATATAAGGTCGTTTACACACCTGATAACTTTTATACTTGCTGAAGTGGAAAGTTAGTCACTTCGACAAATCATGAACATCAAGCAGTTTCTGCGCAGTCAAACATGTGAGACCACACAGTCAAACATGTGAGACCAATCAAAGTACCATTGCTGGAGTGGGTGGTGGGACAGTCACCAAACCCATGACGGCTTGGTGGCATCAACTTTCAAAGTCAGGAGATATGGCCATTAGAACGAAGATACGCGTTATTCAATTCTTTGCTGGTGAACGCATGTTTTCTAGGTACGATCTGATAAAGCTTTTTACGCTCTATCCATCCATATGCAGCTTACCTCAGATTTTATCTATCTTCGAAAAATATAGGGCAAAACATAGTTTTTTGCTTTCTTATTGCGTCAAAAATAGCAATTTTTCAGGGTTTTTCGCTTTTTTCTAAACTTGAAAAAAAAATCTCATGCATTTAAGATACTCTTTGAAAGAGCATGAAGAGCTCTTTCGAACGATATGTCACTTGCTG
Source organism: Cylicocyclus nassatus (assembly GCA_958299035.1). Classification (NCBI taxonomy): domain Eukaryota; kingdom Metazoa; phylum Nematoda; class Chromadorea; order Rhabditida; family Strongylidae; genus Cylicocyclus; species Cylicocyclus nassatus. The sequence continues at coordinate 58,922,112 of CATQJL010000112.1, read as the reverse complement.
TACGAGAGGTGTTCCAAAAACCCTGTCTGAGTCTTTCAAGGGCCACGCGTACGGTCAGAGAGAGGAGCGGTAACGCGTTATCAGAATAATAGGTGAAGGTCGCTTATGTAAGCGGCATTTAAGTTGTAGCCTACTTGCTGTTGCTCGAAACAAAAAATTCCATAATGTAATTGAAATCAAGCTGTCCCATTTTTTACCGTTCACCCTAATACTTCATAATAGAGCAAGCAAAAAAAAACTTCTGTATAGAGTAGAGCACACAGCGACAAAAGCGTCCTTTATCTGACTTCAAACAATGTCATTTACTAAAACGGAATAACAAATGTTTAATGCTTAGAAGAGATGCTTGGAAGTGATTATGACAGAATATAGAGGGTGTGACACATTACTAATGTCTTATCGCTACCAAAAAACAATAAGCAATTACAATCTTATCTGATAGCGCCGCATTCTTTTCTCTTTTTTTACTGTTAGACTTCTCCCCCATTTCTATTCACCGTTAGAACCGACACCTGTAGTAAAACCACACTCTGTAAGCAATTTAGCATGCCTTCTTTGAGTCATCTGTTTCCAAAGTAGTTATTATTATTATTATTATTTATTGCATAGGCTACCCTAGGTTGACAATACAAGAAAATTAACAAAGATGAACTTAATTAAACAACAATAAACGAAAACTATTACTAAGGATAAAATAGTAAAACATCCTACCACGAAGTCATGGAGAAAGTAGATATTTCTTTGAGACTGCTTTGAACTGTGAAAGTTTAAAGAAGGGCATTCCCTTTCTCATTACTTTATCAAGACCACTGCTTACTTTATCAACAAATAACCTTTTCCTAACATTCCTTCTCGCTTTTGGAACTACTGTTTTCCTATCCCTCGCCCCTCCTTCGTGAACACCTCATCGAAAAGGTCCGAGGAATTGACCTGATACTCTTTAAACAATATTTTGTGTGATGTAATAAAGTCAAACACCCTTTTTCTGAAAGCTAAACTATTTCATCCAAAGTTTTTATTTCGCAGATTGCCGTCAACTATCTCATCATAGTCAAGCCCCTTGGTACGGATCCATAGTTTTCAGTAAGACTATTCTGCACTTTCTCAGGCGTCCGTATAGGGATGACTTTTGTGGGTTTCAATACTACTGTGTCGTACTCAAGTAAAGGTCTTCTAGATCTTATATGCCCTGATAAGGAAGGAGGTTGTCGAGGTTGTCGACCGATATTTTTATTTCGTATATTCTATAATTCTATATATCTTACTCGCAATGAAAGTGTTCAAGCGCAGCAGCTAGTCTTTTGCATGCTTTAGACTGCAGCTGCATGTATGAAAAAGGAGCGAGAAATTCGCAGCTGGTAATCTCTTCTTACAGTGCATCGCGCAAACACTGTTGATCGTTTGCTTCATGCAGTTATTCCTGCTTGCTAGATTTACTCAATATATCATTGCCATAGTCACAATGACTTTCAATCATTTAGACCAAAACATATTAAGTATTTTATCACTAACGTTTTGCCATAATAAGAATCTCATGGCAAGCTGGTATTATATTTTGCTTGCAATGTCGTTTATTTGAAATCTATAGTTGTAATAAAGGTTCAATTACCCAAGTTTGAGGTATCTCCTCGTGCACAACTCCATCACTCTAAAGACCGCGTGGCACTTGGTAACACTTGGTGACATCATCAAGTGGTATTCGACGATTATAGTACTGAGTATGTAACTCGTCTGCATTTATTACAAAGGGATCACTACTTGATAAAGCACGAAATAAGTTGTGTACGGATGCATTACCTTCAGCGATAGTTTTACAATGTTTATCAAAACTGAGATTGCTACAGACCAAAAAAGCCGAGATCTCTGTCTCATCAACATAGTCCAAAAATTCTCCTTCTATTTGATACTGATAGTCCAAATCACCTGGGCCAATGTGAAGAATTTTTGGGTTATTTGGCAAGTTCTAGAATTTCGACCATTTAAAAAAGATATGCAGTGCTTTGGAGCATAGCCTTATCTGCCATTGTTATTGTTTTATGGATCCCGAAATGATTAGCAATTTACAACAAGACACCTGCTCTCGAAACAAGTTCAGGAAGTTCGTGAGTATAGATGCTAAAGAGTATTGGAGATAGTATACGCCTCCTTGCGGTACGCCACTAGACATCAGTATGAAGCGAGAGAATGATGAGGACCGGAAATTTGCGATTGGATAAAAAAGCAGAGATCCAAGAGATGATAATCGGATGGATACCTACTTGTTTTAGTTTGATTGCAAGTTCTGAATGCGAAACCTTGTCAAAAGCTTTTGTGAAATCCAGGTAAACAATGGGTGCTTTGTCCAGAGTCCAACGAATGAGTCCAATCATTCAGCGAGTACAACATACTGTGAATCTGCCCTCTTGGAAACCATGTTGGGCACGCGGAATTACGTTTTGATTTTGTTGATGATTCACTATCTGCTTTTTGATTAGTTTTTCAAAGACTCGAAAAAATTGATGTTATGCTCCACAGGTCGGTAACTGGACACGCATGTGTAGGGTTTCTTTTTTACTATAGGAGATACAAAAAAGATCTTCCATCGTTCGGATATTTCTGATTTCATTAAGCTCAAAGAATATGTACAGTGGCTTAGAGATAACGTGGGCCACCGCTTCAATAAAGTGTAGAGGTATACCATCCGGTGTGACGGACCTAGATGGGGGCCGTTTCCGAAGCAGTCAAAAATTTCATAGTCATTGAAATACGTCCTTTCATCTCCGTATAGTCAGGTTGCAAGGAACTTGGAACAGGACTGAATCCTGTCTGAGAACTTTTTCAAAGATATCAGCAAAACTTTCGGCTTTGTCAAGGTTTAAAGTCATGGTATCCCCCTTATCGGATATGATCACACCCATTCTTTTCCTTTCTTTGATCCTCCCGTTGAGCAAGCGAAAGAATGTGGTCCTATCTCCCTCACTCTTATTTTCTAAGTAGGTAGCATACTTCTTAAGTCTTTTTTCAAACTTGCCGCTTCCCTCTGAAAGCGAGCAAATCCTCTTCACCAGAAGCTTCGAATCTAAACTAGGCCGACTTGCGAGCTCTGAACAGTCTTTCAATGTGGGCTGGTAATTTAGGTCCACTTGATGGGACAGCTTTTAGCGGAATGAAAAGAGTGACTGCATGTTGAATTACAAAAATTGGTACTTCATACCATTTACAGTTGTTCTGACTGATTTGTTTAGCAGCGTCCAAGATCTTGGACGCTGCTAAACAAATCAGTCAGAAGATTCAAACTATGCCAAGATTTATGGATAGTCGAACATGGATTCTGATTTACAGTTTGTCGTGACCACTCCAAGTGATCCAATCCAATCAATAGACTGCAGGTATCTAATGGCAGCCTCAACATTTTAATATCACCAGCGGTGACCGCTTATGTAATGTATGTAAAAACCAATTAACGAGTGACTGTTGACACTTGTTCCATAGGAGGTTCAACATTGATCTTATTGACCAGCTGGTAAGTACCAAGTCCAGAGTGTTTTGTTCGTGGGTATGATGTCTAACTTGGACAAGCTTATGGCTCAGACGCATATTCAGAAAGTTCCTCGACATGGAGCTGTTTACATTAAGTTTTAATGTATTCTTATTGATATCAGGGAGATTGAATTTTCGAGTAGAATAGTCGAAAAGTTAACGGCCATCAAGTCTGAGAGTACCTTGATTAACTGATCGAAAATGCGACATGAGCAGGAAGGCGTTCTATATACCAATATTATTCGACTTTTTTTCATACCGGTATGAATGTCTGCACAAGCTAACTCATAACCATCATTGATCGACTGACCAAATACTAGGTGTGGGCACAGGACTTTACTTAGCAGTAAGGCTACACCGCCCTTTTTGAACTTGCGATCACATCTATATATCTCGTAAGATCTGCACAATACACGAAAAAAGGTGGCATCGGATATGTCATAGTTCGGTTCAACCAGGTCTCGGTAATCCCACGTACACATGGCAAGATGTTAGCGAGGAGGAATCTGAGCATAAAATGAGCATCTGAGCATGAGTTTTTTGATCTCAAATTTGCCAGAAGACACAAAGAAGACAAAAAACTATTTCCTTTTCAAGAAATAACTATGCATTTATAGAATCAGCAAAATCTGTATGAGAAGAATGATTGATGACATCCATATGACTATTAGCAGGCGAGGAAACATGGAAACATGGGAATTGACATTATCATTTCTGCAAGCACTCATTCGCAATTTTTTTTCTAGCTTGAGATTTTCACGCTCCGCTTTCATAGGGATGCCCTAATATAGATGCTTTTTTTAAGGAAATTTCTTCATCAGATAAGCTCTCCGGGTTATTCCAACAAAAAAAGATGGAGGCAATTTACCTTGAAGGCACAGCTCGAGAAAATTGCGACTGCGGGGTTTCACGACTAGCTGATTCCGCTACTGCGCTTAAAATGTTAAAAAAGTGCTTTTTTGCCGTCTCCGTGCCTTGGAAAGTGCTGGAGGGGCGGGGCGAGGGATTCACCTCAAAGGGCAACTGGCTGCTGGGGACTGTAACTCCATCTATTTTGGCGGCAATTGGCTGATCAGCCTAGCAGCTATCGCGATACAATTTGCGCCAAAATAGGTGGAGTTACAGTCTCCTGCAGCCGATTGCTCATTTTGGGGTGAAACACTCTTTTGACTTTTCAAGCGCAGTACCTGACTCAGCTGGTCCAGAAAACCATGTAGTCGTGGAATGCGCGCAGTCGCAATTTTCTCAAGCCATTGCCTTTAAGCAATCTATCCCGAGAACTAGGTTTTACCATGCGATAAAGCAACAGGATCGCCATCAATATTCAAAAAATCGAATATCTGGCAAACACAAGTCGAATCATAATTAACTCTTACGCTGTTTGATCCAGCATGGTACTCCGGAATTCCAACAATTGTCAATAATCGTCTTCTTTCTTGTTCCTGTCATCCGAGTTGATCCTCTCAAGTTGGTTTTCCTTCCGACTGATTTTTTGATCTGAGAGATGACCTTGATCTATCGTTTTCGGATTTGAGCGAAAAAATCTCACCAGACAATCTTTTCAATTCCTTTACCAACTCACAATTGCTTTTCACAATCGACTCCATTTGCATGCGACTATTCAACAGGTATCCGAGGATCATTCTAGCATATATTGGGAGGTCATCGTTCAACAACACTATATTGGCGGCCTCGTCCAAGTCAGGGGATCGTGGGGGCGTTTCATTGAACCCAGTCTTCTTTTCGCTGGCATTTCGAAGCAAGCGGGTAAACCGGTGTGTTTTTCGTCATAATCAGAGAGTGTAGTTGTAGTAGGCATTTCCTTGGTAGTTGTAGCCACTATGCGTTTATTGAGACTATATATTGACAGCGGTCGAGTATATTGGGGGAGAGGGAGAGAACATAGCAGGCAAGCATGAACTTCCACTTAAATGGTATGTCCACATCTAGGTCCTATTTGTGTTTCAATATAAAAGTGATTGAAAGCCTTGATCAGGCTACAGTCCATGCGGCCAGTCGGCCTAAGATACTGTAAAAAAATCATTTAGTTCCATTAGTCTAGCATTAGACGTAGCTTGCATTGATTATTCAATTAATCTATTCATTCAATTATCTTCCATATGTTGTGATTTTATCATGATAATTCATCATACAGGTTGAAAAGCCTGTTCAAAATAAAAACGCAGAGTTTGCGTATTTTGGGATAATGAGCACTCATCTAAAAAGCTTTCGTCGCATACAACACATAAAGTGTTAAATAAAGGCAGACACATTGTAGAGGGCAGGCAAGTTAAATGATAGGTTACGCCAACCATATGCGTGCGTAGCGTCGAATCGTAACACACAGAGACTGGGCGCCGTTGCGTCCGACGAAGATAGCTCATGCTAGGGAGAGACAGCAGATGGTAATAGAAACGAAAGAGCGCTTGGTCAAAGAGACGCCGACAAGTCCGCAGTCTTTGCGTGCGACGAATCGCCTATCGGTCAAATTTCTCTCAAAGTCTAAATTCACTTTATAAAGGTGCTTAAAGACTTCGAGAAACGTTGAGCTCTGTAGGCACTTGTTCTTATTTTCTGAAACCATCTCAATACAGGGAAGAACATACTGCTCCAAGAAAGAGAACTATGTGTGGGTCTTATTGACAGCCGCTGGAGTACTGTATGTATTTGCAGCTATCGTTCAACTTGACACGCCCATTTGTTGCAGGAGAATTTTAGAAGGTTTCACACGTTTTGTAAAAAGAATGAAATTTTTGAGCTTTTGTTTATATACTTGTAAAAAATTTTTCCTTATAGCTGCTTGCTATCTGTGCCCATCTTCGGCGCGGTATCTTTTAATACTGTATTAGGTCTTTCTGAACTATGCTCTTATCATAATCTATGAAGTTGCCAAAGTGAAGACACTAATCAAAAGAACATAGGCGTTATCCGCTGTCCGTGTGCCAGAGTGTACTGCCGTGCCAGTGTCATGCTAACGAAGTGCTATCGCCGAAATGGGATCTCCTTATGGTGCAAGAAAACTGTGGTTTTTGATGAAAGCATTTGATAATTTTTCCAGTGTGGGTGGTTATAATTAGTGCATTCCGTTGCAGCTGTAAGGTCAATAGATAGGACGTTTGATTTGCAGTCAACATAACGATTACACAACAGGTGTCCCAAAAAGTTGTAATAAACGTTTGATCTTCAATAACTCCATTGTCATAAAGTCTTTCGGGACTTTAGGTGCCATTTTGTAGAACTGCTTCAACTTAGATTTAGAGTATTGGAGCGAATCATCGATTATTTTCCCTACTGTACTGGGAAGAAACTTCTGGCATATGCGTCGCTGTGAAAAAGATGACTTTTCGAGTAAATTCAGAAAAAATAAAGACTCTGTAATAGGGTCAGGTGGGCGCTGATCAATGCTCAACTTTTCACGAGATTAGAAGCTTTCCAAGTAAACGCCTTTTTGAGAACACCAAGAAAACGGCTACGCTCACCTGACATAACTTTCTAACGAAACATTATAAAAAGATGCTAGCTTCATGTTTAGAATAAGCGAATCGAAGTAGCCTAGTGTGAATGTTTTCGGCTTGTTTTGTTTCTCTTCAGGGCGCAACATGACATTACATGCTCAGACAGTCGGTACCGTAGCTCCGGAGGACAGTCGAAATCTGGCAGAGCCGCGGAGGACCCAATTGACCATTGAGAGCGGGGAGAGGGGGCGGTCCCTTCTTGTAGGTCACGGTGACGTCACAAGCAGGCGAATGGGACCCCTCTCCGGGACGCGCAAATCTCTGCTCCGGAAGTACGCCAGATTTGGGAGAGTCCCGGAGCAGAGATTTGCGCTCCGGAGGTACGCCAGACTTGGGACACCTCCGAAGCACAAATGGGAGGTCTCCGGACCACAAATGGGAGGTCCCCGGAGCACAAAACGGGAGGTCTCCGGAGCATAAAATGGGAGGGCTCCGGAGCACAGTATGCGCTCCGGAGGTACGCCAGATTTGGGACATCTCCGGAGCACAATAGGTACGCAGCCAATTTGCTGTGATACACAGCTTAGCATTTTCGAAAATAAGCTGCCGCCGCTTTCGACTTACCCTTTTTTGTCATTCTTTCGCCCTCGCTTTTCTTTTTTTTTGGTTCTTCGTGTTCTCGTCGGCGCGTTGGCATTTAGGTTGTTTTAAGTTATTCGTTTTCAGGTTTATTTCGGATTTTCGTGCGGATGCACTCAATCACTTTTGGTGCTCGGCTCTCGTTTTCGACTTGCTGTCGTTTTTCCGCGTTCTTTTCGTTCTTTTTCTTTTTCGTGTTGCTCTTCGGCGCTTTTGGCGTTTATTTGTTCAGTTCCTTCTTTTCAGGTTTCAGGTCTTAAGTTTTCGTGCGGATGCACTTAGTCACTTTTATGTTTGGCTTTTTTCGACTTGCTGACACATCGTTGACTATTGATGGAGTGGTTTTTGTGATAGATCCTTTATGTTCGAAACAAAAGTTTATAAACAATTCGTGTTGAGTCACTATTAGTATGACCGATATCAAAAGCTAGTGCTATGCAAAGTGCTGGTCGCGCTGGTCATAGTAAGCCTGTTTAGCTTTTCGGTCCTAATCGTTCTCACAGTGGGAAACTTTGCATTTTAGGATCTCTACATGCTCACGAGCTTTCTGAGGTACCCAGTCTTCCAGAATCTCATGTGCGAAAAAGTCTGCCTTGCACATCATGACCAGGTATTGTAATGCTTGCTCAGCTTATCTTGAACTTTCGTTTCTAGGACTTGTCTTTTTGTTCGAATGTATCAGCCTATTACTCTGACCAAGTCATACAGGCTGGAGCGAATCACTTTTATTTTTTATCCGCCGTACTGCTTCCGTCACTCCTTTCAACTCTAGCATCAGAAGCAGGTGAGGTTGGGATTGCTAGGTTAATTTTGCTTGATTTTGGTAGGTTATACATGACGTTGGAACAAAGTCATTTTAGCTGCGGATATGTGGAGCATCAAAGTCCCACTCTAATTCGTTTCTTGGCTTGACCCTTTGCCCAACAAACAACATCGTTCAAACTCTTTACATGACCTTGTCAGTTTATATGCTGCTCATAAGCGACGCTCCGCTTGGCATCTGTGGCGGATATTTCAGTTCTTTGTGAGTATTTTTTTTCTGTTGGAGTGCTTATGTTGACGTGAGTTAATTTTGTGAGGCTCAATGCAGGCGAAAGGCACTGCCTCTGTAGACTCTACTCGTCACACGATATGTTATCATTCATTCTTTGATTAAGAGACAAGAGCGCGCTTTGCGTACATTTCACTAACAAGTTCATGAATGAGTTTGATTACTACCGCGTTCGATTGATTTACCATTAGATTTCGTGGAAGAACATGTTTAAGCTCGTTGAACCACGCTGGGTTGAACACTTTCTTTTACGTATTCCTGATATTAAATAATCAAAACACGGCAGAACTTACCCATGAACTTGTTGATCAAACGTACGCAGAGCGTGCTCGCGTCTCTTAGTCAGATGATAAATGATATATGTTATATATGTTGTAGCATATGAAAAAAAAAACCAGTAGTCGCAGAAGGGGTATTGCTTGCGTCCTCAAATAAACTATAGTACTTCCTCATATGAATCCTCTGGTCACAATCCTCAATTATGGCGTAAAAACACATCCACTACTCGTCGCAGTATCAGAATAGCTGGTCTCGAAGCTGCTATTTCGCCTTGGAGGTACTGTAGGATATGCCGTTTGTGGCACAATCCGAGAGCAAGCACCTATTCTGAACTTCGCCTCTTAGCTTGTTTTTATTTCTGGCACTAATACAGATTAACATTTATGGTATAGTGGACCTCTTAAGTAGCTCACGTGATCCTTTTATGCACGTAAAAAGAAAACGCATCGATCAAGAGTTTACAGCATCTGCTCAAAATGTTCCTGTTTTCAATCCTACAAAAAAGCGGAGACACGGGGTCAGATAGAGAAGAGTGAAGGAGGAAAGGGCAGGTAGCCGGTTTTCGGCACTCGCTGATTTTCTCATATAATCGTTTTCGTAGGAAAATGTACAAGCAGAGCGACAGTACGTATGGCGTGATTTCTATACGCTCAACTGCATCTATCCGATACTTGCAGCCGTCGTGGAGCAAACGTGATGATACCTATGACAGAAGCGAACTCAAGCTCAAAGCAATGTACAACAAAAGTTTTGTTTTGCAATTTGCAGTAGATTGTTTGCAGTTAATTTGAAATAAATGTCTTGTCTCTTCATTCTTCTATCTTCTATCTGCAAACGCTAGGGGTGAGAGGGAGGGGGTAAAGAACGGGGTTGAGAGTCGCGCTGAACTCCTACCCGGAGGTGGGGGGTCGTATTTGGCGGTCGTATGTCATGCTCGACGCTGGTCTAGAGCTAATTTGGGTGTGTTTAGAGACATAATTTTGGTTTGGAGCCTAATAGGGCTACAGTATGCCGCGGCAGACTTCCGGGGCACAAAATGGGAGGACTCCGAGTCCAAAATGGGAGGCCTCCGTAGCACAAAATGGGAGGTCTCCAGAGCACAAAATGGGAGGGCTCCGGAGCACAAAATGGGAGATCTCCGGAGCACAAAATGGGAGGGCTCCGGAGCACGAGTGGCAATCCCCCGCTGGGGAAACCCCGCGGCTCTGCCATTTCTGCTCCGGAGGTATGCCGTCGACTGTCTGAGTGGCTCAAAACCCTCTTCAATGTTTCTACGTAATCATACAATGATGAAGTGCGATCGGGGATTAATGATTTGCTCCACACTGTAAATCTAAGTTGAAACCAGCTCTACAGAATGGTACCAAAAGCTTTTCAACAAGGGAGTTACTAACGACAAACGTTCCCGTTATATCAATTTAACCGTGTTGAAATGCGCTTGTGACTGGAATTCGCCAAAATACACGGTCTTCAAACTTGGGACAAAATTCATGGGAACATAAGTTTGTGATCCCATGCTCGCACAGTGAAGGTAGAAGCTTACGTGAAGCATGTTCCGATAGCGTTGTTCACAGAGCCTTTAGCGTGCAAAAACATGCAGGCAAGCTCTCCAAAATACCGGCGAAAACTGCAGGCGAATTTGCGATCTTTCCTGTTTTGATTATTTCTCTCTCCCTATAGCATTACTGTAAGACCTTTAATGCAAAATACTAAACTTTCGTAAACAGCGGTTTCGAAAGCAACTGTGAGTGAAGTTTTCGATCATTTCAGCCAAAGCAGCGGCGAGATTGAGAGCGAGGAACGAGAGAAAATCAAGTGGTCTTGTTTCTTTGAAAAATTTGTTCAAAGAGGTTATTCGACTTGCTGATTACAAGAATCCCATCTGATTCGCAAAATAGCTTTTTGCTGTGGGGTTACGGTAGGTATATTTTAAGCGACATGGATTCCTCCATAGTCTGATAGCCGTTTTCGCCTCCAAATCGAAAGGTTTTTGCATCTGTTCAACTGCTAAGATACCTCAGAAGCTGCACTATTGAGTGTTGTCTTTGGGAGCCCTTCCAATGTAGAAAGAATGAAGTTGCGCTATCACGAACACCCGTCCGCAAGACATAATTTAGTACCTCAGGTCAACTCCAAAATCAATTTGAGTACTCAAAATGGCATGCCGATCAAAGTACGAATGCCAAATCAGCTTTCTAAGCTGCTACTGTAGACTTTTTTTTTGAAATAAAATGTTTGTGAATTTTGCAAGTTACCAAAATTAACCAGTCATTCTCTCAGTTTTGGAGAAGAGCGTCAGATAACTCTCTGTCGAGAATATTGTGTGGGCACACTTCTTTCAAAAGGTACTTCCCAGATAGTCCAAAAAAGTCCTGTTCCGGCAACCCATAGAAAGCCGGAGCGGGGTGGAGCAAGTTACTATTGAATATCTCCACCTCATTTTTGAGAAACCACAAGTTTTTTCACCTGACAACCTGTATAACATTAGAAAGCCCGCAAAAAAAGGATTCGACGTAGACCGTCTCTTCTTCTCTAGCTCCTCTCTAATTAGAGTTACATGGGATTTTAGCCAAAAACATGCGTGTTTTTGTCGAGAAATTTCTGCTTGAAGAATGGATAGAGGTGCCTGATTTTCTAACAGCATCACAGAGCAAGACCTTGCCAGTAAACATAGACCGTCTCTTTTTTTATCTTTGTTCTTTCTTTCAAAAACAAATTACAAATTAATTACACAAAATTAACTGGTGTAGGCGTATAAAATTGCACGTATCTCGCTCTACAGAGAAGCTATGAAAAAAGAGACGGTCTACGTCGGTTCTCCATGATCTCAGCTTTCGAATGGTGAAGCAAGTTAGGGCTTTTTTGCTTCCCGGCTCTAAAAAGCACTTGCTCTGGTGACTAAAAGCCAATACATTGGGGGAGCTGGGTGGAGCAAGCTAATAGTTGATACCTCCACACCATTTTTAAAAACTGGCAAGTTTTTTCGCTAAGCAGTCTTTATACCATTCTAAAGCGTAGGAAAAGGAGACTCGACGTAAACCGTCGAATTCTTTCTAACCGCCCTTTACCGAGAGATACACTGCATTTTATCTGAAATTATGTTCATTTTCAACAGCAGATTTCTGCCAAACGAAGACCTAATCACTGCTGGTTATCTATCTGCGTTACAGAGCAAGTCTTCATTAACAAACGTAGACCGTCGACTTTCTCGTAGCATTCATTTGGAGAGCAGAAAGTGAGGACACAAAATTAGTTGATATATGAAGTACATAAAATCCCTCATATCTCGCGGCACAAAAGACCTAGAAAAAAGCCGACGGTCTATGTCGATTCTATATGACCTCAGCTTTTGAATGGTATGTAACTTGTTGGGGCATTTTGCTTTCAGGGCTCACTTACCCCCTTCACCTTACAAGGATGGGAGTAGCAGAGACCCCCTTCACCTGGAGAGGTCCCGGCTCCCCTTATCGCACCTATGATCCGGAGCAAAGCAGCGGATGACTTCCGTTCGTTCAGGTGAAGGTTGTATTCTAATTCTATCATGGCGCTCAAAGTGAAGGTTACCAGAGTACATGGCTCCATATCGAGGGTATAGAGAAGATCAAATTTAGGATAATCGCCAAGGATTTGGTTACGACACTGACTTGAGCAACTGCACTCGGTAGTCAAACCAAAGCTGAGACCATGCCAGGACCCGACACACGTTGGCATGGAGCATTTTTGGAAATAACCCCCCCCCCCCGATTTGGTGAAATTTTGCAAAGTCTCCTTTGGTGTCAGAATCATTAGGGGAATCCTTACTCAATCAACATAACAATAAAAAAGCCAACAAAGCATATTTTGAGGTAAATATGTTTTGGATTTTTTATCATGGACAGATTCCCTCAAGAATCTGGTCCTGATTGTGAGCATGAAGACATCGTTATATCGTTGCCCTTCCTTTGCCTGCTGATTTCTTCATAATTTTTAGATATCGCTCTTCAATGCCAATCTCTTGTGCATGCAATGTATGCTCCATTTTGTATTTTCACTCTTCGTTTGTCCTATCAGAATAGTGATTTTCTGTTTTACTCTTCTTTTAAGTCTCTAGGTTCCCGATAAGGGTCAGGTTGTTAATTTCGAAAGCTAGGGGGTGGGAACTTCTTCTCCAGAAACCCTGGAAACCGACTCGTTCCCCTTGAATCCTCCTGCAAAACTGCAAACTGCAGCAGGCATTGGCTATCAGTCGTTCAAAGTAGGTTGCACTTGGATCTTGTCTCAAAAATCCTCTTCTTTTAGTGGTTTTTTTGTGGTCTTTGAAATGCGTCCCAAGTTTTTCTCGGAAGTCACTGAGGTCACTCTCCGCAAGTTCGCAATCTTTCAGAAGCCGTCGTAGTCGTACTCCGATCCTCTTCGACGACCTCCTTCCTTCTTGTGGCAATGTCACACCTTCTTTCCAACTTTCGACCAAATCACACTTTCGCTTGAAGGAGGAAAATCAACGCTGAAAAAAGGAAGGCAACTTGTCCGCAACTTTTTGGCGGTTACTGTATCTAAGATGATGAAAAAGCAAAAAAAGATTTTTTGAGTTGATTACTGGCTCCATTAATGAGTAAGGCAGGCTCTATTATTGAGTAAGGTGCCATTTTAGCGCTCAGTGTGTCGAAGAACTCGTAGGCCATTCAAATCTATAGCCTCAACTTTGGCGATGCTTTTTTCGCCACACAGTTCAAAGGACGGCATGTGATTGGAGCGCGATATCTATCAATGCGTAGATTTACGCTAATTTTGGCTCAAAAAATAAGGAGAGACAATGGTTTGATTTGCTCTGTTCTCTACATGATAGATTTTTGAGCGTTCTAATCGTCCAAATCAAATAGGTCCAAAACTTATGTGAACTCTTCGATATTCATGCTCCGAACCAACCAGTTTGGTTTGGTGTTGGTATAGAAGCCAAAAAATCCGGAATTGGCTGTTTGGTGGTACTGTATACACACAGCCCAAATTGGTGCCATGTGGTTGCTTGCGCGGCTTAAACAAGTCATTTGTTTGTTTGAATCTTGAGTTTGAATCCGCGCGCCTGCCAAAGAACGCGTTCAATTCGTAAAACCTGAAATGTTGGTCGATTTTTTAGCGGGGCTTCTCCAAGGACCTTACAAAAACCATAACCCCGTTGCTTCTACCCAAAAACGAAGTCCACTTTGGCATTCATATGTGCCGGGCCCTGGACCATGCTTCTACCATGGTGATTCAATTTTTTACTAGAATAACACTCATAATTCGTCAAAATCGTCAAAAAAAAGTCGCCGGACTGCAGCGCACTCCAGCGGAGTGCGCTGCAGTCCGGCGACTTTTTTGACGATTTTGACGAATTATGAGTGTTATTCTAGTAAAAAAATTCGTCGGAATCCGCGTAGCGTCGCCATATCTCGTTTCAGAATGGACGAATTCTGAATCCGAGGACACCGTTCGATTCAGCTCGGCAAGACGTATCATACGGTATGTAGACGTGCCATAACCTGTCGATTACTGTAGGTATACGGTAGGCAGCAAGTTTTCGCTCAGTGTTTTGGTTAAATTTATCAGTGTGCTGATTACAACATCGCCATCAATTTACTGTTGATGGCACATCGTACGGATACTGTTGGAGTATGGTAAAGAGTCACCTTGACCTTGGATCGATTTGCTATAAGTCCAGCTCAGGGTATTTCTGATGCGCTTATGGCGGTAATTGCATTCATTTGATGCTCAAGGCACAGTGCACAGGGGTCGGCGAGGTGAAGTCATTTTGATTGCGTTCGAAACGTTGCTTATTGTTGCTTTCACATGTTGTTCGTTCTGAACAGAAAGATCGCATGTCGCAGTGGCCATCTCAAACGAAATGATGTAAGCAAATGCCTTGGTGAGCTGATTCCTAATCTAATATTATTTGCTAAATGGCTTTCTAGTGGAAGTTATAGGCGTCTCCAAGCTTCGCAAATAAATAGTGTCACACCAAGAATTAGCAATACAAGGACTCTTTATTATGTATCTAATAAAATTTTTGCTTTTTGTAGTGAGTACACACAACATCATGAACCATTCTGGTCTTTCGAATTGGTTTTCAAAGTGTTATGTAGATGTAACTCAATGACTCTATCTTTCAACCGCTCATAACTTCTCACATAGACTCGTTCAGCAGCTAGGGAAGGTAGATATCCTCATCAAAACGCTTTGGATATGCATTTTACCAAGATCGACAGTTGTGATCTTAAGGTCATTTCCCATAGTAGTAGTATTCATTATGACGTCATGCTGTAGAGTACAATTGACGTTGTTACCTAGCACTTATGTGATTAAGCTGCGTATAGTATCGTATAATAAGTGTCAGTAGATTGTTTTGCCGAAACCAGTGGCCGTATTCATCAACGTTACCCAGTGAGTTCCGCTCCCCAATGGGTAAACTTACCCATGGGTTTGCTTACCCAGTGGGTAAGCTTACCCATGATCGGCATTCACGAACGCCTCTGCCGCTGGGTTAGCTTACTCAGCAGCGCTGACGTCAGCAGGGTGCTCACTGACGTCTATTTAAAGCACGTACTGGCATCCTTGCTGTGCCCTTGCATCGTTTTTGTAGTTCTTCACAATTATTTGTGTGCAATATCTCTACTACCTATTCACAAACGCCTCCGCTCCGTTATCGAACTCAGCAGTGGCCCACGAAATTCTCATCAAAATTCTCGCGTAGGTTTGAGTCTTTTAGCATGCAAGCTAATAGTTTGATTCGTCCGCGGGACTGAATCATTGTTTGGCTTCCGTCTTTCTAAAATTGACATGATCTGGTACCATGCAAAATTCAGATTCGCGAAAGTGGAGGGGGATTGATTTCGAGTTCAGACTTCGAAGATGTGGGAAACTTGTAATAACGTACATGGGATAAGGCGCCTAAAGCCTTACAGAATTACACAGTTTTATTGCAGTCGTGATTCTGCAAGTGTTTCAAAGGGGCTCAAGCTTTCGGATGAAGGAGGGAAAAAAGCATTTTGAACACTCAAAGTAGCCTAATCTATTTGAATGCGAGAGAAACAGAACATTTTTTTGCATGAATAGAGCACTAAATTTACAAGTGATTGACATACAGTTTCGTATACGATATTTCTACGTAGTTGCAGTAGTATTAGAAAATCTCTAAGATGAGCTAGCATTGATGAACTCCATAGCAAAGAGTTTTTTGTTTGCAAAAATGTCAATTTTCACTTTGAAAAGGTCTTGAATTTTTCGGAGAATGGTGACGTTAATTATCCTAATTTCACGCGTACAAGGCGCGGGGGATTTTTTCTAAAATCCGCCAGCCTAAAAACGCCACAACACTTCGCGACCAAAGAACCCTATACCGGGCTTCGTATTGCCTGAGAGAATTGAACCGTTTAAGGTTCGCTTTTCGAAACACATTGAAGCGGTTGAGTGGCTTATTTGAAAAATCGAAAAAGATGCGCCTTGCACGCGTGAAATTAGGGTAGCTTGAACCGAAAGTTCAGTCGCTTTTATTTTGAAAAATTCGTAAATGCTCCCTATGTGAACATAATTGCTCACAAAAAACTTCATTAGGAAGAAAAATTCATCTACTTTCTACAAACATCTTCGCAGCTCTTGATAGAAAGGGGCTCTGCCGATTAAAATCTGAACAAGAAAACCATCCCAACTTTTGATTTTCGAAAATGAATTGCCACAAATACGGTGCAGAAAAATCTGAAGACATGTTTGTTGAAGCACTGTAAGTTGTACTTTCTAATAGACCC
Source organism: Cylicocyclus nassatus (assembly GCA_958299035.1). Taxonomy (NCBI): domain Eukaryota; kingdom Metazoa; phylum Nematoda; class Chromadorea; order Rhabditida; family Strongylidae; genus Cylicocyclus; species Cylicocyclus nassatus. Next base: position 58,905,412 of record CATQJL010000112.1, on the reverse strand, counting down.
GAATTTGTGCTGACTGAGCTTTTCTGTACAAAGTTGTTTTTCGAGGAAAACGCAAAAATCGACAAAATGTCTTTTTTTACATTTTTTTGCATTTTCCTTGAAAATTATGATTTTTCATAGATCAATCAGCATAAAGTAGCACTTTTATAGAGGGCAGCTTACGTGAACTCAAGAACCGCGTTCAATTCTTTTGCAGCGTTTGAGATTTTTGACAAATGATTTTCAAAAATCAGGAATTAGGGTGGTTCTCTTATTCGAATTTCTAAGTTTCTTGTCGCCAGGAGCTTCGAAGATGTTCTAGGAGATAACTGAAGTTTTCTCTTTACTTCCCCATGAGCAATTACATTTATATAGGGAGCAGCTATGAATTTTTCGAAATCAAAACGACAGAACTTTTGTTCAGCCTGATGTTTCGATTTTTTTATATTGAATTAGTAAATTGGTTCTCTGCTATGAAACCTTTTTTTGACGGTTTTATGAAGAAAGGCTTTAGTACCAAGTAGGAACATTAGCATTTCTAGTATGACATACTACGGCCAGTAGCTATTGCTTCTTTCTGAAACCTGCACAGCGTTTGAAGAATAGGCCACAATCCTTTGTTACCCATTGCAATTCTCGATGTGTGCTTGGGTAGGAAGTTACCCACGAAAAGTGGGTATCGGAACCCACGATTTCTGTGTAAGGAGTTTCTTGAATACCGGTATTGGGTAGGCTAACCCATCGAAGCTGTTCGTGAATACCAGTATGGCGGCATTTTGTGGGTTAGCCGACCCAGCGGTAGACTTAACCCACTGAGTTCGCTTACCCAGCAGCTTCGTGAATACCGGTTTCGTGGGTTGAGGCTACCCACTGGGTAGGATAACTCACTGGGTTTCGTTGATGAATATGGCCACAGGTTTCTTGGTGGATGTTTATTCGACCTACGTTTCGACGGGCTCGTCTTTTTCAAGAGGTCTTGACTCCACCTCATACCAGTAAGTCCGCACAATGGGACAATAGCGGACGCCACTGAGTGTCTACTAGTGGCGTGATAATAATAGTGTCCACTCAGTGGCGTCCGTTATTGTCCCATTGTGCGGACTTACTGGTATGCGGTGGAGTTGAGACCTCTTGAAAAAGACGAGCCCGTCGAAACGTCGGTCGAATAAACATCCACCAAGAAACCTGGTTTCGGCAAAACAATCTACTGACACTTATTATACGATACTATACGCAGCTTAATCACATAAGTGCTAGGTAACAACGTCAATTGTACTCTACAGCATGACGTCATAATGAATACTACTACTATGGGAAATGACCTTAAGATCACAACTGTCGATCTTGGTAAAATGCATATCCAAAGCGTTTTGATGAGGATATCCACCTTCCCTAGCTGCTGAACGAGTCTATGTGAGAAGTTATGAGCGGTTGAAAGATAGAGTCATTGAGTTACATCTACATAACACTTTGAAAACCAATTCGAAAGACCAGAATGGTTCATGATGTTGTGTGTACTCACTACAAAAAGCAAAAATTTTATTAGATACATAATAAAGAGTCCTTGTATTGCTAATTCTTGGTGTGACACTATTTATTTGCGAAGCTTGGAGACGCCTATAACTTCCACTAGAAAGCCATTTAGCAAATAATATTAGATTAGGAATCAGCTCACCAAGGCATTTGCTTACATCATTTCGTTTGAGATGGCCACTGCGACATGCGATCTTTCTGTTCAGAACGAACAACATGTGAAAGCAACAATAAGCAACGTTTCGAACGCAATCAAAATGACTTCACCTCGCCGACCCCTGTGCACTGTGCCTTGAGCATCAAATGAATGCAATTACCGCCATAAGCGCATCAGAAATACCCTGAGCTGGACTTATAGCAAATCGATCCAAGGTCAAGGTGACTCTTTACCATACTCCAACAGTATCCGTACGATGTGCCATCAACAGTAAATTGATGGCGATGTTGTAATCAGCACACTGATAAATTTAACCAAAACACTGAGCGAAAACTTGCTGCCTACCGTATACCTACAGTAATCGACAGGTTGTGGCGCATCTACATACCCTATGATGCGTCTTGCCGAGCTGAATCGAAGGTGTCCTCGGATTCAGTATTCGTCCATTCTGAAACGAGATATGGCGACTATACGCGGATTCCGACGGACTCTAGTGATGTGCGGCGCACTCCACCGCACTCTAGTGGACTGCGTCACACTCCGGCGCACAGTCCGGCGACTTTTTTTGACGAATTATGAGCGGTATTGTAATCTCTCTTTCGGTCCTATATCTACAAATTGTGAATTCAACCGTATTATATGTTCTTTTGGCTAAAATCTGCCATAGGAAATCACCATGAATTTTTACTTTTTAGACCCGGCTTACCTTGAAAGTTTTAGGTGGTGAGTCAAAAGTAAGGAATTTTACATCTTTTTTGGACCTATCTTCATCAGATAATATTAGGTCGTACCGAAAGTTCTTGCGCACGATCTTCGAAAACTCATAACTTCTAATATTTTCAACCGATTTGACTGTTTTTATTTTCGTATGAAAGGGTAAGTCATGCTCTTTGTAATGACACCTTATCTGCTTGCTAATGAACATTTCTTGCATATATAGGAGCGATAGAAGAAAATCAGTCAAAATTCGAATTTTCTGCGTAGGGTCATAAAAAATCGGAAACTGGCAGCAAAAAACGGAGCAGTCGGCATTGTAGGTACTTTTACTAGCTCTTTCTAAAAGTGCAAAGTTTGCGCTGATTGAGCGTCTCTATGAAAAGTTATGATTTCCCTGAAAATGCCAAAATAAATCAAATTCGCCCTTTTGTATTGCTTGCTCGAAATTCATAACTTTTCATAGAGACGCTCAGTCGGCGCAAACTTTGCACTGTTAGAAAGAGCTAGTAAAAGTAGCTACAATGCCGGCTGCTCCAATTTTTGTTGCAAGTTTCCGATTTTTTATGACTCTACACAGAAAATTCCAATTTTGACCAAATTTCTTCTATCGCTCCTATCTATGCAAAAGATGACCATTAGCAAGCAGCTAAGGTGCCATTACAAAGAACATGACCTACTCTTTCAAATAAAAATAAAAACAGTCCAATCGGTTGAAAATGTTAGAAGTTATGAGTTTTCGAAAATCGTGCGCAAGAACTTTCGGTAAGACCTAATATATTGACGACAATAGCTTTTAGCGACACTCGATGCAATTTTCCTTTTTCTTTCCAGCACTACACACTCCAGTTAAATTTTCTTACCGCTAAAATAATCGTAAAAGTTTAAATTCGAGTTTTCTACCCTCCATTCTATAGTTGCGCATAGCGATGTCCTAAAACCATGAATTGGGTTATGTTACAATGATAAACGCTTTATTACTAGGAATAATCAAGGTTTGATAATTGCTATAAATGTTAGAATTTTTGTAGGGTTTGTTTGCGCAATTTTTCGAAAGTGAGGGCCTTTAGCAAAATTATTTCGGAAGATACGGAGCATTGGAAAAATCATTTCGGGAAACCGAAAAGTTTAGTCGGAGGAGAGTTGGAAATTCGCGCAAAAAAACTCTTGCTTCCAAAATTTTGAAATAAGTACTTCGAAGCTGAACTCACATCAAAATGGAGGTCAGCTATTTTGAGGATTCTCAAGTAGGTAGAAAGAGATGACATAAGGCGGGAAGAAAAAAGAAGCTGCATCGAACATTGTTCAGAAAACTTGTCTATCATTGTTCATCCAATTTCCGGAAAGTTTAAGTTGAAGATGAAAAGTTCTTATGACTCTTATGTCGTTTGGCAGTCATATTGCAGCACGCGTTGTATCTATGTTTGCGCTTTTTCTGCTTGTTTGTCTTTGTGCCATTCTGCCCTAATCTTTTCGATCGGAGGGTAGAGAAAATGCACCCAGCAATTCGTTGTTCTTTTGTCGCCCACATCCGACCTCGTCTCTCAAGTCTAGGATCGATACTGCCCAGCGGCTGTCAGCACCACTGGCGTGGCCTTTTATTCCCTTCTACCTTTTGTGCGCTTCATTGCCGAGGTCTTCTTTGAACTCTTTCTAGCGTAAGATTCTAGCTAAATTTTGTCACAACGCTGTATGCTCCACCATAGCATTACTAGCACGTTTATCATAAGTCTCTTGCACCAAAAGTAGTTTTTCGAAGGTTCAACAAATTTGTCCGATGAGACTCAACAAACGAAAAATATGCACTTCTCAAACTCGCTTCAAGCAAGCATTCATAATCAAGATAAAGTGGGGTTCATGATTATACGAAGACCCCATATTTTGGGAGTTTTCGGACTTTCTGGAAGAGATTTAAAAGACTGTTGGTACCACGCGAAAGAGCTTACCCGGAAATGGTATACGCGGCCGGCATAGGATAAAAATCGGTGCCAGAATTAGGAATATTTTTGCACCGAATGCGAATTTTTAGCAGTTCTAGTCGTACAAACACCTCAAACTAATCTTCTTCTTCCATATGAAATTACAATCATTCGACTCAAAATGTCGCAGTCAGTGCGCTCCGCTCCAAAGACGTCTGATTTTCTGTATTCCAAGCACTCTAATGGCTTCCACCAATGCCTTGAGATAAATCAAGTTTTTCTTTTTATAGAGATTTCGTTTGACGCTCAAATCCCTGGATCCTCGTCCCAACCATTTCTATGCTTGCCCTAAAGTTAGCACATCGAGTCTCAAACATGTGCATCACTTTTATCAAAACTACGGAAATACTTTACAATTGCTCTCATATGTTTCTTACTAAAAGATTTTACACGCAGAATCTATATGCTAAAAGATCAACTACTTGATAGTGGATAGAGTGAATTTATTATTTTGAGTGTGTGATATTTATAAGTAAACTTGAAAACAAATTTATATTTACTTAGATTGTTATGCTGACGCAGATAATGAGATATCTGTGGTTAAAACAATCTTTCAAAATTTTTACAAACCCTTTTACAACTGTACGCTCCTATCCTGTCAACATTAGCTAAGACTCTTATTACACTCCAATTTTTGAAAATATTTTTTTCTTGACAAAGTCTTAGTTGATATATAATATAAGAAAGTCTTCTCATAATTTTTTTTCTTTCCTTCTTCTCTTTTGCTCACCAACAATATCTAATCTATTCTCATCATTGCACAACAGGAATTCTTGCTTGTGGATAATCACACTATACAGTGCTTGAATTTTCAATCTTAACCACTTTTTTCTTTTTCTTTCTCTTTCTTTCTTTTCTATTATGATCTTCCTTCACTACTGATGAATTTGAAAAGATCGTATTCCTACCTTTTACCGTGCAGCGGGTAGGAACGAATTTCTTTGATTTTTGTTAATAGGGAATTTCTGGGTTTTCTTCGCATTTTTCAACCAAGTTCCAAGCTTGCCCTGGCGTTAGCACATCTCAAATCTTTGATCTCAGCTTCTGACTCGCGGAAGAGCTGCTATGAGGCAGATGCATTGCTTTTATGTTGATAATATTTAATGAAGTATTTGGGTTTTTGCAGGCCTTTATTGTGTTTGATGCAAAAAGGTAAGGGAAGATTGATTAGTAGTAGAATCATTAGTAAACACTGCCATTTTTGTAAGATGACGTCTGCGTAAAAAAACGCTCAGCATTGCAAAACGTTTTCTGGGCAAACACAAAATCTTGCGAATTTGTACATGCTATGCGCTTAACTTAGGAGACTACAAAAGCTGAATCTTGAGGTTCGAGATTGTGCTAATTTTAGGGTAAGGTTAGAACTTGGTTGAAAAAATGCAACAAGTTCAGTTGAATCATTTCTCATGATCATGTGTGCGTTGCACACAACATCCATCTTTGGCGCTCCCATTCTGGATGCGCAATCACAGCAACGCACAACACAGACCAGTATTTATCGTTTGCATCAATTTGGTGAAATTCATAGGTGCGATAAGGGGAGCCGGGACCTCTCCAGGTGAAGGGGGTCTCTGCTACTCCCATCCTTGTAAGGTGAAGGGGGTAAGTGAGCCCTGAAAGCAAAATGCCCCAACAAGTTACATACCATTCAAAAGCTGATGTCATATAGAATCGACATAGACCGTCGGCTTTTTTCTAGGTCTTTTGTGCCGCGAGATTTGAGGGATTTTATGTACTTCATATATCAACTAATTTTGTGTCCTCACTTTCTGCTCTCCAAATGAATGCTACGAGAAAGTCGACGGTCTACGTTTGTTAATGAAGACTTGCTCTGTTAGGTTAGGTCTTCGTTTGGCAGAAATCTGCTGTTGAAAATGAACATAATTTCAGATAAAATGCAGTGTATCTCTCGGTAAAGGGCGGTTAGAAAGAATTCGACGGTTTACGTCGAGTCTCCTTTTCCTGAGCTTTAGAATGGTATAAAGACTGCTTAGCGAAAAAACTTGCCAGTTTTTAAAAATGGTGTGGAGGTATCAACTATTAGCTTGCTCCACCCAGCTCCCCCAATGTATTGGCTTCTAGTCACCAGAGCAAGTGCTTTTTAGAGCCGGGAAGCAAAAAAGCCCTAACATGCTTCACCATTCGAAAGCTGAGATCATGGAGAACCGACGTAGACCGTCTCTTTTTTCATAGCTTCTCTGTAGAGCGAGATACGTGATTTTATACGCCTACACCAGTTAATTTTGTGTAATTAATTTGTAATTTGTTTTTGAAAGAAAGAACAAAGATAAAAAAGAGACGGTCTATGTTTACTGGCAAGGTCTTGCTCTGTGATGCTGTTAGAAAATCAGGCACCTCTATCCATTCTTCAAGCAGAAATTTCTCGACAAAACACGCATGTTTTTGGCTAAAATCCCATGTAACTCTAATTAGAGAGGAGCTAGAGAAGAAGAGACGGTCTACGTCGAATCCTTTTTTTGCGGGCTTTCTAATGGTATACAGGTTGTCAGGTGAAAAAACTTGTGGTTTCTCAAAAATGAGGTGGAGATATTCAATAGTAACTTGCTCCACCCCGCTCCGGCTTTCTATGGGTTGCCGGAACAGGACTTTTTTGGACTGGGAAAGTTTTGTGCACCAACAACTCATATACCATTCGATAGCTAAGAACACGAGGAATCAAATTAGACCGTCTCTTTTTTCGTAGCTTCTCTGTGAAGCGAGATACGAGCAGTTTTATCTAGCTACAATATCATCCAATTTTGGATAATTATATTTTCGAACCAAGAAGGTCTTTTTCGAACTTTTATATGTGAATCGAAAGCATGAAAAACGAGTAATCTAACTGTTGTCTTGTTTGTTATTATTCTCTCTCGTGAAAGGAGATGTGGTATGATTTCTTGTCAGTAAACATGCATCTATCGCTAATCGGTTCAAATTTTTCTACTCTTGCTCAACTATTTTTTGCAACAGCTCAGACAATCGCCGGGGGCAGGCGGGCACCGGAAAGATAGATTGCTGATCTCTCGCACCCCGCTCGCGGATTTTTTGGAAAACAATCAGGACTTTTCGGAAGACCGCTTGCTGAGTTCTCGATTCCTCAGAGATTCAGCAATATATCTGCAAAAGATAAAAGCGAAAAAAAATTCAACAGGCGGTCTCTCAAAAATCCGCTGACTCAGCAAGCGGTCTTCCGAAAAATCCTGATTGCTTTCCAAAAAATCCGCGAGCGGGGTGCGAGAAATCAGCAATCTATTTTTCCAGTGCCCGCCTGCCCCCAGCGATTATCTGAGAGTATGTATTCATTGATACAATGTTAATTATTCAAAAAATCAGCATCCTTTTACTTTTTGATTATTTTGTCGTTTCGTTAACAACGCCCTTTGAGCGCGCAGAAGGTCTCAAGCATGCGTTTTTTAACGAAATGTTGTTTCGGTACTCTCTTGCAGTCTTGATGTCTGAGGAGAAGAGCAGCTGGCGTTTCCTTTCCAAACAAAAAGTTCCGTTGTAATAGCTGTTTGCCTTAGTTAGTCTCAACCTCAGGTGAAAGGGATTAGCCAGATGCCGGCCCTAAAGTGAAGGGGGTCAGAGAAATTTCTCCTCCTATCGCGTCTATGGTGGGATTCGTATCAAATGTCAAAGAAAATATGAAGAAAATACCAAAAGCACTTGACTCAGGGCAAGTGCTCCTAGAATCCAGGATGGGGACGTCAAAGTTGGACAGTGTGTGCAATAACATATATGATCATATGGAATGATTCGACTGTACCCACGATTTCAAGCAAACAAATTATCTATCGGAGTGAGCTTCATTCATCTTATAGCCTTAATGGAAACTAAGTATTGTGCTTGAAACACATAAAAACAACGTATTTGGGGCGCAGATACTCCAGAAGCATTTGAGCACTAAGTTATGTTATGAACCACCAGTCCAAAGCGCCGCTTAGCGGCGCTTCGGGCTGGTTGTGTGTGCAAAGTAGGATATTCAAAAGTCTGAGTCTTTTGAAGTTTTGTGACGTACCTTTTCCTAACGAAAGTAAACCATTAGTATTTCTATCATGTGGACGATTAGTTATAAGATAGCTCCTAGCGTACAAACTTCCAAAACACTCAGACGCTCTTTAGCTAATTCCGGCTCAAATCTCCGTGTCCCCTTTTACCTTTGTCAAAGACCTACAATCCTTCTTAAGCCCGAACTATTTGTGACTATCTAGTGCCTCCCCCGCAACTCTATACAAAGCAGTAAACTCAGTTATCTTCATAATTCCCGTTTTTCCGCCATCCTTGAAGTTTCCAGCCTCTTCCCCCTCCCTCCTCCTCCCACCCCTCCACCCCTACAGTGGTTTTTTGCTTCTACTGAAGATTAGAGGAGAAGAGTAGAGCAAGGCTAGAATGATCAAAAGTTTTTGGTAGCACCTGCTATCAAAAACTTTTTTATTCTGAAGTTGTTTCCTCAGAAAAAAAGTCAACGATTTCGTTCCAGTCTTTGGTCTGGCCCTACATAATTTTGGGATTTTTCCTCCAAAGAGTTGTCACTACTGCAATGGTTGCCTCAGAGCTTCGCATTTGGAACATCTTATCTACCCTTTAGCATGATTGTCCAACGCCATCAGAGTTCTACTTTGGCCTGACCGAAGTGCACGCACGCTTTCAGGAATCAAATTCACTTTCTTTACTGTTCAAGTGTTAAGTGCTACATCGAATTTCCTCCAACTTCGGCTCTTCAAAATTGGACAAACTGCTCCTATCCTTTCCCGAGTTGTTGTAGCACATACTTGGATCATTGTTGAAAAGTTTGAGCCACCGTTGACACCTCCGAAATTCAGGTTTTAAAGATTCAGGCATCCTTTATTTTTCTCATAAATTTTTTCGAAAGCGATCACAGTTTTTCTCCGTGCAGAGAGTTTGCTCTGCTAAAACTCTGCAAATCCCCCCCCCCTCTTTCCGGAAGGATTTCTAAGCCATAATACCTCTTTTTACTTTGACCTAAAGTGGACCGAATCCCGCTACTTCCTGAAATGTCGCAAATATTGTGTATCAGAACCGCACCTCAGGTGAGAAAAAGCACATTTATCATAACATTGACTATGATATTCAAAACTTCTGCCACGCATACATTTGCTAAAACGGATGTCATTTTGAAAGCGAAATTGAGACATGGAATGGTGCGCGTTGATGTCAAAGCAAAGCAGATTTGAGGTCGTGTGTGTCGATTTTGGAAGCTTAAGTGAAGTAATTTAGAGACAGAGCGATCAGTCAACATGTGTTCTAGACTGTCCACAGCCATCATACTATCTTGAATTTTTTAGAAGCTCTTAAGTGCAAACAGTTGTTTACGCATCCGAATGCAACAGTCGTCTGGCGAACGCTAAGGATAACTGCTTGATTGCTCTCTTGAGCCGACTACAGACATGTTTAAGCCGACATGTAGACGCGCTGGCTCACATGGGGGTGCTTGCGCTTTATATAGAGTACTAGCTGACTTACCCGGCTCCGCCCGGCCCTGTCAAACACTGTAATAAAGGTCCCATCCAGAGGTGCGATAGTGGGAGCCGATTCTCCCCCTACCTTCACTTTTGAGCTGTTACAGGGTGATCACCTTCATTTTTGGAATAAAAATTTTTTCGCTGGACGATAAAGAAGGAAAATAAGCAAAACAAATGCAAAAGGGATCATTGAAAGCATATTTTTTGTATACAGCGTCATAAATATCCTACTATAATAACGCGCTAAGGCCGTCTGTTTTTTTGTGTGTCTATATGTCTGTGTGAAGATCTGTCTGTCACGAAATTCATAGAGGAAGCTGCAACTAAGCTATCGAGCTACAATTTTGCATAACATACCGTGCCAGCGTGTAGGCCCACCATGCACAAGGACGAGCCGGTTCGATAAGCGGGTCCCTCAAAATTCGGCGTCAAATGGGTCCACGCGCCTTTTGGCACGCAAAACTGGGTCGCTAATTCGACTTTTTGCAAAGTTGTGATTTGCCTGACAAGTAACTCTGCGCGCCATGAATTCTAGGCCAAAAAGTGCTCAAAAAGTTTGCTTTTTTGCGGAAACAGCGCCAAAAAGTGATGAACGCGTAGATAGTCGATTTGGCAAGGTTTTATTTGAAAAAACTGAAAAGATTTTTGCACCGAAATGTAGTCCAAGGTGACTATCACCCTTATGCCGATAAAGGATATAGGAGATATATGACTATCACCTAAAATAAATTCGGTAATCCGTTCAAATTTGCATTTGATTCCTTGCAACAAAGTTTTTTTTCTCAAAATTACCGATCTTGCATGGAGATGCTTCATGAATGAACAGTTGTTTACAATTCATTTGTGATGCTCAGCATCGCGTGGTAAGTTTCAAAGCCATTCTCATGCGAACCTGAGAGAGGCATATGGATAGGGAATCAGTGCGAACCTCCGCGAAGAAGAGGTGACGCACTGGTGACTTATAATAACGGGCTAAGGATTGTTTACGTCTTTTTGTACGTGTGTGTGTGTGTCTGTCCGTTACGAAATTCGTAGAGCGTGTTCCAGCAAACGTTCTAAGCCCAAATTTTGCATAGCGCATGCTACCTTCATGGAAGCCCAATATGCAAAAGTACGAGTACATTCGTTGAGTGGATCCCTCAGGAATTGCGCTAAACGGGTCCACCTGGCTTCTGTACCGCAAAATTTGGTCTGTATCACCACTTTTTGCAGAGTCGTGGATGAGTTTGGTAAGCAAATGTGTAAGCGATGGAGTTTAGCCAAAAAAGTGATTGAAAGTTTACTACATAACGAAAACGGCGCCAAAACGAATTGGTTGTGGAAATGGTCAATTTGTCAAGGTTCTAGCTAAGCGTTTGAGAAGATTTTCGCACAGAGATGTAGCTCACGGTTATCATTACCTTCATGGCGACTACCAAGTAATGACAAATCCAAAAACCTATTCGAATTTGCGTTTGTTTTCCTGCGAAAAGTTTCATCCACGCGAAATCACCATCTCACGTGAAAAGACTTTCTAGATGAGTGGTTGTTTACATTTTATTCGTGGTAGTCGGCATAGCGCGGTGAGTTCCAGTGCCATGATTTTACGAGAATGAGTAAGGCACATAGATAGTAGAGCCAGTGCGAAGCTCTGCGAAGCAGAGGTGACGCACTGGTCTAAAATAAACGTGCTTATCAAATAGCGGATTTGGAAGTAAAACTCAGCGGAACTGTACGTATTTTATTAACTAAATCTTGTTATAATGTACAGCGAAGAAAGTAAATCGATCCAGGCAGCAGTGGCCGAGAACCAGAATTTTGAATAATTAAATAGTGAAAAATCATGCGGAATTTCCACCGTTATAAATCTGGTGTTTGAAGGTGTTAGCAGTTGCGACTTCATGGACTTTGAAGAGTAAGTGGTGGTCTATCAGACGGTGAAGGAGTCGAGTCGATTTGAGAGATGTTTGCCGAAAACCTGAATTCTAAAAATTTACGCCATTTTTGCGTGTTTTTTGACAGCTGACAGTTAAACTCATATAGATCTTGAAGGTCAAAATACATGATGTTGCGACTTCATAGGTTTTGTAGAGTAAAGTTTGCCTTATCAGAATATATCTTAGCCGTACCAATCCATTGAAGCGCCAAGATCCAAAGTCTTGAAAAAGCAGGTACTGTCGCGGATTGGGCCCCCAGCTCCCAACGTCAGTGGTACAACGGCTCTCCTGCATCGGCGAGGGGAGCCAGGGGTCCGCTCCACGGAAGAGTGAAACGTATCATGTGGTGGCTACCTGTGAGAAATGCTATATGCGCCTGCCACATGGGAACTCTATGCACACGTAGAGGCCCTTGCCACCAGCTTGCTTAGCAAGTTACTCGACACCTGCGACTCAATCTTTTCTCCCAACTATCGACAGTTGGGGCGTGTACTTACAATCACGGCACTACCCGGGGTCGTGTCAGCCTTCCTACAGATGTTTCCACTAGGCTAGTTATAAGACACAACATTGATGACATAAATATCCCCGGAGCCACAGCCGAGCTGTGGCTCACCGCTTCAGTACAATTCACACGAGCAAAATGCCCACCATTTATCCACAACTAATCCCTAGACTCAAACACAATGGGGTGGAGCACAACCAGCCAAGATCTTACAACCCTAGGGGCCAGCAGTATCGAAAACCCCCCGAGGCGGTGTCGCCGGCGTGTGCCAGGTGCGATCGCGCTCGGGGTTACCTCGTTAGCGCGGGGTGCCAGTCCTCCGTGGCGTAGTTGGAATTGACGCGTAAGTTGGGGTGGCGCTGGATCGATCGATGACGAGAGACGATTGGAACCCGACCGCTCACTGTGAAGGCAGCTGCGAAGACGTACGTGACTTATGCGAAAGCTGCGCAGGTAAGAGAGGTGAGAGGCGGGACAGCGCGAGGACGGCGTTTCAGGACCCCTTCGCACCGCGGCGGCGGCCTCCTTTGAAGGAAGTCGCGAATCCGCGACAGGTACGAAAGCGCTTTTTGAACTTCAACAGCTCATAACTTCTTCAGAACTGCATGAATCATGTTGCAACTTCATAGATTGGATTCTTCTCATCAAGAGCTTTCAGATGATACATAATACGTGGGAGTTTGGGGCCTCCTACGAATTATGTCCTGGGGGGAAAGACTTTTCATCACAAAGTCTCCCCCCAGCCCACTTTAATGTATTGGAGCAAGGCCGCCAGGGCAGACTTTGTGATGAAAAGCTCCCCCCTAGGGCATAATTCGTAGGAGGCCCCAAACCCCCACATATATGTCATCTGAAAGCCCTTGATGAGAAGAATCTAACCTATGAAGTCGCAACATGATTCATGCAGTTCTTAAGAAGTTATGAGCTGTTGAAATTCAAAAAGCGCTTTTTTTACCTGCTTTTTGAAGACTTTGGATCTCGGCGCTGTTTCAATGGATTGGTACGGCTAAGATATGTTCTGATAAGGTAAACCTTACTCTGCAAAACCTATGAAGTCGCAACTGCCGACATCTTCAAACAACAGATTTATAACAGTGGAAATTTCGCATGATTTTTCACTATTTAATAATACAAAATTCTGGTTCTCGGCCATTACTGCCTGGATCAATCTATTTTCTTCGCTGTACATTATAACAAAATTCATTCAATAAGATACGTACAGTTTCACTGAGTTTTACTTCCAAATACACTATTTGATAAGCACGTTTATTTTAGGTATTTATGACCTTTCGATGATTCCTTTCGCACTTGTTTTGCTTATTTTTCGCGCATTGGCGGCAACGACCTGAAAGGATAGACTAATGCTCCCACCCCCTTCCCCTCCCCTACCCCCCCCCCGGTCGATGTTTTGGGAGGTGAGTGTCCGGCACTACCACCTTCATTTTTGGCCGGCCAGTGGTAGCTGGGACCACCTTCACTCTTGGTGGGCCCGGCTCCCCCCATCGCACCTCTGGTCCCATCCCTATCCCTGTACAGCCTTTCCCTGTGAACACTTCTAAATGCAATTCCCTATTCCCGCTGTGTTAGTAATCACCATGCACACCTACCTTCCTCACCAACCCCGCCCCGTAGCTAAAACTTTGAAAAAAATCAATAAAATTGATAAAAGTAAGGATAATTCTAAAAACTGATGGCGCTATTTGGCTATCCGGGCCCCAAAATGTTTTTGTGACGGATCTTGCTCAAACTCGGTATATGGGGTTCTTTGAGCCGCTGATGACAAATATCGTGATCATTTCGCGTGGCAGCGGGTAAAAATCATGAACCTGAGTTAAACCTTGGCAGGGAAATACCTAAAGTGCTGTCTCAAGAACATCGTGCTTAATCCCCAATAAAGGCAATTCGTGTGATATAAAAGTTTCATACGACTGTAACGCTTTCCTTAAAGGCAGTACATCGGCAGAATGAGACCCGTGGCAAAACAAGGTCACAGGGTAGGAGCCCCCATAGAACCTATCGACCTAGAAGTGGCAGAGGAAGATCGAACTTTGGCCCATAGGTTCCATTATAGGGCTCCTACCCTGTGACCTTGTTTTGCCACGGGTCTCATTCTGCCGACCCATTGCCTTTAAGGACCACTGGCGCGATACAGCCTTCTGCGGCTTTTGCCTAAGCAAAAACAGGGGAGGGAGATTTTGCCGCGTGCGTTACGCGTTGGGACAGGTTATCAGGATGACGCTGAAGACCGCCATGCAAAACGACCGTTTCCCCATTTTGTGAATATCGGATCTAATTTGGCCCGAAAGCGAAAAAAATGTCCATTCGAACCGTGCAACTCACCATAAGCCCACAATAGTGCGTTGTGACAGCTAGCAAGCATCGAAAGATTGCAAGTGAAAAAGCTCTGTTTAAGGTGTTCATATAATCATGAACCGCTAATAATTCGCATTCGGCGCACAAACATTACTAGCAAGAGAAGAAAAGTAAGCAAGGGAACGCGTATTCATCGCTTAGACACCATCCACCCAGATTTCTGACTTCCACGTTTTTGTCGTTTTAGGGCCTTCTCATGTCCCTGATTCCGAATATGAAGTCGAGAATGCTCGAAAGCCCCGAAAATCCCCGTTCCGGAGAACCCATAGGCCGGCTTCCCGGAGCGGTGATTGAATGGGCGCGCCCAAATGGGCGGGCATGATGGGCAGGGGCGGGCATGGATGGAGGTCCTCGTGCATGTTCGCTACACCAAAGCGATTTTCTCGATTTCGAAGTGGCATTTTGCACCGCGACTGGCACTGGATTGATAGGGGGCTGGCTCTAACATTATATGCTGCCAAAGCTTAACACCCTCAACTTAGGATGAACGATCATTCAATCACCTTTAACGCTTCCGTCTCTTCTATCGGCTATATACGGTTTAAGAACAATAATGCTTTTTATAAAAACTTACGGACATTCTTATTTCTTGATGATGTAGTTTGAATGGGCCGCATACGCTACTCATCCGAGCATAGCTTTGAGAATCATGCTATTCTAACATTCTAGTATATAATCGTCTTCCGGCGGCTAGTGAACCACGCGTATCGAACCACAAATCTTTGTATCCATGAATATGTAGTTGGTTCGTTGACCGCACGAAGTGGACATCACTGCGGAGCACGCGCCGCGAGGTAAAACACTTAATCCAGTACAAATTCGCCATTGTACAAGTCATGCTCTCGCGACAATTTAGTCGCGCCGCGTGGCCGCAGCGTTTGAGCAGTCCGTGCGGTCAACGAATTGACGTCACCTTCGACTATGTAGGGCTATAGGGCTATAGGGTTATAGGGCTATAGGGCTATAGCCCTATAGCCTTATAGCCCTATAGCCTTAGCACTATAGGGCTTCAAAAGTGAAGCTGTTTAAAACCCGTTCGGAATACGATTAAATACTAATTTCATTGTGACTGCCAAAAAACAATCACGTTGTGGAAGTGGTAGTTATCATGAAGAAAATAAAGAACGAAAGTGTTATAGAACCTTCTTCAAGTGTTCTGAGCCACACAGGTTTTTTAGATGGTCTTTATTTATCCAATCACGGCCCAACGTTTCGACGCCTTCGTCTTCCTCAGAGGCCTGAAAGTGGTTGAAAACGTCATCCGTGACTCCAAGCCACCAAACACATCCCCCACTCCGGCTAGTTCTCAACCTTCGCTCAGCTTTCCTCTTATAAAAATGTCAGGACAGAAGATGAGAGTGCCGAAAGACCACCGCTATATATGGTATTCCGCACCGAAAATGATGGTCGTGGCGGAAGAATAAACTATACCATAAATGACAATTTAGTCGCGTCATTGCAAGAATTTGCACTCTTCGTGAGAAGACACATCTCAGCATGATAATGGCCGTTTGGTATTTGCCCCGGCCAGCTTCGCAAAGGCACACACGCAACGCGCCTCTGTTTCACGCTTTCATCTTAGTTACCAGGGAAGAATACTTGGTCGAAGTGGAGTGTCCATGTGAGCTGTATAATTCCTTATAGGGCATAGAACGCTAATTCTAAATCTCTTCCGTTATCTACAAAGCGCTTCTGGAACTGAAGTTATGCGAATTTTTGAGTCAAACAATTTGAAGCTGTGGTTGAAGTAATCAGGTTTGAGGTCTTTACAGCGCTTGAAGGGAATAATGACTAGCATGATTTTATTAGGTTGAAGCATACTCTCGATACATAAAGCTGTGTATTAGGTTGTTACAAAATAATCTTGTTTTGCAAAGTTTTACTCTGAAAGGCTATAACTTTGATCAGTCTTCATATTTTTGAATGCAATCAAACCATATGGAGCAGTAAACCTTTCTTAACCTGATGCGCACCTGCATTTACTGATATCACAAACGGGAAGGAAACCATGCGTCAAAAAAACCAAAATTTTTTCTGTTGAAAACCTCGTATTTGAAAGATTAGATTACAACTCACTTCAAGTTTTGTTCCTTTGGCTGCTAATCAGCTTATTTTGTAGATGCAAGCCAGTAGTATAATGCTCAAAAAAGACTTCAACGAAGGAGTCTTGCGAAAATTAAAGGTAAAAATTCAAAATTGTTCACTTTTTCGAGCTTATTTGTGGTAGACTAGAAAGTCCCAAGCTATGGAAGTTTGAAATTCTTCATACACTGAATAGCTAAGCTTTTCTGCAAAAATTGTGGGAAAGATAGTTCAGGGCCTCAGCCATACTGAAATAAGCGAAGCTTCGGAGATTGCCTACTTATGAGAAACTTTGGGCCCATAGAATGTCAGCAGTGAGTATCTAATTCGGGGCGTCGATTTCTCGGTTCAGATATTTTTGAAATTTACTCAAACAGGTTATAGGTAAACATTATTCAATCAATACAGTAGCTAAGTTTTCAAAAGAACCCGTTCATTTGCGTCCTGATTTGTGGCCAAGGAAGTTAAAGCAACAATTCGATTTTGAGTGCAGCTGCGTGAGATGATGGTGAAATTCTCACAGATGAGATAGAAGCTTAATTTAACAATTGTTAGAAATTACATGAAGAAATGAACGGGAAGAATGAAGAAAGCTTTCCAATGATTTGCAGAATCCATATCCGAAGAGAAATTATGAAGGAAAAAAGTTGTTCGGAAAACAGGCCTAGAAAAACGGACATTATTTTTGCAACAACCTGATACTTTGGTTACCTTCACTTTGTGCACCATGAGAAAAGACAGTCTTCACCAGAAAAGAAACATATCAAAATTATATTCAAATCAAAATATCCCAGCAAAACAGAAAAATTTTAGTGTGTACCAATTGAATGGGGTAGAGAAGTGGGGTATAGATTTACTCGCACAGGTGACGTGGATTCCAACAGATAGAGCGACCTATAACAAAGTAGGGAGCTCCTTATATGCACCGATAGAAGACGGGAGCTTGCCCGAGTACAATGAACAACGTAGACGGGGTAATGCCTTAAAAGGAGTTGCTGTCTTTAGGCACACTCCTGTGGCCGTATTCATCAACGAACCTTGAGGTTAAATTTTACCTTGAGAGCACGCCTCAAGATAGATTTTAACCTCAAGGTATCTTTACTATTCACAAATCTACCTTGAGGTTAAAATCTACCTGGTAGTCAGCAGAGTACTCACTGACGTTTATTCAGAACATGCCATGACGTCTCAGCGGTGCATGAAATCTTCTACTGCTAGTGATTTTCCGACTGCCAAGTTGATAAAGCCGTATATCTTGTAGGTGCACGTTACCATGCTTTGGCAGGAAAGTATTCTGAGGAACTAAGCAATCATGTTTCAACATGATTGGACGTGGCAATTGATATAGGGTTGTCTCAAATGTTAGTACACACTTTTTTAACAGCCATCCAGTAGAGCAGGCCTGAACTTAGATTGCTGGTATGGAGCGAAGCACCTATAGCTCTTCATCACTGTAGTATTACCATAGAAAGTTGAAGAGGGTTTCAAACAAAGTCAAACCCTCCTTAACTTCCTATCAAATTTATATAAACTTATACATTGATGGTTAAAATCAATGTATGAATTTTGGCCTAAAATGGATACTCAGCAAGCTGAACACTTTATCACAAGACGAGAAGAGTCGTTGATCAAATATGAAGTCTCCAATTTACCAGAAGGCTTTTTTTTCATAACTTGTGCCAAGTAAACCAATTGCCTTTTTTCAGTGCTTCAAAATTTAGACCAACTGGAACGCGTAAAAACTCTCAGCAAGGTTAGCGAATTGTGTTAGCATTTCTGAAAACTGCTACACAACTTTCCAGCTTTTTGGAAGCTTTTTTGCTGGCCTATTTCAAAATGGCGCTGTATATTTTTCTACCCATCTTACAGCAATTAAGAGCCATAGGTGTTTTGCGCCATACTATAAACCTAAGTTGAAGCCTGCACTACTGCATGGTACTTGCAGCTAAGCAAAAGGCTTCCTGAGAAGAGAGTTACTAACGATCAAAGAGTGAGTACTTATTTTTGGAACACCGTGTACATTAGGAAGAAGAACACGCTTCATAGCCATCAGAGTATAAGTAGAGTTAGAATTGAGCTGTATCATATGAAACGGAAATACCGCAAAGATTCACTTAATTTTCCAAAATCTTTACATAACTTTGTTTCACTCTCATATTTAGTATGTAAAACTTTGGTCCCAAAACTCCACCTCACCTCTTTGTTAGGATCCGGAACAGCACGAGGCCGGTCCTTTTAAGGAGGAAATCGCCCAATCGAACAACCTACGCAACTGGCGAGATCAAGTGGGAAATCATAAAAATTGACAGTGGCAAAGGCGAAGTCGTTTCACGGGTGTCTGTTTGCCACCGTCGTGCTGGGCTCTGATACCAAAGGGCTTAAAACGCTGATGCCACTGCTTTCCTTAGCTGCGGAATTTGTGGACAAAGCATGAGCGTTTTTGGAGCGGAAATTGGATGTGCAAGAAGGACAAAAATGGTCGCAATATATTTTCTAGCGCTTCAATGGAGCAATGATAATCATTAAAGTACTTTTTTTAATAGATACTCCCAGTAATCAAATAGTTGGAAACTAAGTTTTGCAACTCATTTAATGCTTTCCTCTCTCTCGACATAGGCACTTAAATTTTGCAATTGTGTAGGCTGTGACGTAAGCTACAAGCGCAGCTGCTGTTCTGCCATATTCTAGCTTCACAATGGGGTTAAGCTAGGTCTCCTACTATAATAACGCGCTAAGGCCGTCTGTTTTTTTTTGTGCGTCTGTGTGTCCGTGTGAAAATCTGTCTTTCACGAAATTCACAGAGGAAGCTGCAACTAAGGGGTGGCGAGCAAGAGGAACGATAGCTGGTGGGTGTCAATAACTCGCGCATACTTCACCGTCATTTTGTCCATCTGCACACAGAAATTTTGAACATTTCCTTCTTTTATGCTTTTATCTAGACAGCAGTATCATATAGATTGTGTTTGCTTGAAAATGGGGTGTGAAAATCAGCTGGAAATGTCAAAAAAAGGTCTCAAAGGTGAAACTTCAAGTATTTTGAGCTTATTCCTGCAAGAACATCACCGAATTGTACCTACCACCGGGCTTTAAGCAAAACTTACTAAGTAAATTGAGTAGAGCATTAATTTCATATCTACTATTTTTTATAAGTTCGCAATTTGCGAACTGTGAAGGCAAATGGTGCATTGGCACTAAGCTATCGAGCTACAATTTTGCACAACATACCGTGCCAGCGTGTAGACCCACCATGCACAAGGACGAGCGGGTTCGATAAGCGGGTCCCTCAAAATTCGCGCGTCAAACGGGTCCACGCGCCTTTTGTCACGCAAAACTGGGTCGCTAATTCGACTTTTTGCAAAGTTGTGATTTGCCTGACAAGTAACTCTGCGCGGCATGAATTTTAGCCCAAAAAGTGCTTAAAAATTTGCTTTTTTGCGAAAACAGCGCCAAAAAGTGAGGAACGCGTAGATAGCCGATTTGGCAAAGATTTATTTGAAAAAACTGAAAAGATTTTTGCACTGAAATGTAGACCAAGGTGACTATCATCCTTATGCCGATTATCAAACTAAAATAAATTCGGTAATCCGTTCAAATTTGCATTTGATTCCTTGCAACAAAGTTTTTTTTCTCAAAATTACCGGTCTTACATGGAGATGCTATATGAATGAACAGTTTACGATTTGTAATGCTCAGCATCGCGTAGGTAAGTTTCAAAGCCATTCTCATGCGAACCTGAGAAAGGCATATGGATAGGAAACCAGTGCGTGCGAACTCCGCGAAGCGGAGGTGACGCGCTGGTATGATATAAAATGAAAAAATGTAAAATACGACAGATTTAGCTGAAACTTGGTATAGGTGTTACCCGACATGCTGGTCACAAAAATGACAATGACTTTGCGTGATAAAGGCTTTTTTGTAAGGTTACTGTAAATATAGGGTCCCACCCTGAACAAGAAAAGAGGCGTTTTATAACCAATGAATATGATATTCGTATCTGATAGGTCAAGTAGCCTTACTATGTCAAGTCTCGGCGAAAACTGAGCTTCTGATTCTTTAGTCATTGACGATCGTTACCAGCAGCCCTTGTGTACTGCGACTTGGTCGGCTTTGTGAGGGCGCCAAATCTCGACGCCCCTAAATTTTGTTTATTTCTTACTAAGCCAATGAGTCAACTTCTAGCCATAATTCGTACACGATTCCGGATCACTGTGCATGGTCTAGGCTGGTAACGGCTTCATCTTAGCTTGAAACTCCTGAAACTCTCAAATCTCACTAGTTTTCGGAAAATGCTCGAAACTTTCCTATTTCATGTCAAAATTTGAGCAATCTGCGTGCAGTTGTGTCACATATTACTCTTTACATATTGCCAAAGCTTGAATGCGCCATAGCTAAAGAGGTTGAATTTATGAAACTAGGTGCAAAACTTAGTGTCCAGCCTAGTACATCTTACAATTATTGCTTTATTTGACGATTAGTGAGATTTAGCAACTCCATCCTAAATGTATATGTATCTTGTTGCAATAAACGCTCACAACTCCTCGTCAAGGAACGTTCCACAAACAAAAAGACAGATTTGGAATGTTTTCTGCTTTTCAAAACTTATACATCTCATCTAAAAAGGTAACTTCGACAAAAAGGTTTCCGTGTAAGTAAACAAGTGAAATTTGAGCTAGTATTGATAGAATATATTTGTCCTTAAAAACGGTTGCGTTATCCTCAGAAATTAGAATGAAGGAGGTCCTTATAAAGAGTTCAACTCTTATGTGCAAATTCAAGGTAGATTTTAACCCTAGCTATCCTAGGGTTAAATTCTACCTTGGACGCATAATGGAAAGTTGGTGGAGAAATGATGATTGAGGTAAAATTCAACCTCAAGGTAGAATGATGAATACGGGTTTATGCGTTTGAAGGTTCATTTCTACCTCAAGGTAGACTTAACCCATGAGAGAATTTCATCGCGATCATGTTGTGAATACGGGTTATAAGCCAAAATGCTAGCTGAGGTAGAATTTAACCTTGAGGGTTCGTTGATGAATACGGCCACTGGTGAACAGGTGCCATTCATTCTTGAGTGATTAGATCAAGAATGAATGACGTACAATTTAGCCTGTGGGAATTCCATAGGCGATGTGGGAAAATGAAGTGATTAGGTTGATGATATAGAAATCATTAACACAAATTGTGTTTTCTCGGTATTTCTTATGCTATGCTAATAGCAAGGTTTTTCAAGGTTTTTCAGATTTCCACGCAGTTCTGGACAGCATTGCTTTTAATCTTTTTAGTTCATGAATGAGTTTTAGAAGTTCATGGAAGCTTTTGAAGTTCAATAAAAACGAGAAACTGCGCTTGAATCTTATAGCACAGAGCTCCAAAACTATTGGTTTATATCGTTGATGGGTGATTTTCAACGCTTGCGACGTTGTCAGGTCTCTAATCGTGTCATGAAGATCAGATTGCTATATAATGTTCCAGGATTCCGTTAAGACCCCGCGACGCGTTGCGCGCTACCTCGCTACCCCAAACGCGGGGCATAAAGCATTTGGCTCTGCTAGCTTTTTCTTAGTTGAAAAAAAAACAATGCTAGCAAACTATTTATCATATTAGAGCTTTTAATTTCTACTTTTAAGCTGACAATATCGTCCTATTTTTCGATTTCGACAAAAAATACTAAAACTGTGTTTGTAAAAACTCTTTTTTCTCTGGTTTTTCTCCTTTTACAAGGTTTTTCATGCATTCAATAGATCTTGCTTCTGTCTACAAAATAGACAACGTCGCAGAGGTTATTTATGGCGGGGTGATTATGGCGGGTTTTCCTTGAAAAATTGTAAAATGTGTTTTTTCCTTTTCCCTCTTCTCTTTCAGTGTTTTCGCAGCAATTTTTTTCTCAACTTGAGCGATTATTGCTAAGAATAATGAGCGCAACAATCTAGACAACGTCGCAGGAAACGTGAACAGCTATAAGAGGTAGAAATTTAATGAACGCATAAAAAATTGAATTGACTTTGACGTGCATTTAGATGTAGTCAGAACGAAACTTTGCGTTTTCAGAGCTTTTTTCTTGTTTATCTTCATCTTGGTACCCTTGCAAAACACAGTTGTTTTTGAAATCAAGGAGAAGAAATCAGCGTCATCGTTTTCGACCCATGTTGTAGATTGCTTGGGCCTAGGACGAAAACTGCAATTCGTATGCCGCCAAATGCACGATTTCAAACTCATAACCGCGCATTTTATGGTTTTCAAGAGTCAGCTGGCTTACCCGGCTTCGCTTGGCCTTATCAAAAGATGAAGGTCATCCCTATCCCTGTAGAACTTTCCCTATGCCCACTTCTACATGCCAATTCCCTATTCCCGCTGTGTTAGTAATCAGAATGCTCACTTATCCCCCTGTGCCAACTCCCAGCCCTGTAGCTCGAATTGCAGAAAATCGATAAAATCGATAAAATCGATATTGATCCATAACTAAAAGGGACCTGTGACACGCTCCCCGCCCCGAAGTATATGTGTGTCAAGTTTGGCCCAAATCGGTTCAGAAGTAAAATTTTCTATTCCACACATGCGTACAAACAGAAGGCAGACAAACAAACAGACATTCAGCTTTATGTGTAAGACTGCTTTTGCTTTCTTGCATCTTTATTTTTCTCTAAATTTCTATAAACAACCTTCACTTTTTATGAGGGGCAGATATTCAAGCAAGCTTTACTTTTGAGGCATTATCTCTAGACTATCGAAGGTGTGAGCTGAAGGTATTAATTATCTAGAGCGCGCCTTGGCAGTAATCACGACCCTATTTTAGCTCACAGACTTCAGTCTTGAATAATTTGAATGTTCTCGTGCGTGCAAATTTTCACCCTCGAAAATTCCTGTAACTTTCCTCCCAAAAGCGCTTTGCAGATACCAAAGACAGATTTGAAATCAACGTTCCATGCTCTATAAGAAATTATACAACTCGTGTGCTAACTTTTCTTCGACCAAGTATCCTTCCCTTGTAAGAGATAATAAAACATTTCTATGTAGGGAGAGGAAAGGAATGAGGAGTGAAATTTCCGATCTCAGCTTAAGAGAAGCCTAGGCAATAAGAGAACTTCCAAAACTCCCACTGGAGCTCAAACGAGTCTCATAGATTCTAGTTTCAAACTACCAGTTGTGAATGGAAGTAGCTTAACGTAATAGTAGAAAAGTCGAGGATCATTTTCGAAATGTTACTTCTGAGGACATAAAGATAAGTAGTTTAAGTTGAGAACATAAACGTGCAAGCAGAACACATTGGCATATAAGGACCTAGAAGCAACTACACTACAAAAGCAATTAGACAGGCGTATTCTTTAAAAAGAAACCTTAAAGAGACATTCCACATACTCATCACCGGCATTTATGTGTGTCGTTTACATTCAAATTATAGGGAATACAAAAAAACAAAGTCAGTCAAAAGAGAAAAGCATAAAGATCCCATAGAGTCTAAAACGAAAAGCGCACTAAAGCCAATGAGAGCGTTTGCGTCGCGGCAGTACCTGTGGGAAGCTGGCCGGCATAAACACACTATAGTTTTATGTTCAGCAGTTGTGTTTGCAAAAGCAGAGCCTGCATAAGCGGGGCAAATGCAACCAAAAAAAACCAAAAAAAGTTGTTCTGCAAAACACATCAACGTAGATAGCTATGTGAAACCGCATTCTTTTTCTAGAAATAGAAAAAGAATGCGGTTTCACATAGCTATCTACGTTTTTGCGGTTTCTGTCTTATCACTGTACCTTCTCCCTTGTGGAGTGTTCAGATCCAGAAAAGTCCTCAACAGAAAAAGAAGTATGCCAGGAATAAATTTATTTGTCCTTTGACGCTTCTAGCCGATTCCATTTTCATCTTACAAGGAAAGGATACTTAGTCGAAAGCACTAATCCAGATGAGACATATATTATCTTAAAGCGCTTGAAACGCTGATTCCAAATCTGCAGTTTCTAGCTGCGGAGCGTTTTGTAGAGGGAGTTATGAGGGGTGTCTCCTCTGGAATCAAGGCGCCTTCCACCAGGTCTCCCCCTACCTATGAGCACTGTAGAGGAGTGCCAACTGGTGGCAACTGACCTAGTGGTAAGTGACATGCTTGATAAAGAAAACGTCAAGGTTTTAGTCCCCTTCGCATGCTAAATTGAACTTCTAAATGGCTTTAGAGCCGTAAAGCATGAAACTTCTGGTGATATTGATACTTATCAAAGTAAGAAGTGTTGAAAAAATCAATAATATGAGTATTATAATCTTTACTGTAATCATCATTCAAGTTACTTACCATTAGGTCAGTCGCCATCAGCTGATACTCTTCTACAGTGCTTACAGACAAGAGGAGACCGCTGGAGGGCGCCTAAAAACCAGAGGGGAATATAACTCCTTCATAACTCCTTCTACAAAACCGCTCCGCAGCTAGAAACTGCAGATTTGGAATCAGCGTTTCAAGCGCTTTAAGATGATGCATGTTTCATCTGGATTGGTGCTTTCGACTATGTATCCTCTCCCTGTTAGTATTCATTTGGTACGCTCGAAGGCGTGCTTCAATACAACAAAAACATCAGAGCAAGTCGGAGTGAGTTGAGCGACGACAAACAAAAGGAAATAAAGAAAAAAATCAAAAAAGCTGAACCGTACAGTAGTGAGTCATCCAGAGCTACTCGCCAATAAAGTGTTCTGAAGTAGCCTACATGAGCTGTAAAGTTGCGCAAATGACTTGTTTTTACTTTATGCAGTAATTTTCAGATTCCAAAAAATTTCAATTAGCTTTGCAAATCATTTTTTTTGGAGGCGTAGCTGATGTAGAGCGTGACATCAGCTAGCCTCCAAGAAAAATTATTTGCAAAGGCTAGGATACTGATAGGCAAAAATTATGGAAAACTTCCCACAGTTCTTTCCGAAGGACATGGCTAGCGCGTAACTTCGAAGAAAATTTTCCCTCTCTCTCCTCCTCCGCCTCCAAATAAACTTCACGGACCGTCTTTCTCTCGGATTCACTCAGATCCAGAACGTATCCTTTACATCACTGCGCATAATATTCTCCAAGAAGAGCGACGGTGACATGAGTCAGGTCACGCATCGTAACGTGGCCATATCTCGCTTGAGAGTGATGAGATTTGAAAATGGCAACATTTCATCGAGTTCACGAGGCGCATCTTTTGATATTTAAAGGTGCCCGTTGAGATACGGAATGTGCATCGTAGGCATCAGATTCCGTCTTTGATTTTTGCTTACGGTAGATTACTCAGAGCGCTAATGCGTTGCGTCGAGGCGAATTCAATGTTGGCATTGAATTCAGATTTCGTCCACTCTGAACAAAATATGGCTACGCTACAGTGCTGTTACCCAACTCAGGTGACGGTCGCGTTTTTTTTACAGAAATTGTGAGTTCGCGCTACAACGATGTGAAGCGGTCCAAATTCCGTCTGTTTTTTGCGTACACTATGATAATTTGTGTATTTTTGAGTTCCAATGGGAAATTTGGTCTTTTACGGTCGCGAAGTACCAATAAGGTGCAGCGAGTATACCGTTATAGATCTTTTTTCTACGCAATGGCATGGAAATGCTCATCCTTCTTTCGCCCCTCCTCCCCTTCCAGTCCCATCCATGTAGGAAAGACAGGGCCCGGTACGAGGTGAGCAAATGTCAAGCTAGATCGTTTTGGGTGAAAAGCAGGAGGCATATCGCAAATATACGTTTACATGTACCTACACTTTCTCGACAAGTTGCTGCACAACCGACATGCGATACCACGACCTTGCTCGCGCTATTTTTAAAAATCGAATTTTTAAATTGTGTTGGAATAAAATCTCTCCATTACAGCGCACACATAACGATATGACTAAGAATTTGGAATATAAACGGACACAGACTAATAGGAGCAAAATGCAGAAAATTGGGGAAAAATTATGCGACTGAAGGCTGTGAGAAGCTTTTTTCCGAAATTTTCTCATTGCAACCAATTGATAAAATGGCTCGTCTGCAACGCATAGACGACGATATGGCACGAAATTTGGTGGATGTACGCGCAGTTAGACTAAGAAACAACGCACAACATTATGAAAAACTTATGTAAACAAAGAGCGTGCTTAATTTTTTTCCAAATCAGGTGGGCAATTGCCCACTTAATGCCCACCTGAGATGATAGGCAAAACTTCCATCTCACATAATTTTTTTCGAAATTCTTATGTGAATTAGTTCTACACCTAAAGTTTGATACATAATAACATTTTGGTCTCAAAACTTCTCCTCTCCTTCTTGTGGATTCTGAATGGCAACGACGCCGGTCCATTCAAGGAAGAAAGCACGTTCCAAGCGAACAATCTAGGCAGCTGGCGAGATCAAGAAGGATCGTAAAAAAAAGATTGTAAAAATCGATAGTGGCAAAGGCGAAGTTGTTAATTCGATGTTCATTTGCCACCTTCGCGCTATACCCTGAAGAAGACAGCTTATAAAACGTATACATTGTGACTAAATCAATAGCAGTTCCTTTTGAATTTTGGATGATAGGGCGTTCTGAAAAGCATGCCTGCCGAGAGGAAGTGCCTGTTATCGCTTTTCGCTGAAAGCTGTTATCACGCTCTTCGTCGGAGACCCTAAGCGCATCTTATCTATACGTTCCGTGTACTTAAATGTGTCGTGATGATCAGACACAGCTATGAAAACCCATCCCGTCAAAGTTTTGCAGCTTTTCAACTTAGCAGTTGAGTACATTTTGTTAATCTAAACATTTTTCGTTAGTATCCGGTTGCTGTATTGTTGTGTTAGGAAAAGACCTGCTCCAGACTTTCTATGTCTACTTTCAAGAATACGCGAATTGATAGGTATGCTCACAGCAGGAAAATTCACCCAAGATCTCTGAATAAGTCTGCCCTTTCTTGAAAGGTATTTTTTTACTTCGAAACTGCACGAGAATGAGTGTTTCTGCAAATTATCTGAATGCGTCTGAAGAGCTCTGTGCAGCGATGTAGGAAATGTTAATCACTATTTTTTATACAATTACTCTGATCTTCATTTTTCGCTCAACTGCTACCTTTTCGTACACTTCATAGCTTCACAAAGAGGGTAGCAACTTTTTTGTACAGTCAGGTTTGGTATACATAATTTTGTAAAATCTGCGTAACTTTGAAGTTTGAAATTCAATTTTAGTAGACCTTTCTATTTTTACCTATAAGATTTTAGGGATCTGTTTTTTCCTGCTGTTTTATGGGTGGAGAAGAATGAGTGCGGATATGATATAAAGTCTTACATCCTCATTCAATCAATTGTTCGCCTTATTTTTGATTGGTAAGAAAAGTATCAATCTGAATGTCGTGTTGCTCTGTTTCTTGTCCATTAAATCCCCTGCATAAATTATTTCCACAACAACTCCGACATAGCCAGTTTTAGTTGTAGACTTGAATCCTCCAGTATTCTATCACCACGACTGCTATCTCTACTTAAACTGTCTTTGAAGTCGTGTGCAAAACTGCTTTAATCAATCAGATCAGCGTTGTGTCACTCAGCACTTACGATTAGCTTCTCTGAGGTTTTTCTATGATTTATAATCTTCTGAAAAAGTGCTATTCTAGGACTGTACTCATCATAACAAGCAGGCCCGGTACAGATGGTCTGGACTCCGAGTTTGGGGTAGAAGCAATGGTGATATCGTTTTTGTAAGGTCTTGGGAGGAGCCTTGAGAAAAATCGGCAAACATATTAGGTTTTATGGGTCGAACGCGTTCTTTCGCAGGCGCGCGAATTTTGAACGCAAGACTCATACAAACAAATAACTCGTTTGCATCGCACAAACAATCACATGGCGCCGAATTTGCCATGTGTAAATATTACTCCAAACAACATGTAGAAAGTTTCAAAAACTTATATGTCTATGTAAAAAGTTTCAAAATTTATATGTCCTGATACCCGTTCTTAAATTTGTTGGTTTCTAGGCCAATACTAAATCAACTGAACTGGTTTAGAGTATACATTGGACCGAATCGAATAAATATCCAAGTATTCGAATAAAATTTATTCGAATTATTCGAAGATTTCAAATTTCGAATATACTCCGAAATTTGTCAACTTTGAACTTATTCGATTATTCGGTTATTCGAATTTTTTGACTTTCAAGTATTTCGAACATTCGAATATCTACAGTAGTTATCCGATTATTCGATATTTTCGTGCAATTGAATAGCTATATGTTAGCGTCACATTTTTTATTGCTATACCACCAAATATCGTTTGTCGCTCAAGTTCCACTACATGGAATCCCTCATTTTGCTAGATCAATTTTCTTATATTCTGCATGGTCGATTCAAAGTAATCGTTTATTCGAACTTTTTTCTCGGATATATATTCGAATATATTACTCGAAATTATGCATTTCGAAAATATTCGATATTCGTTTATTTGACATTTTTAATTTTTTTAATATCAGGTTGATTCATTATTAATGCACGTTTTTCTCACCTTTTCTTCCAGGAGCTGGCATTTGATGTGTTATCAACTTCCTCAGAAACTTTTTGGCCTATCTAAAAGAGCGTTTCTTCTAGTTTCTTATGTGTTCCTTCGCTTTCGTAAATCTCAGTTCATTCCAAAGTTTTGAGCCTTCAAATAAAAGAAACTAAATCCCAAAATCTTTGCTTTTCACTCTTTTTGCCCTAAATCCATTAGGAATAGCCGACTAATTTCAAAAAATATGCATAAGGATTAGAAAACTTTGTGCTACAAGATGCTATTTGAACAAAATCCTCCATGAATTCTGAGCCGAGAAAATTGATTGCGAACTTGAATGATCGTTGCTGCCTTTCCGTGCCTATAAAATTTTGAAGCAAAAGGGGATTGCAGTTCTTTTGCACTATCCTGCAAGGGTAGACATAGTTCATTTAATGGTAGAATAGCGGTAGGGTTTTCTCACTTTCCAGCGGAGAAAAATGAAATAATTTCAAAAATGACCGATTTTTGAACCTGCCGAGATGCCAGAAAAAAGTGAGTGTTTTCGACTTTTTCGCGATATTTTCTTTCAAAAATTTTCCTTTAAATCCAAACTTGGCATTACTGCTCAAGAGACCTTTGGCTACAAGAAGAGCAAAGTATGCTTTATCCTACTTCATTTCAACATAAGTTATGCTCTCTCAAAGTGGAGGCTTCTGAAAAAAGTTGTTTATTTATTTATTTATTTATTTTGTACGCTCGTAGGCGTGCTGTATGTCGAACAGGGAAAAGGTAATTACAAGACAAACATCAATCACAGAGAATAAAAAGAAGTTTAAATATAGTTTATGTACACATAAATAGATATGCTAGAAAGGGACTTTAGAAAACATATTTCCGAGTAGCGATCCCGTTAAGAATTTTTGCAGTAACAATCCATACTAGTCCGCCAACGGAAATTACCATAACAAGGCAGCGCGAGCACCCCGAGGGCCCGACAAACGGTTGCACCGGCAGCCCCCGCCAGCACAACCAAACGGGTGCGCTGGCAGGGGGCCGCCAGTACACCCGCTCGTCAAACCTTCAGCGTGCACGCACCACCCAGCCATGACCCCCGCCGGTGAAGAAGAGCAGATTGATGAGTCGGGTAAGGAAATTCAACAAATTAATCGTTACTCGGATATGCCTTCTAGAGCCCGCTAGTTCAACTGGAATGAAAAGCACATGAGTGAATTTGAATTGAAGAGGTAACATGGAAAGACAAATCGATTGTTACACTTAATCAATCTTTGAAACTAAGGAGAAAGCAAACATGGGTAGGAGTGATGCACAAGCAGCCAAAGAAAAAAGAAAATCTGAGTTACTATTCAACATCTGGAATTTGTAGTAAATCAAGAACATCAACTCTGGAAATAGCTTTTTTGAACTGGAACGAATTTTTGAGAGCTAATAAAGGGGGTGGTAGACATTCGAGCCATTTGGCAGTCCTTGAGATAAAAGTATTCAGTTGGCGAGTACGATTCGAAGTAGGTAGCTTGGAAAATCGAAAAGCGATAGAACCATGACGACCATAGACAGGGCGAAAAGTCCAAAATTTGGAAGGCTTCAAACGCAGTTCTCCTCTAAGTATCTTGAATGCTAAAATCAAATCTTTTGAATTCTTCTATAATACAGACTTTTGAGATTTAGTTTTTCCAGACGGTTTTTGTAGGAAGGCAAAGTTTGAGGATAATGAGAATCTGGAATTGCACGGTAGTATAAAACTCTAGTGAATACCCTCTGGACGTTTTCAATTTTATTGATTTCCTTTTTGCGAAAAGGGTTCCAGACGGGGCTACAGTATTCAGCTAGTGGAAGTATAAACATTTTGTATAGTTTGACCCAAAGAGTTACATCAGAGCTGTAAACGTTTCTAAAAAGACAGTACAATAACCTTAGACTTTTCTCAACTAGAGTCTCAACATGATTTTCGAATCTAAGTCCATTGGTGATTAGTACTCCGAGGTCACGCACTCTATTGACAACAGTCATAGATCGTAGTTCATCGTCATAGATACTCAAAGAATTAGGTCCTATTGGGAACAGGCAGCTTTTTCTAAAATTCACTTTGAGGTGCCAAAGCTTAGTCCATTCAAACATTTTTTCAACAGACTTATTTAGAGCTGTTTGGACCTCTTCTTTCTCATTTTCATTATAGATTGCTGTTACTTTAATGTCGTCAGCATAAGCATGCACAAAAATTCTTGTATCCGTTTTCAAGAAGACAGGCAAATCATACGTATAAATGAGAAAAAGAATAGGAGAGAGTACACCCCCTTGAGGTACACTTGAAGGGCATTCTCTGGGAAAGGAAAAGTCCTAAGAAAAGCGTACTGCTATCCTTCTATCTTGCAGATAAGATCGGAACCAGTCAAGCAAATTACCTTCTATGCCTATGCTATGCAGTCTTGCTAGTAGATTTTTATGGCAGACGCTAACAAAAGCTTTACTGAGGTCGAAGTATACCACATCTACTGCTTTACCTTGGCTTAGTGCATCATTCCAAAGATGCGTGCAATCTATTAGCTGAGAACAGGTTGATGAACCTGATAGGAAGCCAAACTGCTCATCAGGGATGATCTTAATATTTTCAATCCAATCAAGTAGATATTTTTTCATAATTTTTTCTAGAACTTTCAAGGGTGTTGGAAGAATGCTGATAGGACGATGATTTGAGATTTGATCACTAGCTTTTCCTTTTGGAATGAGAGTGATTACTGCAGCTTTCCAAGCAAGAGGAATTTGACCTGTCATCAGAGAGATGTTGAAAATGTGTGTGTAAGAGGCGATGAAAGATGTTTTGCAAAGAGTTTATAAAACATCTGTGGTATTCCTTCAGACGTAACAGATTGTGATGGTTTCAGTTTTTTGAGAGATTTGTAGACCATATCACATGTGATTATTGGTAGTTCAAGCTTCTGTTTAGTAATTTTTGGCAAGTTTACAAGTGATTCGTCACAATAATTAGTGAACGTGCTCTGGAAAAAATTTGCGAAGGCTTCTGCTTTCTCAAAACCTGTGCTATATTTTGATCCATCATCCGCAACAAGCACTGGTAGAGCAGGTGAACTTTTAGTTCTGTATTTGATAAAAGATATTATTTCCTTCATATGTTTACTGCTCGCCGACTTATTGACCTTGTAAGACATATATTTATTCAAATGGTGATCAAGTTTTTGGGTGATATCTGCGTATCGTGGATTGTGCATAGGATCAGGAGTGTTGTTGAAAAGTCGTTGTCGTTGTTCAAAAAGGTTGCGGATATGGGTCGGATATTTGAAAAAACTAAGCTATTCGGCGTTTTTGAGGGGAACATACTGCTTGATAATATTATGCATGATGTAAAGAAAGCGACTATAAACGTCATCAATATCGCTAAAGTTTCCGAAAATCTCAAACCAGTTCAAAGAGGACAACAAACATTTGATTTCATCGACTTTGGCATGCTTAAAGTCGAAAGAGTGAATGGTTTGGGTGTCTTGGTTAGGTACTGCAATGGAGAAACCCACAATATTATGGTCAGAAATACTAAGCGGGGGAGAAGCAAAAAAATCTTTGACAATTTCAGCATTCGATAATACTAGGTCTAGTATATGTTCACCTCTAGTGGGGAAATTAACCCATTGAGTCATGGATAAAGCATCAAATGTTGTCAGGTATTTCTCCCCAATGTAATTAGATCCGGTTTTATGAATCCAGTCAATAGGGAGGTTCAGATCTCCGACTATTACAGTCTTGATTTTTTGAGAGGAAACAAGGTCAGAAATCAAAGTCAGAATAAGCTCGTCCTGCTTACCACCGACCCGTGGTGGTCGATAGATCAAAATGAATCTGATTCTATCAGCACAGGTCTGTAAGATAACATCAAAACAAAGAACGTCCGCTTCTCCCTTCATTTTGAAAGTAACTTCCTCAAAAAGAATGCTGCTATGGATAAGCGCACAGACTCCTCCACCTTTTTTACTTTTGCGGTCTTTTCTAAGCAAAATATAAGGAAGATTACCGCAGATTTCACCATTAGTTATGTGCGAATTCAACCAAGTTTCGGAATATCGGCAGCTTTGACAATCTCTCCTTTATATACAACAAAAATTTGTTTACCTTCTTTTTGATTCATTTCACGTGCGGTTAAGCGCAGATCTCTATCACGCGCTCTTTCTTCTGCAGTCATCGATTTTCGGATATAAACATTTTTATATGGCGTAATATTTCTGAGGCGACGAGATTTTGAAAGCATTTCTGTGCATAAATACTTGCTGGAAAAAACACATTTGACTAATCTTGGTTTACCTTCCTTCGCCCTCCCCATTCTGAAAACTTCTGCTGGCCGCGCTTCAACATCCAAATCATTGAGCATACCGAGTATGAATTTCTCAGTATGTTCCTGCCTCGACACTGCGGGCAAAGCGGAGTCAGCTTCAGGCACGCCGAAGATGACTACAGATCGTTCACGCTTTTCTTTCTCAACTTTTCTTGTTGGCAATCTTCAGGCCAGAAAATCTTTCTTGTGATAGATACAGTCACGCAAAAGTATCTGTTCTATAGCCATCGATTTGGTGGTTACAGTAGTTTTTATTGCGCCCGGATATGTCTTTTCAAGAAAGAATTATCTCGGTTGAAAGTTGAAGTATAGAAAACATTAGCATTAATTATGAATCAACCTAATATTTAATATTTGGATATTCTACATTTTTTGTTTCCCGAAAATATTCGAAATTCGATTACTCGACATTTTTGATTTTCGAATCGTCATTCGATTATTCGAAAGAAATTTTAAATGTTCCAAAGTATAGTTCGGAGCATGAATATCAAAGAGTTCACATAAGTTTCGGATTTTTTTTTGATTTAGATGACTAGAACGCTCAGAAAATTATCACGTAGTGAACAGAGCAAATCAAACCATTGTCTCTTCTTATTTTTTGAAAATTAGCATAAGCCTACGCACTGATAGGTATCGCGCTCCAATCACATGCCGTCCTTTGAACTGTGTGGCGAAAATGCATCGCCAAACTGCTAAAGCTATAGATTTGGTTGGTCTATGAGTTTTTCGACACACTGAGCACTAAATGGCACCATACTCATTACTACAGTCAGTAATCAACTCAAAGATGTTTTTTAGCTTTTTTGTTATAATAGATGCCTCAAAGTGCGTTTGTTCGCTTTTTATTGTTAGCTGATTGAAAAAAGGTTTTTCTACTAGTTTTGACGTCAAAGGAGACTTTTGGATTTTGTCAAGCCATGGACTTTGCTACCAAAAATGTTCCTAACAAACGCGTGCCGAGCGATACCAAGCATGTGGAAAATTCGCTTTGATAGTGTGAAGACTTATGGCAACTACGGTGATATGGAGGCCACATGACATCATGCATGACATCTCGCTGGGGAAGGCAGCTCCAAAAATGCTTTCTTTTGGAGTTCCATTGTTCTGGATTTTGCGCGGTCTGACTATTCGTAAGTTTTTAACTACCTTTACCATAAGCATATTCAATAGTAAGTAGCAAGATATTGTACGAGCCGCATTTCCAGGTTTTTGTATAGTCCCCTAATGATGCCCGGCGGCCGACTGTTTTTTCTTAACAATCATTTTTTCTTTCTTTGAAGTTAACAAATAAATGAAGTTGTACTGATACTTAACTCAGCAGTGCTAAATATATTAGATTCTAAAAGCTGCGATGAACCTGGGTCGAAAGTTGAGATGTATCGAAAATCTCAGTTTTCAATAATTCATTTGTTCTTATCAGAAGTATGCTTGATACTGCTAGATTAGATAATCAGTACACTATATAATGCTTCCACTGATTTGTGAGAAAAAAATGACTTTGAAACAAAGACAGTCGGCTGCCGCAAATCATTGAAGTATCACATAAAAAACTGGGAAGGTAGTTTGTACAATTCCTCGCTACTGTTCAGTCTGTCTATAGCAGAGCCCCCACTATGGTCCGCCGGCTCATCGTGACGTGGAGGTGGTCCTGGGTGTCGGACTGCAGTGCACAGCCAAGTATATGTATACTATAGTATCTAGTAAGGTCCCCCAACTTGAGAAAGATCGACATTTCCGGTTTCCGCTGGATGGCCAGCTAAGAGCGGACCCGGGCAGAGTCTCCGCCGTCTGGCTTTCTGAACGCTAGGCGGTTACATTACACACTCCATATTTGGGGTTAGCGATAGCCCCGTGAAAACCAAAGGTTGGCTTAGTGAATTAGTTCATGTAGGGGAAATTTTTAATCATTCTACTAACTAGAAGAAGAAGAAGAAACCCTGAACACCGGGCCCCTACCTACGGCGCCGGGTGATATCAAGAACAATGTCATTGTCTCGCCTTTTGATTCGGGCAAAAACGACACGTCTGCCCGGACCACACGCCATGGAGACTGCTTCATGCTCTGCACCTATAGCGTCAGGACACTCTTCACAAACGCCGACCACCACGCTCTTCTCATGCCGCAGAGCGCATCAAATACCAAGTCATCGCTCTGCAGGAAAGACGGGAAGGAGGACGTGCACAAACGAGCGATTGGACTCTCATTTTCGTGGTGAGAAGGTCTCATCAAAAAACGGCGTTTAAAGCGTTGGCTTTGTCGTCCATCTTGTCGATTCACATAAGTTCCTATCACTTCAACTGCCATTCTACGACTACGCTATGACCTACGTCAAAAGACTATCAGCATCATTAACTGCTACTCGCTAACATCAGCAGCTGAACATCTTTCAAACCTTTTTACGTAACTCTTGGGCGAATAATTTTCGGCGAATCATTTTCTGTGTATACAATTCCATTTGATTTGATATGATTCTGTGTGCGCTGTAAATGAGCTATTCGTTTATTATTGCCTTGCTTTCAAATCGCGCGCGCTTTTCGTCATACATGATAGAGCGTATGAATCGTGCAATAACCTGTCCGATGCTCGGTCACGACTCTGCAATCCCCTTTGCTTGTTGCTCCAAAAATGAAGTCCAGCTTGCTTCCAGACTATCTGTACCGGGCCGTGGTTGAGAATTGTGAGACTTTAGTGCTATGCGGAAGGGGGCCCCTCAGACAGGCAACGCGCAAGTGCGAGGCCATAACGTTCTATGTATGAATCTGCGTTAGAATCCGCATGCTTGCACGGTTAAAATCATAGGGTCCCGCAGCGATTCTGCGTCTTAGCCTGAGCGGGAACTGTGAAACTTCAAGTTGCAAAGCTTTGAAAAACACACGTTCTCGCCGTTTTCGCGTTTTCTAATGTGCATTTTCGAATTCACCGTTGCAGATACTCCAGCTAAGTGAATTTGCTAGAAATCGAGTTCTTTCCGAGACACTGCCTTCAATGCATGGCCCATGGAATCACCCGAGCGATCTTGGCTATGACAGTCACGCTCCTTGGAAGGCTGCCGTCTCCTATTTAGGATCTATCCTACCGTCTAATATTTATTGCTATAGAAGGAGCAAGGGATCTTACCGCCTCACGTTTGAGGCAGAATCCGGGTGATGACTATACTTGGGACCGAATCGAATGATTAATCGATCGTTCGAATAAATCATTCGATTGCGAATGATTCGAAAAGTCGAATATTCGAAAATCTTAGATTTCGAATAAAATTCGAAAGTCGAATATTCGAATTTCTCAGTTTTCGAATATATTCGATATTTGAATATTCGAAAATATCAACTTTCGAATATTAGTCGAAAGTCGAATATTCGATGTTCATCAATTCGATTATTCGATGTTCATTGAATATTCGAATAATCGATGAGCATCGAATATTCGAAAATTCGATGAGCACTGACCACGCAAAAATTCGAGCATCACTTGAGAAATCGATATCCATAGCGTATACAGAGTGTCTCAAAAGTATCTACACACTTTTTGATCGCTAATAGCTTTCTTCAACGACTTTTGCCAATCTTTGGGGTGCCATTCGGTAGATCTCGCTCCGGCTTACATCTGCAAGAAAAGCTTGGATCACCCTTAGCTCTTTTAGCTGTTATTGCGGGATTACGGTAAGAACCTATACCACATAGAGCCACTATGGAATTAGCCGTTTTAGGACTTCCTAAAAAATCAAAAAATTTGGCTAGCAGCGTTTTTAGTAAGTTGATTTCATTACTCAACTTTTACGAATTTCTAGCTATTTTGATGTGTCACATTTTGAGAAACACTGAAAAAATTTGCTACGCCGTATCTGACATAACTTACAAAGCGTTACAGCTGGGTGCAAATTTTGGAGTGGCGGTCAAGAATCGATAGCTCCGCCAACCGCTAGCTGCCAAGTGCTCGCGCGCGCAGAAAAGCCGCCCATACTCAACCCATGAAGTTAAGAAAAATGATGAATTCAGGTCTTTTCATTGAAGTTCGTTTCCTACATCTATAGTAGAAGCTTACATGTATCACACGCTAAACTAAGCTCAAACCACATCTATTGCATGTTTATAGCGATATGATTGCTGATTATTTCCATCTTTAGAAAATAGCGGAACCTTCAGCATAAAACATAAATAAAGAATAACAATGCTTCGAGCATTTACTTCTACAAAATGCAGTGCTTGCGTGAGCTTGTAAGCTGCTGGGACGGTGCTACCTGTACATCATTCAATGATACCCGGGCATTCAGTGTGCCACTATTGCCAGCTATAGTTATTCTTGACATATACCCCAAATTTTGTATTCTCATTTATCTTCTGTGTCCAGAATATACATAAAAAATAGTCACAATCATGAACAGAGAATCAAACAATCTACAAAAAACGATGACATCCTTAATGCGCTGTTCTACTCCCATAGTTCTCAAAGGCGCAAATATGTTTCGTCATCTATCATCTCGATGTTGTCTTCGGCAGCCTCGACCAAAGCTTTTCTTTTCTGCCTATTACTCGGGCTCCGCGTATTGTCATTCTCCTTGTATTTCGACGCTGGGACATCCCTTCATTAATATCCCGGCGCTGCGGGAAGCGCATTAGAATCCATAAAGAATGTTCTAAGAATATTCTAAGTAACTTTGAATAGCCTAAGCGTCGCAATATTCTAAGTAACTTTGAATAGCCTAAGCGTCGCTTCTGGTTTTTTTGTTTCCTTCGCAAGCAAAATGTGGCCGCCAAAATCCCGAAATTCTCCTCAGTTTAGCTAAGACAATCTTACAGCAGTGAAGTGCGATTAATGAATTGATTCATACTTATTTAAGTTGAAGCAGAACTACAGAATAGTAACTAATTTCGGCGAAAGATGTGGGAGGAAATTTAATGATCAAATATTGTCCATATACTTTTGGGGCATCCTGTATATCGATTCACAACTCTTAATGAGAATATATAAACTTCTTTAAAGTTCGAAAAATCTTCACTACATCACAAAGGAGTACGCTTTTAGTTTTTTGAGTTTAATCACGTCACCACTAAACCGTTCCTTCATCGTAAATTGTGACATAAAAAAGTACCTCTTTTTGATACTTACACGAACTAATTAATTCTTAGATGTTTTGTCTTTCATAGGCACTCTGACTGACATTATTCAAATAGTATTCGAAAATCGAATGATATTCGAAAATCGAATAATTTTTGAGAAACGAATAATATTCGAAATTCGAATAACGAATCATATTCGATATTCGAATATTATTCGATTCGAAGATCTCTATTTCCGAATAATATTCGGTTGTCGAATATTCGAAATTTTCAATTTTCGAATAATATTCGGTAGTCGAATATTCGAAATTTTCAGTTTTCGAATATATTCGATATTCGAATACTCGAAAAAAAATTTTGAATTTCCCCAAGTATAGTGATGACCCCCCTTCACCTGAGGCTGATTTGGGAAAGTAATTTGAGAGTGAATAATGAATCATGATCAAAAAGCTGTTGCAGATTTACCTCGAAACACAACAGAAGTATGTTTATCAAATACAATGAGAATTATTACAGTAGTTGCTTTTTCGCATTATTTCGAAGGCGTCTACAGTAGTTACAGTAGCATAAAAAATTCAACTAAGTTCGAGAAGTAAAAATAGCTTGGAAATAAATGATGTTGATGCTTGTTTGCTAAAGGCCGTCCGCACAGGGCGCGGAGAGTGCGCAAGGTGTGTATTGCGCATCACTCCTCTTCATTCGTGCACTCTCGCTGCCTGTTTTCTCTGCGCCTCCTGCAGTCACGAACTGCCTCGAATGGACGCAACAGCGTTGCTTTCCGAGCACAGCGCGGACGGCCTATAGCACTTTTTTTGAAAAAAATTTTCAACATTATTATTTCCAGGTCGTAGGATTTCCTAAGGCTTGTCACATTTTTGAGATAGACAAACAGATAGACGCATTTGCTTGTAAGAGAAGCTAGAAAAAAACCAACTAAATAAGTAAGTCTATATCTATACCAACTATATAAGTAAGTCTATATCTATGGTCGTCGATGCTCTTTAAATCAAAAATGTCTTGCTAAAGACTGCGAAAACACCTCAGTGTGATAGCAGTAATTACTATTAGTAGTGAATGATTACGTTAGTAGAATTACTTTTTGAGGAAAGAAAGGGATTAAACGCATTTTTTGTCAGTAAAAGTGAATCAGTAGCTCTATCGGTTAGATAAATCCTCATATCTTACTGCCAAGAAGAGAGAGAAAATAGTAGACGGTCCATGTCTTCTCTCCATAACCTCAGCTTTCGAATGGTATATAGCTTGTTGAAGCATTGAGCTTCCCAGCCTCAAAAAAAAACGTTTGCTCCGGTGACCCGTAAAAGCCAATACATTGAAGGAGCCGGATGGAGCAAGCTAATAGTAAATATCTCCACCTCAGTCCTAAGAACTGCCATGTTTTTTAACCCCACATTCTATATACCATTCGAAGGTTTAGGAAACAGAGATTCGACGTATAGACCGTCTACGTTTTCTAGTCTTACTCTATTGAGAAATACGCAGCATTTCAGCTAAAATTATGTTCATTTTTGACAGCAGGTTTTTGCCCAACGATGAACTAGCTACAGCTGAAATCCACCTATATTACAAAGCAGGTCTTCATCAATAAAAATATGGCGTCTACTTTTCCGTAGCTTTCATCGCATTGCGATAAGAGAGCAGAAAGAGAGCAACTGAAACAGTTGATAAACTACCTCGATATTCGATTCTCCGTGATCTCAGCTTTTAAATGGTGTGTAGCTTGTTAGAATATTTTGCTTTCACGGCTCCCTTACCCCCTTCACCCTACAAAGATGGGAGTAGCGGAGACCCCCTTCACCCGGCTCCTATCGCACTTATACTCCTATCTCTCCCCTTCAAAGGTCTTCACGTTCAAAATGCCGAGAAAGTTATTTTTTGATATGCTCAGACGTTTAAGCGCAGCCTTGGACTCACCATATTGGAACACTGATAGAAAAACTTGAAATAGCGTTCTGCCAAGCCACCGCCGTTTATACTCGCTTCGGCTAAATTTGCATGATTAATTCATTACAAATCTCTTTGCAGGTCATTATGCCTCGATTGTCGTGTGCGCATAAGCTCAGCGCCAATAAGAAGTTGCAGCGGGTGGATTCCTTGATAACATTTTTGAAGAGCGCAACAAAGCAGCAGGTTAGAACTTTCATTTCTTTGCATGCATTTCTCAGTCAAATCGTCAATGTCTTTCTAAGATGTCCGCAAAGCTGCACGACATCTGGGCGGCTCCGCAAGCGACTATCACAGAAGCTCGACTTCTCCTGACATTAGGTGGGGAGTTGTAGGTGAGGTGCGACGCTGATGTTTGTTATCTTATATGCATAGCCAGGTGCCAATCCCGAATCTCTCTACAAAGACGATTATGGAAGAAGGACTCTCAGGGACCGCGTCGATAACGGAACAGTTTGTGATAAATGCATATGCAAATACAACGCGTTCTTAGACTACGCTGATATAATACACGAGGAAATGTGTGAGCAGGTACTAGTATTACTGTTACAATGATTGCAATGTTTCAAGCTAATTATATTTGTAGACACCAATCAATATCGTACGAGGCCGCAAATGCACATCTGGTCTGTTGCCTCTATGTCTGGACGGAGGTGGAATGCGTGGGCTCGTCTCTGTAGTTTGTCTTCTTTTCGCTTCGCGACGATTACTTGGCGATGAGACGTTGGTCAACTATTTCGACTGGTTGATAGGCACAAGGTCAATTCATTTCTGGTATACAAAGTATACAACGGAAAAGGAATAGGTCTTCCTTTTCTCCCATTTAAATTACAAATCATTTGACCCGGCAATAATCTACCCCGCTATGGTATCCATGGATGCTGAAGGTTGGTATACCTCACGTTAGGTTGCCAAATCCGCGTTAGCTCCCAGAGTGACAACAGGCAGCTTACCGCAGAACAGTCGCACGCGCGCATTTGCTCTGCGCCTTTGCCATCCACCTCAAGCAATCTAAGTGATCAAACACACTTGTATGCTGCGCATGTCGCAGTCATTGATAAGAAATTGCGCAAGTAAGTCGTGCCTGTTTTTTTTTTGCATGACCAACGCATTTGTCTTGTGAATTTGAAGCTGAAGGAACTGATCGACATAAGCAACAAAGTGCAAAAGACTTGCAAAAACAGAGCTTTAAAGAAGATTCAATATTGCGACAATGCTGACTAGCAATTGTAGAGATGCTCCAAAGATAACAGTACACTATCAAGGGAAAGAACAGTGGCTTCTCACCAAGGAAAATTAGCGGCCGCATTCATCAAAGAACCGCTATTCGCATTCTATGGGTCGCGAAACCGTTGGAGAGAATCACACAAGGACCGTGCTGTGTTCGCTAACCTATTAGCTTTTTAAATTCCAGAATAATCCGAATCTAGCAAGTTGAATCTACTCAGTGGGTTCCGGAATCCACTAGATTCGTTTTTGGATCGGCCGTAGAACAGTATCAGGATTACACCATTTACGTAGTGGTTGCGGTGCAGAAGTGTGCTGCTAGCCGTCATTTTGAAGATAGCACACTATCTGCTTCGTCCTCTATCTTTCCGGCACAAATTTCAACGAAATGGCAGAAGATGTCGCAAATTCTCTCGCAGCAGCTCCTACATTTTTTCTTATTTTTGTCTGGCGGGAGAGGGAATAAAAATTTCAAGCTTCCACATAGACTTGGGCCCGTGTGCACGTACATCCCCGCTGGGGAGGGGAGGGGAGCTGGATCCACAGGGAAGCGATCCCCTTTATTGAACCCCGCTATGCCAAAGGGGAGGGGAGCTATCCCCTGCCCTTTGGCATAGCGGGGAAGGTGTCATTGCGGTAGTCGCATCGCTCACGGCTATCTGAACATCTCGCCAAAAAAGCTATTTTCAGCCATTTTCTGTGTGCTAAATGGCTTTTGGGATGAGATATACAAGAATAGTAATTTCAAGTGCCTTTGTTCCTTTTCTCAGTCTTTTTTTTCTCCTTTCACCCTTTCCGTTGTATCTCCCCCCATCGCTGTCTTCTTCTTTTCCCTATTACTG
Organism: Cylicocyclus nassatus; assembly: GCA_958299035.1. NCBI lineage: Eukaryota > Metazoa > Nematoda > Chromadorea > Rhabditida > Strongylidae > Cylicocyclus > Cylicocyclus nassatus. The sequence goes on along the minus strand of CATQJL010000112.1, from coordinate 58,862,835 downwards.
GTTCTAATGGTTTCTTATACCTGTTACGTGCTGTCGTAGTATAATGTCTTTTCTGAAGTGGTGTGATTCTATTTAGCAGTTTCCTCTCAATTATGTTATGGCTTACTTTTCTCATAGAAGAATTCATGAGTGTGCAGTTTTGCAGTTTCTTTTTTTTTCAACGCTTGCTAGCCATTTCTTTGCGGTTCTCTTTCGCTGCCACAAATTCGGTATTTGATTCCAGGGATATCGATCGGGCGGATCCTGGTGGGGATCCCTTCCCCTCCCCTCCCCGTATGCACGAATGTAGCTCAACAGCGCGGGGGAGGGGATCGACTCCCTTGCAACGGAGTAGGGGTTCGATGGTGTAGATCATGCCAGAGAAGCGAATATTCTGGTTTTAAACAACTATTACCAAGCAATTCGTTCAATTTGATGAAAGATTTCCTTTGAAAGCCGGATTCCCCTCTTAGCGACCTGTAGCTTGCAATCGTCTCTCTTCTAAATTCCCCTCTTGATAAGAAACCCAAGTATTAGCTGCCATTCTCGAATATTCGTAGGAATTCTTGATTATTCAAGAAATCTGCGCATTTTTCAAATGACATAATATTATAGTTTTAGCCAGATAGGCTGATTAGATACATTGTAACTATCGTATTACATGATATATTGCTCCTACCTTCTCAGACAATCGCCGGGGGCAGGCGGGCACCGGAAAAATAGATTGCTGATCTCTCGCACCCCGCTTGCGGATTTTTTGCAAAGCAATCAGGACTTTTCGGAAGACCGCTTGCTGAATTCTCGATTTCTCAGAGATTCAGCAATATATCTGCAAAAGATAAAAGCGAAAAAAAAATTCAACAGGCGGTCTCTCAAAAATCCGCTGACTCAGCAAGCGGTCTTCGGAAAAGTCCTGATTGCTTTGCAAAAAATCCGCGAGCGGGGCGCGAGAAATCAGCAATCTATTTTTCCGGTGCCCGCCTGCCCCCAGTGATTGTCTGAGTTGTTACTTTAACATAAGCTGCTTTGCAAAAATCTAGAAAATAACAGATTTGCCTAATTCTGAGTAGTGATCCCCTGGGGAGTGATCCCTTCCCCAGCATTCCTCTCGTGCATAGCAGGGATGGCCGTTGGGGTTATTCCCTTGGAGGAATGGACGGCATGTCGCTAATAGCTACAGCTTCCATGAAAAGCTAGCACGATTTGCAATTTCTTTTATGTGTGGAAATTCTAGTTTGATTGTCTGCGGCACCCTCCCCCCCCCCCCCTTTACGGCAGCATAACATATTCTACTCATTCACTGTGTTAACATCATGACTTCTAATTTTGGACACTTTTACGCTGAAATGTGCAGCATTAGCGAAAGTGAGCCACATCCTTGAAAACAGCAAAAATATATTGTGCGTAGGAAATTTTTTTTGCTGACGAGCGATGGTATTCCGCAACGAGTATAATATTGCCGATGACATGCTGGAGGCGAGTAGCTACCAAAAGATGAGAAAAGAGGAGTGATTACCACAAAAAGCGGAAGCGAAATGATTCCCCCGCTCGATTCCCCCTTCTGCATAAGGGGGTTCCCTTTCCCTACTTCCAGGGGATCCCCTTTCCGGTATTGCTTTTGTGCATACGGGGGTTCGCGTGGGGAAGGGAAGGGAGCCCCAGCGGGGATCATTTCAAAAAATAAGCGCACATCCCCTCCCCGCGGGGATGTACGTGCATACGGGCCTTAGTTGACGTCATATAGTTCCCGCGGTAAGGCGAGGGCCTAATTGCACATTGGATTTTCACCGACCTTACCAAGGTGACGATGGGCTGCGAACGAAACGGCAGCGAGGTGGGATGATCACTACCGGCCCTGCAGTCTAGTCAGTTTAAAGGTTAGTAAAATGCCTCTGCGGGCTCAGTGCGTTACGTAGAATGATCTCGGAGCGCAGAATTAAGAGATAGGCGCTGTACTACCACTTTTTACATGTAAGCGTTGTCAATACTGCAAGAATGGCAGTTTTCTCCTCACTATGTTTGTCTACACTAGGTGCACTATAGTGAATGTCAGTTCAACTAGTCTATATATGGTACTAGCTGGCTTACCCGGCTTTGCCGTATGTTCCGAACAGAAAATTCCATTTCTTAACCGATCCGGACCAACTTGGCACACATACACTTCGGGCCCCGGCGGGTGTCATAGGCTACTTTTCGTATCGATCGATATCGATTTTATCGATTTTTTGCAAAATTTGAGCTACGGGGCTGGGAGTCGGCACAGGGGGGTAAGTGAGCATGGGGAGATTCCGAATACAATATTAGTTTTTAAAATCGTGCATTATTTTTATCGATTTTATCGATTTTTTGCAAAATTTGAGCTGCGGGGCTGGAATTTGGCAGAGGGGTGTAATCGAGCATGCTGATCTCGATTACCCTCTGTGCCAACTCCCAGCCCCGCAGCTCAAATTTTGCAAAAAATCGATAAAATCGACATCGATCGATAACGAAAAGTGGTCTGTGACACCCGCCGGGGCCCGAAGTGTATGTGTGCCAAGTTGGTCCCGATCGGTTCAGAAATGGAATTTTGTATTCGGAACATACGTACATACAGACATACATACAGACAACATACAAACAGACATCCAGCTTTATATATAAGATGCTTTTCAAGCACTGGATCCATGCTTGCGCTATCAACTGCAAATGGTAGAACACTTAGCGAATGCTTCTTCTTGTACTGGAACATGAAGCGACAAATTTTTCTAGAAGGTTCTACGATGTCACGACTGTTTGGCGATCAGGTTCTGTTCGTCTGTACTTTATTTCTGCATATAAATCGCATTATCCAGGTTACCATACAAACTCGCAATATCGAAAAAGTGTTGTCGGACTGCTTTCCCACTGAGACATTCCATAAATGTAATCGACGACTCACGGTGCCTGCTTTAGATATCTCTATGGCACCAGCTCGTTTACATATTTTTAGGTAGTAATGTCTATCACATTTCTGCTGAAATGATTATTTTATCGATTTACAGAAATTACTCGTTTAAGCGGCCGTTTGGCGCACGTCTGGACGATGAACAAGACGTGATGTTCAAAGAAGCCGCACGAGCTAGCAGGTTTGTATCTGATCTCACATCGCTTAATTCGTTCCATTAAGGTTGTTCATTTAGTGCTGCGCCAACATATTTCGAACCGTTTGAATATCAAGGCAAAAGGTTTGTCGATGGGTCTTTTGTAGCAAACTATCCGCTGAATATACTCTTTAAGGTGAGTGGGAATACCTCTATACAATTGTTCTTATTTCGCTGTATCATCTGAACTGTCACTATTGAGATTTGCAGTATAGCAAGTTGGTGTAGATTGATCCATAAGTTGGAGAAACATGAAAACCATGACCGCTGAAACACATTCTAAACATGCAATAATCTGGACACTGCCTTAGCAGTGCAAACTGAGAAAGTAATGCCAATTAGAAAGCCTATCATGGACGACCGTATTTTTGGCATTGTTTTCAACAAAAAAGTTTTGGACACACACACACACACACACACACACACACACACACACACACACACACACACACACACACACACACACACACACACACACACACACACACACACACACACACACACACACACACACACACACACACACACACACACACACACACACACACACACACACACACACACACACACACACACACACACACACACACACACACACACACACACACACACACACACACACACACACACACACACACACACACACACACACACACACACACACACACACACACACACACACACACACACACACACACACACACACACACACACACACACACACACACACACACACACACACACACACACACACACACACAAGTTTAGGGCATCCGAAAAATCGTGACCATGGCGCGACCGTTTCTATCTCTACACGAATAGTTTTTCTGCTTATATTTGACAGTATTCAGATAATGGAAGTGACTGAGCTGAGCGTTGAGTTGTCGCCTGTTTGTATGGGTGTATTATGCTCCTGTGTGCGCAAAGACCGCAGTCAACTCGTCGTCACGATTTCAAAATGAGCCATAAAACCTAAACAACCTTAAAACGCAATTAGCTTTGACTTATCAGACTTTGGTGCCGCGTGTTATCGATTTGACTTAACTTTGAGTTAACTTCATAAAGAGGCCCCGAAATGCAGAAAGAGTATGATATTCGTAATCAGCACGTCAGAAAACCCCCCTGCACCAAAATTCAGCCAAATTCGTGATTGGGACCCCCTACTCTATACCCACCGTAGTCCAACCGAATGACGTTTTTGTGAAAAAAAAGAATGTGACATTCATAATCAGCATGTCGAATAAACCTCACAGACCGAATTTTGGCGAAATTCGCAACCTTGAAATTTTGGTCCCGTGTGTGTCTATATTGACGTACATAAAACCATTTGCAGCTATCCAAACGATACTTTCATAAAGATTTTTTATAAGATTTAGGTTGCAGCATTTTTAGGAAGTCGACTCATTCCATAAGAATAATAACCGGATCCACTTAGCGGGTGTGGTATCAATAGGAACTGGTGAACCAGCCCAATTAGAACGAAAGTATAAAAGTGGGACTACTTTGAGAGCAAAGGCAAGAAGTATGGCTCATCTGAGCACTCTCATCCTTGAACAGGTAACAGCCTTACATTGTATTTTAATATGCACTTTTTTGTGAAAGTTACTTATTTGAGGTTGTCGGACAAGATCTCTTAGCTGTCGAGATGGCTGAAGAGCGCTGTCAGGCATATAACATACCATTCATTCGTATAAGCCCAAAAGTGAGGAGGTTATGCTTAAAGAGACATTACTTTGCGTCCTAACATTCGGCTTGCAGGGCATCAGAGAGCGTATCGATCAAATCGACGACAGCAAGCTCATGGATATGATTTGGACAACTCTAATGTGGCTGGTATGTAGAGCTCTGAAAACGGGAATAGGGAGAGGTGGTGTAGAGCTAGCTGGGGGGATGAAGTTGAAAGGCAAAAGTATTAGGGCGTCGAAAAATAATGGGACGCTTGGAGAATCACTACAGATTTCTTAAGAAAGAGAACTCATTAGATGCTCCAGTTTTGATAGATGTTAGAACATATTATTCTCCTTCAACCAATATCTATGAGAGCATTTTCATTTTTGATGATTTTTCAATTATTGAAGTGCAAAGTCAATCACTAGGGTCAGCAGGAGGTGTGGCACAAAAGCGTCGTATACGACCTCCCCCATCTATCTTCTTTCTCAATACCCCCCCCCCCCATCTT